>OY821518.1:46750721-47102190 GCA_963682025.1 Cordilura impudica | reverse complement strand
CTAACGCGAATAAAGGTAATAAAACAGTGGTAATGACCAAAAACGAATATGAATGCAAAATGAGAACAATAGTAAGTGATATGTGCACCTATAAAAGACCCGACCACAGTTCTACAAAATAAAAATAATTCACTGGTTTAATATGAAGATAATTGAGTCTAAAGATAAATTCAGATTAATTAATAAAACCGCTTTAGCATCCCGTATGTATGGATTACCAAAAATCCATAAAAATGGTACACCACTACGTCCGATTTGTTCTTACATTAATTCCCCGGCATATGATTTATGTAAATATATGGTAAATATATTGAAAAATCTAACTAAAACTTCTAAATACAATGTCAAAGATACTGTTCAATTTAAATCGAGAACAAATAATACAAAAATCGACAATGATGAAATATTGATATCTTTTGATGTGATATCGTTGTTTCCAAGCATTCCAGTAAACTTGACGCTAAAAAATATTGAGGGAACATTAGGGTGGACCTTGTGTCGATATTTTGGTAGATGAGGGCTCTATTCCGTGCCTTTATGAAAAAAAATGACAATGCGGAAAAAAAAAATTAAAAAAAAAAAAAATTAGGGGTTGCGCACGAGCCGAGAAAAAGGTCCACTTTGCCAAAATTAGGGGGGAAATTGCCATAGGTCATCAGGGGCACCCGTAGGGGGGAAGAATGTATGGCCGACCCCCATTAACTTTTTACCGCCAACATTTTCCCCCAAGACACCCACCCCCTATCTCCTCCCCTTAGGGGGGTCACCATACAAAAATGGAGGTTGCTCAGTATTTTCGAAAAACACCATAGGTCATCAGGGGTCACCCCTAGGGGGACAAAATATATGACCGACCCCCATTAACTTTTCATCCCCAACATCTTTTCCGAACAAACTTACCCTCTATCTCCTCTCCTTGAGGGACTCCCCATACAAAAATAAAAGAAGCTGTAATTGAGTAGTACTACTAAGCACTTTTAATATAATATAGTCAAATTAACATATTTTTGTTCGCTGATGGGTATTTCTTGCGGTAAGAATCGATAACATGTAGTAAATACTGTTTCTCTTCTTCGCCTTGACACAGTATTCTATTATAATCTTGTATCATTTTTACTCCTCTTTCGGCAGTGTCGTTCACAACGCGCAAGTTATTTACAATTCTACGACCTTCTTGATAGTCTGCGCGAGATTTCCAGGTTGCTGGATTTGCAAGAATGAAATCTTGCGATATTCCAAATCGTACAAATAAATTTTTGGTATTATGAGAGACGAAGTTGCTCAAGTCTTTAGCCAAGAATTCCTCATTCACATCTTTGAATTTCACCTCGATTTTTTTAACGCTGGTGCTTTTGATTACGACGCGAGGAGCTGGGGGAACCGGGTCGTCTTCTTCATCTTCTTCACCTTCTTCGTCTTCTTCATCTTCTTCACCTTCTTCGTCTTCTTCATCTTCTTCACCTTCGTCATTCTCATTTTCTAGCAATGCTTGGGCCATTTTGGCCTTCAACTCATTTGAAACCTTGTCATCGAAAAAGGCAAGGGCTATGTGCTCATCGGCGAGATACCATAGGTGACCGATAAATTTCTTTATCATTACCCGAGATAAATCCTGGTAAACGGACTTGTACTCGACGATGTCCTTCAAAAACTTCCAATCTTGATTCGGCGCCTCAGCTGCTCGAGAAGAACCAAACCATGCCTTGACGTAAAGTCGCACCACAAAAATACAAACGTGTCGAATACCATTCAATTCACATACAGATAAGTGAAAAGTTCTCCGAAACAAAAACATCTTGAGGCTGTAAATGGCTTTTGCCATCCATCGAGCATGGGAAACGGGTCCTGGAGGTCGGAAATGGTAATTCTCAAGTTTTTCACCCAGAAACAAAAGAATTAATTGTAGCATTTCTTTGTAGTCATCGCGAGGGTGTTTCTCCTTCAATTGATCTAAGCAAAACTCCTTTATGCCGACTTGCATTGCCACAGGAATTTTTCTGACGACTTGATCGTCTATCAAGCCAGAATGGAATGGTTTAACCTTTACAGCGTCCCATTCCTGTTTGAAACGGTCAAAGCAAGGAACGCCTGGTGCACTGGTCTTTCCCATTTTTGTCTCAAAAACTTCCCTTAGCACCAGTTCGTATACGTGGTGTCTGCAAGGTAAATATAAGATTTCTCTCTCCAACAGCCGTTCAAGAGCAACTGCGGCTCCGGAGAATGGGCCACTGTTCGTTGATGTCGTGTCGAAAGAAAGTCCTTGTATTCGATGTGTCATATGCCAAGATGCCAACAGTTGATAAACGGCATGTGCTATTCTCCGGCCTTTTCCTTTCCCATCTTCTACTTTGGGAACTCCAAGAAGTTGTTCTTTTTCTCCGTACGAGACAATTACCGGTAGACGGTCCACCTTCTTTGTACCCACAAAATCCAAAAGCATTTTGCCATCCCAATGGACTACGAAGGATTTAGCTGCGACAAGCTGGAGATAAATGAAACGCGTTGAAGAATAAGAATTCTGAATGAGAGCAAATAAATCTATGCGATCTTACTTCTGGATTGTCTTTCACATAACTCAGCATGTTCTCTCGATTTGAACGCCGACATCTCCGAAGCGACGTACGGTTTATTGTGTATTGTTGAGGATCGCGTCCAAATGCTTCTGCCGCCGCTATCATAATGCCGACCGCGTCTCGGTCAGTCACTTTGCACTTGTCCAAAGCTGATAGGACTCGTTCAGTAAAACATTGTTTGTAACCTCTTCTGTCACCAACATTTGATGGGCCAGCTTCTGCCGGGAAGTTTTCGTCCTGTCTCCCATTATCATCGCTTGAATCACTGCTTGAAAATTTAACCACTGCAATTGAAAGAATTTCATTTGAATATAAACATTGGACGAACACACAAAGCGCGAAATAGCTTACCGCCTTTAGCGAACTGATCTCTACTAGATTCCGTTGCACGTTTGCGTCGCAACTCTTCTTGTTCTTCGCGCTCAGCTTTTCTTTTCCTCGTTCGAGTATCAGTAGCGTCTACACCTCCCATAGTTCCTGGCCGGCCATCTTCTCTTTGCTTTAGCAGAAACTCAATGTCTTCGGTATTTGTCATTTTCTCAAGGGCGTTGGCGTGTGCGATGTCGAAAAGATTATCCAAGCTATCAGAAAACTTATTCTCTTTTTCTCTAGTGGACTCAGTCTTTCTGTGAGATGACTTTCTTAAAGCATCCCACTCATCGTGCAGCGCAGCTATTTTTCTTGTAACATCTCCTCTGGCTTTCGTCGGAATAGCTGCTTGGCGCCAAAAAATCATCACTGCGTCCGCGACTATAACCGCACTATTTTTCTTCGACATGTTTCGTTTGCGAATGTTGAAGAAATGCATTCTTAGCACTTGCTTCTTCGACGGTAATTTGTTCCCCGTAATATTCATGCTTGGATAACCAATCAAAAAAATATCGTCGCGCGATCTAAGTTGTGTTGTCATCTTAACTTTTAAAAAACGGGAGAAAAATCAATTTACTTTTCGCGGTCGTCGGCACTTGTTGAATGACAACAATCGACGAATGAACTGCTATTTATAACTACTACGTATTTTGCAATATTTTACTGCCAGGTACTGATGAATGGGGGCATCTGCTACGTGTGCGTTTCAAATTTTTCAAGACTTTCCAAACAATGACCACTCTTGAATATTGGTGGAATTTCTGTAAAAAAATCAAAAAAAATCAAAAAATCTCGATATTGTGCAACTGTAAATACATAGATTTTCAGTATTTTTGTATGGGGAGTCCCTCAAGGAGTGGAGATAGAGGGTAAGTTTGTTCGGAAAAGATATTGGGGATGAAAAGTTAATGGTGGTCGGTCATATATTTTGCCCCCCTAGGGGTGACCCCTGATGACCTATGGTGTTTTTCGAAAATACTGAGCAACCTCCATTTTTGTATGGTGACCCCCCTAAGGGGAGGAGATAGGGGGTGGGTGTCTTGGGGGAAAATGTTGGCGGTAAAAAGTTAATGGGGGTCGGCCATACATTCTTCCCCCCTACGGGTGACCCCTGATGACCTATGGCAATTTCCCCCCTAATTTTGGCAAAGTGGACCTTTTTCTCGGCTCGTGCGCAACCCCTAATTTTTTTTTTTTTAATTTTTTTTTTCGGCATTGTCATTTTTTTTCAAAAAGGCACGGAATAGAGCCCTCATCTACCAAAATATCGCAAAAATTTAATTTCAAGGTCCACCTTAGGGAACATGGGACATTTTACAAAATTATACCAAAATACCAAAAGACCTTTTTATTTAAATTTTAACTTTGTGCATTAAAGATACAAGATATTTTAAATATGAAAAGTATATATATGAGCAAGGGAAGGGATTACCTATGGGGTCACTAGCTTCGCCTGTAATTGCTGATATAGTTATGGAAGAGCTTCTAGATTGGTCAATGGAGTTAGTGGAACCAAAACCCTGGATTTTAACCAAATACGTAATGACATCTTCGCCATTATAAAGAGGGACGCAGTCAACGAAACCCTAATAGTGATAAGCTATTACAACCGATGTATTCAGTTTACGAAGGAACAAGATGTAGATGGCCAGCTACCATATTTATACTCGGTAGTTATTAGAACCGGACAGACCCTTAACGTAAATTGGCATCAGAAAACTACAGCTTCGGGAAGATTGATTAGTTTCTTTTCGAAACATCCTCGGAGGATCTATAATATTAATAGGATAGGCGATTTTTGTTACCGATGTAAGTTTCAAAGTTTTACCCCGATTTTGACACAAAATTTATCATTTGAAAGGCATTTCTTTTAAGCTGTTACCCAGATTTACAGATTTTCATCATCTGGAATATTTTTTTGGAGTTATGACCGTTTAAAGTTGCTACTAGCACATACATAAAATTATACAATGTGTGTGTTTATTAATTTGTTAATGTGTTTGTGTTAATGTGTTGAGTTTGTTTTCTTCATTTAAAATGAGTTGAATTACGAAGCATACCTTTAGGGTCCTTATTAAATGAAAAAATAAAATTTCTTAGAATTCGTAAAAGGGGTTTTGGACATAAGTGATGAAGAATTTTATAAGGAGAACATTATTATTATCGAAGATACATTGCCCAAAAACGAATTTCCTAATAAAACTATTCGAGATCTAATCGAACATGTACAATTTTAAAATAGGATTGTGGGAGAACCAAAACCAACAAAAATATATGAATCGACAATATATATACCGGGGTTGCCTGCGAGAATAAAGAATACCCACATTTAAAATCGCGATAAATACGAGTTAGCATTTAAAACAGGCAATAAAATTGGAAAATTATTTAGCAAAACCAAAACAAAAGTACATAAAGATGATAAGTATAATCTTATATATGAAATATAATACAAATCAAGAAGTTGTATAAAAATTGTTAAATATTAATTATTAGTTTTAAATTAAAGTATAATAAATACTACTACTACTACTAAAAAAAAAAAGAAAAAAAAATTTGTTGTGATGGTAATGAAAAAGAAACATGCAACAAAGTTTATGATGGTACAACTAAAACCAAACTAAAAACAAGATTATCCTCACATCGATCGGATTTAAAAGCCATTAACAGGCCAATATAGCAAAAAACCGCACTCGCTGCCCATTGTTCAATAAACAACCGTAAACCAAACTTTGATTTCACAAAATTTTACAAGAGGAAAATAATTATAGGAAAAGATTTATGATGGAAATGCTTCATATTATGACTGATCCCAAGGACAAAGCTCTTAATTTTAAGAGAGATACGGCAAACGTCGCTAAGATCTAAAGACATACGGTTGACAAACACAAACGATTAAACAAAAGTTAGTTGACAATTACACAGTGTGAAAAGAAGTTGTAACTCAAAAAAAATTTAAAAATTTGTTTTAAAGTAAATATTATTTTTAAATGTTTTCTAATGCTTTTTGTTAATGATTAATTCAAAATTATTTGTGTTTTATTCTTAATGTTATTTAACAGATAATCACTGATGATGATGAACAAAGTTGATAAAATTATATTGGAAAAAAATATTGTTATAAATATTGTATAAAAATTAAAAAACTTGTGTTTTATTAATTTTTAACAAAAATGTTCTTATAACAAAAATAATATTTTAACAACCGATAACCTTAAGTCGAACTATATTCACCCTTCAACAACACAACTGGTTAACAAACATCTGAATTGTTAAGATAAAATATAATATTTAAAAGTGGAAAACTCATAAATTTTTGATACAAAGTATATGGAAAGTCTACATTTACTGAATATTTGACAAAAAAAAAAACTAATTTTTCTCGAAATCCATAAAAAAAAAATATTCTTTGTAAAAAAATTCTGGTAGAGGAATTTAAAAATTCACACAGTTAATCTCAAACATATTTACAACAGCACCTTAAAGTGCCAGATTTATTTTAGAAATTTATTTTAAGAAAATTTTTTAAAACTTAAAAAAGGAGTTTTAAAAACTTTAGCAAAAACATTTTCCATTTTCGGTCTCATTTCGCAATAGGTTAGCAACGCGGTAATAAAACAATACTTCATATCTGATTTCCTATAGATATAAAGACCAAAAAAAAATTATGGGTTTAATCAATTTGTTAAAGTTGAAAAAATTTTCATCACATTTCATAACCAAGAGTTTTTTTGGCACAAAAGTGGTCTGGGGCATTTGGCGAGTTTTTATTCGATTTTAAGGTTATACAGCTGTTTGAAAAGATAATTTAGTACTGATATTGACTCATATCACAACTTGTCGAAAAAGTTAATCTGTAGAACGAAATTTTCGTATAATCTGCGAAAAGTCATATTTTCCCCATATAAACACACTTGAAATTTTCAGTCGCGTTGAGGCGCCTCTAAATTTTTCTGATTGACCCAAAGCTTTGCATTTCTCAGTTATTTTGCTTGTCGCTTATTTCTAGGGGGTGGGACTTTAAATTCGAACACTTTTTTTCCCTCCATTTAATGAGGGGCCACCCTAATACACATACATTTGCAAATGAACAAAACGTGTAATTCATATAAACATCTCTTTACTTCAATACGCGTAAATGATATTAAATGGTTTTATATTTCAATCTATATATACATATTTATATTTGCAATTTTATGTGTGTATGCCTGTGTGTGTGCGTGTAAGTACTTATGTATTATATATTGTTGCAGTAGTAATATAATGAATGCAAAAAGTTAAACTTCCATGTAATTTACCAATACATACATCTGCTTAATAGTTATCTCAAAAAGTGTACTTAATTCCTTTGGAATGTTAAATATTTTGAAAGAAATTTTGCACTGGAAATTTGTTTGCATTTTAATCAAGCTAGCTCTTGGAAATTTATCATTTGGTAGTAAAAAATCTTAATACTTTTCCAGCAATGTGTTTAATAAATCAAATTTAATATTCTACAGTGAATAATAATAAGTTGAAAACTTCTAATTTTTCGACAAAAATATAAGGAAAATGTGAACAAAAAGAAGAATTTTCGTTTAAAAAAAAAAGTTTTTCTTCAAGAAAACATAGTTTCTAAGAAAAGGTACTTTTTTAAAGAAAAAGTGCTTATTTTAAGAAAGTGTTTTTTTGCAAAGTACTTACGAAAAAGTAATTTTTATTGAAAAAGTAAATCATATTGTTCTTTTAAAATAATGTTATTCAAATATAACGAAGTATTTGAATAAAAATTTGAATAAAATTGGTCAATAAATTGCTAACATTTCTTTTTTCACAATAACACTTATTGATCCCATTTTTTACCCGACTATATAAATGTTCTAATATCATAGTTAGAAAAAGTCCAAAAATAATTTTATGATTTTCTTTTATTTTTTTCCCTGTAATTACCTGATCAAACTCTCGACCGCTGTGTGATATGTTATGAAATGCAATATAAGCTAAGTTAGTATGATACCTAAAGCTAGAGATAAATAAATAGATCAAGAAATTTAGTTATTAATTTTATTTTCATGTACTGAATAATTAAGAACGGTAGGTGAAATTTTTTTTTTTTAATTTTGTGCTAGGCCTTGAAGAAATTACCCATATGTAAATTTATATTACACTGAAAAAAAAAAATCATGTGAGTCCGATCACAGGGAAGCTGTGTAAACATCTAGTAATTAAAGATTTTTTTATGTCATTTTTTAAAATCAAACAGAAAGCGTCATCTATGTATCACTTATAGCAAAAACTGTTTCAGCTAATTCAACAACCCTTTGCTGTAAAACGTTAAAAATATCCCAATATAAACGTATATAAGTGATACATACGCTTTTAAAAAAGTGGCATAAAAAAACAATTTTATATCATAATTTTTTTCACCAATACAATCATAAGTCACACAGCGTTATGTGTCAGCTCTCACCTATTACTTGTTACACTGTTTTTGTGATTGTATTGTGAAATAGAAATTTACCCCCCTGCGCGTATAGATGTTTACACATCAAAAATATAAGCAGAATACTTCTTGCATATTTTGCATCGGCGATATCAGTGCTTTACATACACAGACATGTGCATGCCTTCTATTTTGGGCAGTGATGTTGGGTAGTCAGTCGCCATCACTTCCATTTTTTTCATTAGCGAAGTTAATTCCGTGTTTGTTAATGGTTCGACGGATAACAAAAAGTTGTTGTTATAGAGTTCTTAAAATCAATTTGACACATTGGCTTCTTTTAGCTTTGAAAATAATCATGCAATGCAATATTCGCCCATATATTTATTGTAAGTACTAACAAGTGTGGCTTGGGGTACATCGCATTACCTTTCTTATCGGATCCTTCTGATCATAGTTCGTAGCCAAAGTGACTTCTGCATTATCTCTGTATCGAACCGATCTTATGTTCTTAGTCAAATGCGTAGTCCGTAACATGTCGAGGTGTTTTTTTTTTGTTTTGCGCCTACCAGTCTGTTGGTGCGGCTTGTGCACAGCAATTGGTATCCGGTGTAAAATATATCGAAAAGAACAGTATGTTGTCTAAGATACTCACAAACTGACATTAGATTCATAAACATGCTTGCACCTAAGCCAAGTTGTTTATCATATATATCCAATGCTCCAGCATTGTATTGAAACATATACCCTTTCGATGAATACAAACTTCAATGTATTTATCCGAAGTGTATTGTTTTTTACAAACAAACTAACATCTTCCAACTATGAGGACCAAAATATTTTGGAGACAGTGGGATCTATCACTTCTATCTCCGCTGAAAAAACATGGATGTTAGACGTGTATTATACTTTTACTCTACATGACAACGGTTCGGGTGCAGTACATTCTGGTGCACCAATGATGATTACAAAAGCAACGACAAGTACACCCAACCAAATTAACCAAAAGGCAATAAAAAATATCCAATGAAGATTTACCCATAATGGATTTTTTGTCATTTCCGTAAAAGCCTTGTCAGTAACAGCACCAATATTAATTTTAGCATCACCATTTTGATGAGCTCCATTAATAAATTTTACGTTATCATGTTTGCCAGCCAATTTATCATTATCGTCAGCGACAACATTTTCATACGGCTTCTCGACATCTAATTCTATACCATCCATAACAACATTTATATCTATTAAACTATCATCGATATCATCTTTCGTTAATTTCGTCCGGATATTCCTTTTGAATTCATATGCAGTTCACAGTCATCAAGAAATTCTCCTTCCAAGATCACATCATACATCGTACTGGTAACTGGAATAATACAAAAGCTGCAATTGTACTTCTCACCTGCAATTGTCACTTCTTGATGCAGCAACCATTGTGCAGTCGTTCTTTTAGACCCCGACCCTACAAAGTTTTTGTTAGTTTACTCGAATAACAGATTTCTAATCGAATCATAAATGTTTTTTCTTACGTGGTTCACTTTTATTCACATTTACCACCTCCTTGCTAACAACAGAGTCACTTTTGCACGAGGTAGCAATATGGCAAAATTGATACCATTTAAAACATTTCCGCCCTTTATTCGCATTAGGCTACTTCCTTGAACCATGACCTACTTCGCATTTATGATGGTACACCTATTGAATGTAGAATCTCTATTAAAGTCGTCAAAATTTCTGGCACCATGAAGAATAAGCTTTTCAGCAGATTCATTTCTAGTGCCATCGTGTCCAATTCCCATGTCCAATTAATCATTTAATTTTTCTTATCTTTGTTGCAGCTGTTCATCTGTAAAAGCTGGCCACAAATGTACGTGCTGCCCTACTTAGCTGCTTCCTGGAAAAAATTGGCAAATCTTTGTCAGGCCATCTTCAATTGAACTTCAGATTTTCTACTCGTTGAAACCATTTCTTCACAGGTATATAATTTTCCCCAGAAAAAAATTCAACAATACCCTCTGCATTTTTGAACGATATTCAGACAGTGCCCATTTGCATTGAATTTACTTCTGGTACATAATACGCTTCTTGCTGTAAGACAACACCTTCGTTGCAATCGAATGCTGTACAACAACTGCCTCTGCGTCAACATACTTGCTTTCATCACATACACATTGGGCTAGCAGAGACCCTAAGAATCAAAGGAATATTATAACATCTTAATGTTTTCAGTGAAATAACAATACATATTATTACACTACAGAGAACAAATTGTACTGAACAATAAAACTTTAAGCCGTAATATCTCAAAACTACATATTTTGAGTTGTTACAGTATAGCAATGGCAAGACGATATGAGGTTCGTTAGCCGTAACCTTAAAACAGCTTTAACTGAACCACTTACATCTGCATTCCTATGCTTTAATTCATCTCGAATTTGACGAATGAGAATCCTATTTACATCAGATACTCTTAGCATCTTGAATCTTAATATCCTTCATTATTCTGGAATCTTGAAATCTTAATTAGGTTAAGCCCCCAAATTGTGAGATGAATAAAATTGCCAACACGTTTGTTTTATATGAATTCGAACTGAAAACGAATTTAAAATTATTTTTCATTATGGATTTTTAAACAAAAGTAAAATCTGAATTCAACAGACGGATAGACAGACAGATAGGCAAACAGGTCAAGGAAAATTTACTTTTTAATAATTGCTCTTCAAAATAAGTATTTTTTTTAGTGAGGTAGATTATTTTTAAAGGTACTTAATGAAAGGGTAGGTGAATCTATATTCCAATTCCAAAGTTCGCAGCTCCCAGATATTTACTGTTGGATGTGATAATTTTATGAAATTAAATAACAAAGATGAAGCATTACATATCAGTAAGAGAGTCAGTGATTCAATCCGTAGCCTAATGTAAACATTACGTATTTTAATGTAAATTTTTCAATACCTTAAAATAATTGATTAAAAAATCTTTGTCTCTGGTAATGTCTGGCTTGTATTGTCACCCACTGTTTATTTGTACATGTATATTTTTTGCATTAAAAGTGAAATTTCATAAATAAAATTTTAAAATGAAATTATTATGCCCCATTAATTCATGTATGTAATTATCTTTATTTATGTTTATCTTCTTCTTCATAATTCTTAGCCATCATTCATTAAGAGGCAGACCCTTTTGTAAAGTCTTCACTCAAAAAGTTCTGTGCAATTATTAATGTTTTATCTTTGCCCTGAAATAATTTTTATGCAGATTTAACGTTTATTATAGCAGCAACATATATGATGGGGTACTTAAATAAATTAAAATGAATTTCAGTTGATTGTAAAGTAATTGAAAATGAGTTGTTGAACGGTAAAGCCCAGCGAAATTTTTAAAAAAAAAAAAAAATTTATTATAAAATACGTACTTTTATGATCGGGCTATAATTGGTTTATGTTAATATTTGTAGCTGCCAGAAATAATAGATCTTGACTCATTTTTCTCTACACGGATATATGCAAATCGATTTTGTTTTTCTAGTTAACGATGTTCATCGTCTTAGGAGTCTCAGCTTGCTCAGACTTGTCTCGAGTACAAGTACCTCTACGAGTTGAACTCAAGTTATCGTAAGAGCGAGATAACTGTATAAACTTGGATCAAAGTTGACTTATGTGTCGCCATTTTATATTACATACATGAATATCTTCTTTTTGGTACTTCATTTTAAGTATATATTTTATTTCAACTTTATTCTTAAATGCTAATATATGATATCAGTCACCACGTTTTGCATTTCTGGCAAATGGCCACTCTTTGAGGCAGGTTTCTATCACATATCACTTGCCATCATGAATTATTGCACCAATACTTTATTTCACCACTTATTTGTTAAAGTAAGAATCCCAATGATTTTTGTCCAACGGGTTCAAAGTGTAAGTTCCCGTTCAAGTGTGCGTATTAATTCTGGCGTAGCTACAACATTGAAGATTAAGCGCCGTAGCGAAAAATTGTAAAAGTTTTACCTCCTCTTGAAAAAACCCCATCCTAATGGTGTACTAAATATTTGAGGATTGTCGTTAATATCTCGAAAATTAAGCATCTCAGTGCAAAATGGAATAAAATTGTCACATGACCTTCAAATTGCGCACTAACTATTTTCAGGATTGCCAGATCAAATAAAGCAAAATTTTGGCGGGTAACATAAAATTGCTGATATCGGGAAAGCTAAGCGTCGCACTGTGGATGAAATTTTGATTCCATACGCCAAAAGTCCAATTTTTTTGTCACCGATTTTTAAAATTTTAATGCCATTTTCAAGCTAATGTATCCAATTTAATGTATTCAAAAGATTAGGTTAAGTTATTGCTAATTGTGGGCGTGGCATGCTGTCAAACTCAGCTATTTTTTTAATTTGAGAAAAAGGTTTTTTTTTTTGTTTTTTTACTACTCGCAAGTTATCGCTAATAGTGACCTGCGGTCTTCTTTACAAGGTTGGTTGGATTGCAGTCCTTAGTTGTTGTAAGTGGCCACAACCCTACCCTTTAATATTAGGGTGCTCTGAAATATTTATTAAACTACTATATTTGTGTCAAATTTCAATTTTGTGGAATTGAACTTCTAGGGAACAAAAGGGAACAAGAAACGTATACCACCCAGAGAAAGCTGAAAGTGTCCACTCCTCTTTAACCCTATATATGCATTTGCACCCATGTCGATCCGCGGCTGGATCATTTTTTTTGAATTTTAACCCTCATCCTGTAAGAAAATAAAATAACGAATTCTGTCTTTTGGGCAAATTTTGCCCAATACAATTTTATTTTATTTTTTAAAGTTTCTTACAGTTAATATACGTTATTTCTGTATTTGAATGAGGTTTGCACACAAATAAATTACATGATATATAATTGATATATTTGTATTTAATAATGTCAATATACAGAGGATGCACTTCACCAACCTGGTTTTTTTTTATTAACATACCTTTTTATATCTTTTTATTTTACCTAACGATGCACCTATGCTAAAATGGACTGTTTGCCATCAAAGGACACTACCACAATCACACCAATTTCGGTCGAAGTACAACAATCTTCTCTTCTTGATCACACAGCCGAACGCTTGCTACAACAATAAAAGGAAATGAGTTAAAAAAATATGGAAACACAAAGTTAATTCTTTTTTGTAAATAGGGATGTGGTAGTAATCGGGACAAAAACAATACAAACAAGTACTATGTTAAAATATTTCGGACTCAGACATGTTCATGGTATCATTTGTGCCATTGCGATTGAAAAAGATTTTGGAAGATTCAGAGCATAAGGCTAGTACAACGCAAACAAAAGATATTTGTAAAAATGAGAAACTATCTTCTACGAAATACTGCAGCCAATCAAACTGGAATTGAAAAAAGAAACTCATGACGGCATTAACAAGGAAGTTACTGATATCAAGGCCCAAATTGCAACACTACAGCCATTAAAATTACAGTTAGATGGGCTACCACATATGGCTGACAATGATAATTGGGAAAGCAGTTCAAGCTTTGACTAAGACGAAGGCTGCATCCAGCTGCATCATATGCCTAGCAACATCAAGCCAATTAAATCAAGTCCCGGCAAAATCACTAGATAATACTGATGTATATGAATGCGGATTATCACCACAACATGCAAGAATACGACTTCTGGAACACAAACTAAAACAAGTTTGATGATTTGGCTTTCGGTTCTTCAGGATCAATAAGAAACTAACAAGGAGCTAAGAAGTTCAAAAAAGAAACATGTTCAAAATGAATATTGCAAATTTTGATTGACTATAGATCAGCCAAAACAAGGGTCAGGCAATGCAAATTATGGCAATTCCGCAAGAAGATTCTTTTCAAATCCAGGAACAGCATCTGAAATAACAGGAGTGGATTTAAAACTTATTTTCAGATTTAAAATAATCCTAGAAGTACTTGCGTGCAATGAAGAAATCGACGCCAAAGATTTGGAGATTATGCTAAGGAAACTGCAAAAACATATACAACCAAGTACCCATGAAGAAATATATCTGCGACAGTTCAAAGAATTTTTTATCATGATGTCATTAAACATCATTTGGTGCCAGGGGAGGCTCAGAAAAAAGGTATAAGGTTTATAGATTTAATAGAGAGCATAGTACTAGAAAAATTTCATGAAATTCTACAAATGAAGATCTATTTAATATATTATTGGCAACATCAGATCTGTTCATCTCCAGTATTCGATATTAATAGAAAGTGGAACATCGGGATTTAGATGTGAGAAGTCAAAAAGCTACTAAAGAACAGAAATAACACAGAACAAAATATGGAATATTTGCAATCAATATTTGAATGAAATGAATAGTAACTATAATTGCATGAATAATAATTTTAAGTGCGGAGAACATAGTATTAGTAGAAAAACAATGAGAAACAGAACCTCACATTGTTACAAATGCTATTAGAATATATTGCAGTTTTTTTTTAAAGGTTTTTTTACCCACATATTTATGAAATATTTAAATAAATAAGAAAGATTCAAAAAATAGAAGTCGCTAATGTTCAGCAAATTTATTTTACAAAAATTAACAAATTTGACCGCACAAAAATTACTAATGTTTTTTTTTAAGTGAAAATATTCTTTGAGTATAAACAAATTTGGAAATTTTACAGCAAAAAATTTTAAATGTTTCAGTATTAATAGAAAATTTCCAGTTTATTTGACTTTTTTTTTTTTGAGTGTAAAAACTTTTTTGAGTGTAACCATAAAAAAAATCCCATTGTTACAAAAAATGCTTGTAATTATTATTAAAATCAAAATGTGATATTTTTTAATAAATAAAAGAAATAAAAACTCCATATTTTACGCTAAAAGTAAAAAAATAAAATGTTCTATTTTGACTTAAATTTCTTCAAAAGAGCTTAACATATTTTAATGAAATTAAAATAGACGCAAACTCAACTAAACCCAATATATACAGAGTTACTAAAACATTTTGATCGGTTCAAAAGTTACAGAATTTTGGCCAATGAAACTATTTTCCAGCCGTTGTGCATCGTGGATCAAAATGAATGAAATTTGTCCCCCATTTTGAAAGAAGCATTAAGAACTGTACGCTATCTAATTTTTTGGTTGGCCAGATCACACTCGAGAAATAATGTAAACAAATTTATATCCGTAATTTAAAATAAATATTAGAAAAGAATTTTTAATAAATATTTCGTGTATATTAAATTAATGTGTTTATCATTTTTCACTTTCCTTATATGAGATGAAATTTATGAAAATAATATTTACCCCAAATCGTTTTGCTTTCTGCACTCGATTCGGATCTTAAGCCACGGACCTGTGAATTCACATATTTTCAGTGGTTCTAAGTTCCATTATATACCCTATACCATTATGTGATCAGGACATTTCGAGGGTTGAATAGCATGCATTCGATTTTGTGTCTTCTTAACTTGAATTTATGATATTCCCATAACAATATTTATTTGACTTTTGTTAAGTATAATTAATAATTTATATCAATGCAACAACAATATAATCGATTTTTTCCATCATCATCAAATCTTCCTAGATTTGATGCCCATTCAATGCCCCATTTTCATGGAAAAACCATATTAATATTTCTGCTGGAAAAGTTCATGGTATGCTGAGAAACCTGTGGGATGCTAAAGCATCGACGCCCTTTAAGATACGGATGCTGCTGGCTAAAACATATTTATTTCCTGTTTTATTGTATGGGTGTGAAATATTTGCAAATTGTGACACCATTGATTTTAATCGACTTGTGGTCACGTATAATAACATATCCAGAAAACATATCACCATTTTCTTATCAGTTGCATCAAATGTGTTTTACAGATGTATTAAAGTATAAATATCTTTTGATGTTACGTAGACTAATTTAATTAAAGGAACCTGAGTATCTTTATAGGTGAATTAATTTTGCCAAATCTCCACGTGGAAAAAACCTTATACCACAAAAATATAAATACCTTTTGTCTACGAGCCAATTTTACAATTACAATTACACAATCAGTCTTTAGCACAACCTACCATCAGATACTTAATTGCTTAGCAACGCATTAAATTTGTTTCAAATATATTAAATATTTTCAATTTATAATTTTCGTGTTTGTTTTTCAATTTATATGTTTAGGCAATAAAATTTTTTTTACTATGGTTATTTTTAAATTGTATATACAAATTGTATTTTGAATTTCAGGTCACATAATATTAACTTGAAAGCTTTTACTAGCTATCACTGTAATTTATAAGATTTCTTTTTTTTTTTTTTTTTTTGTAATAGCTATTGAATTTATAAATAAAAAATAATAATAATACTAATAATAACAAGTAAGAAAATTATAGTCGGTCTAGACCGACTATACGATACCCTATACCATGCGTTTAGAAACCCTTTCTCTTAGGCCCAACTAACAGGACATTGAAAATAAGCAAAAACCAAATTTGAGTGGGATTTTTATTAATTTTTTTGGCTGCAGATATGAAAAAGTTCATATCGGATGCTATATCTATAAAGGGACTAGGTCCAAAAATGGACCGATCCTGATCATGTTTGGTAAAGTCTCTTGTATTTTGAAAAAATATGTACAAACAAAATTTGAGAAGAATCAGTGCAATATTTTTGCTTTTTAATAGATTTAAGTGAAGATCGGGAAGCAGCTCTATATGGGGTCAAAGGGATCATTTTTGGACTACTCATTAGTGGATGTAATGAACGCATACAAACCCAATTTGAGTAAGATCTATATGACAATTTGGATCTTATGACAATTTATGTCGATTTCATATGGGTAATTTGTATGGGGGCTAGGTCTGAACATGGACCGATTCTCACCAATTTCAACAGCGTTCATCCCATGGCCGATAAAAGCTTATATACCAAATTTCATCAAAATATATTCATATTTGCGACCTGCAGTTTGATTACAAACTTTACATGGACACACAGACGGACGGACGGACGGACGGACGGACATTGTTAAATCAACTCAGAAAGTGATTCTGATTCGATCGGTATAATTAAAGATGGGTCTAGGTCAAATATTTTTGGTTGTTACAAACAGCAGCACAAAGTCATTATACCCAAACCACATAGTGGTATACGGTATAAAAATGTTCGCTTTGCAAGTAATTCACATAAGGCAGTGATTTAACGAGCGGATCTTGCCATATGCTGCTCTTGTTTTACTTATTTTTTTTGTATACTAACTCATTATTTTATGGACACTTTAATTCAAATAGAGCAATATCTGATATCTGCTTTGCGGCGCACAGTGGCTGAACCGACTTTTGAACCGATCAAAATATTTTAGTGATTTTTTTTTCCTGTTGGTAGATATTTAATTTAATTTCATTAAAATGGATTTCAGAAATTCTAGGTCAAAGTTGAACTTTTAATTTTTTTAACTTTTAGTGTGAAATTTGGGTTTTTATATTTATTTATTTTTTAAAATTGTCATATCTGGATTAAAATAATGAATTTTTTTTTTAAAGTTTACACTCAAAAAAAATTTTACACTCAAATAAAAAAAAGTAAACTCAACTGGAAATTTTTGTATTACTACTGAAAAATTAAAAATTTTTTGCTGTCAAATTCTCAAACTTGTATACACTCAAAGAATATTTTCACTTAAAAAAACGTTAATAATATTATCTAATAGTCTTGATATTACTACAGAAGAATGTATCTGTTAGATTTGAAGTCTTTTTCAGACATATTGCAATTAATACTGTATTTTATATGCAAATTTTAATTTTGTTTCAATGGTGCGTGGTGCAGAAGAAGAAGAAAGCATATATTTCAAAAATTCATAACTACACTTTACTCTTAATTGTACCAGTTTCTGGCATTTAAGCTTTCATCAGCGATTTATTGAACATTGTGATAGTTGTTATGTTACAATTGAACAAATTGTTTCTATATGAAATTTTTCTACTTCGGGCGACCGTGAGGTTTGAACCGTGAACATTCACATACACTCTTACTTGTACTTTTTGGTTAGCGCTCTAACACACTCACCTAAAGTCAGACCTACAAGCAGAGTGATTTGTAACGATGAAAGTCGTGAACTTGTTTTCATCAACAAACAACATGTTTCATATACAGTTATTCTTTATTTTCTTTGAACTACATATATTTTGGTTAACAAATGAATTATACATTTTTGTTTACAAATGAATTATATATTCTATCATTTTTGAATTCACCACTAAACAAAACATTACTTTCTTTCATTTACGAGGTACCTTCATATACACCGCTACCTAACGGAACCCACAGATAGTCGTCACATGTTAAAACGAGACAGAAAACGAACACACCACACTGAGTTCTACAGGTTCACCACCGTACAACGAGCGGACAAACAATTTCAACACTCCAGGCGTCGCACAGTGGATCATTTGACGAGAAGGCGGTCAAAAATCTATAACTTTTGATTGGATTGGAATTTTGATATGCGGTTTTTTTTGTTTGGTAGGTGAAACTTTAGCCTTTAAGTTTTGCTACAAAACGTAATTCTCGACCGAAAATAAAAAAAGTTACGGGGGGTTTAAAATACATTTTCATTTGTAGTTGAATTTTAGTACAAAAGTGAAGTGTTAAAAGGTAAAAAAAAAGGTTTTTTTTATTATCATGTGTTATTTTTTCAGTTAATTTTACAACTAATACTTTTTAAAAATTTTTTAAGTTAATTTTTTCAGAAAATGCCAAACTTTGGCCCCCATAAACTTTTTAGTCCTAATGTGCACAAGGGGCAAAGTTTGTAATAATAAATAAAAATAAAAATATAATAAATTAAAATATAATTTATTAAGCAGCGAACGTAAGGGTTACCTTATATTGGCTCAAGATATATAAAAAAAGTGTAACTTATTGTTAGTGTAGTTAAAAGGTACATTAAATCAACCAATTTTAGTAAAAATTTCTTCTAAATGGCCTTGATTTTCATCTTCTAGAAGTTGTTTAGCTTCTTCGTATAATTCAATAGAGGTAGTTTTCCATTTTTGACGAATTTTGGACTTATATGGATCTGAAGTGCACAACAAAATAGTGAAAAGGTCTTCATTAGTACAACATCTGGACATTCTCCTTGTGTTGTGCTCGCGAAAGAATCTGTAGTCTTTATTCCTTTTTTCTTGCGCTTCTTCAGATAGATCTCCTATTGGTAGCATATTGTTTTGAATTATTTGTTCCCCATGGTACTGTGGATGGCATATATCCCCAAGAGTATTTATACCCTATACCACTATGTGGTTTGGGTATATACTTTGTGCTGCTGTTTGTAACAACCAAAAATATTTGACCTAGACTCATCATTAATTATACCGATCGAATCAGAATCACTTTCTGAGTTAATTTAACAATGTCCGTCCGTCCGTCCGTCCGTCTGTGTGTCCATGTAAAGCTTGTAATCAAAGTGCAGGTCGCAAATATTTTGATGAAATTTGGTATATAAGCTTTTATCGGCCATGGGATGAACTCTGTTGAAATTGGTGAGAATCGGTCCATGTTCAGATCTAGCCCCCATACAAATTACCCATATGAAATCGACATAAATTGCCATAAGATCCAAATTGTCATACAGATCTTACTCAAATTGGGTTTGTTTGCGTTCATTATATCCACTAATGAGTAGTCCATAAATGATCCCTTTGACCCCCTATAGAGCTGCTTCCCGATCTTCACTTAAATCTATTAAAAAACAAAAATATTGCACTGATTCTTCTCAAATTTTGTTTGTATATATATTTCCAAAATACAAGCGACTTTACCAAACATGATCAGGATCGGTCCATTTTTGGACCTAGTCCCTTTATAGATATAGCATCCGATATGAACTTTTTCATATCTGCAGCCAAAAAAAATAATAAAAATCCCACTCAAATTTGGTTTTTGCTTATTTTCAATGTCCAGTTAGTTGGGCCTAAGAGATAGGGTTTCTAAAAACATGGTATAGGGTATCGTATAGTCGGTCTAGACCGACTATAAATTTCTTACTTGTTTTTTTTAAATTTCGGAATTACCCAGTGATTTTATATTTTTAACATTAATAGTATGGAAGCCCCGAAATTATACAAAATTTATGTCACTTCAAAACCTTTTAAATCAAAAAAGTTACAGTCATTCAAAAATAAAAATTTACAAAGAAATTTTTAATTTTAGCAAAATACTGAGAAAGCCCATTTTCGCAGACCCTGTTCGCTGTGATATAGTTCAGATAGAGTTGCAATTTTTTGGCTCCCGAGTTTTACTAGTATTTACTTTAAATGAATAACACAACTTTAAAATCGGTAACAAAAAAAAAAAAAATGATTTTTGGCCGCCTTCTCAAAATATGGTCCACTGTGCGTCGATCGTCGGCGGTGGTTGAGTACACATCGCAGTACTAGTGCACGTGTTTTAATTCTAAGAGAAGTGCATTCGCAGGTTTCTCCCCCCTAGTTTAGAGAAGTGCCTCCGCAGGTTTCTCTCCGCAGTTTAGAGAAGTGCCTATGCAGAAGGGCCTTCGCAGGTTTCTCCCCGCAGTTAAAGAAGTGCCTACGCAGGTCTCTCCCATGCGATCAAACGAAGTGCCTACACAGGTTTCTCCCGCAGGTAACGAAGTGCCTACACAGGTTTCTCCCGGCAGTTAAAGAAGTGCCCTTACCAATTCTCGGCATACACCAACAAGGGTCCGGGACTTTTGGCAACTACAGAATTACCCGCTCCAGGTTTCTCGCTCTTTCCCATGAGAAGTACCAACCAACCACTATATTTATTCAAATTATGAATTACCAACATTAGTGGTAAACCACTAAATATAACCAGAAATAAAATAAGCCACGACAGTCTAAACGTTGAAAGAACTCGTTTTACTCCTCTCTGTCTCGTGCAAGAATATAAATTTCTTTAACGACCCTGACCCCCGCGAGCTATACCTTAGCAACCGGGGGAAAACTCGTCGTTACAGGTTAGAATCAGGAAGTTTTTTAGGAAGTTTTCTTTGATTTATTCAAAATTAATAATTTGTTGTTTGACTGGTTTTTTAAATAAACGACTCAATTGTCCTATAGAGTTTATTTTTGGACTACTGATTAATGGATATAATAAATACATACGAACCCAATTCGGCTTAGATCTATATGATAATTTGGATCTTACGGCAATTTATGTCGATTTAATAGAAGACTAGAACTGAACATAGACCGATTCTCACCAATTGCAATAGGGTTCATCCGATAAAGGCTTATATTCTAAATTTCATCAAAATATGTTTATATTTGCGACCTGTAGTTTGACTACAAAGTTAGTTTACATGGAGAAACAGACGGACGGAGCGACTGATAGATGGACATCGCTTAATCGACTCAAAAAGTGATCCTGAACCGATCGCTGTACTTGTATATATTATTGTATTGTATACTTATAGGGCTGTTTAAATTACCGTAATTTGAAATTTTATGAGTAATTTCATTAAAATGAAAAAAGTGTTCTACCCGCGGATCGTCACGGGTGCAAAAGTATACATAAGGTTAAAGAGGACACTTCCCCTTTCTCAGGGTAGCATACGTTTCTTGTTTCCTTATGTTGCCTAGAAGTTCTATTCCACTAAAGTTGAAATTTGACACTTATGTAGTAGTTTAATAAATATTTTAGAACACCCCTAACGTTAAATGGTAGGTGTATGGCGTCTGATAACCACAAAAGACTGCAATTTTGCCAACCTTGTAAAGAAGACAGCAGGTCATTATCGATGATAACTTGGAGTAGTAACCATTTATTTTTGATAAGAAAAAAACAAAAAAATCACCTTCTTCTGAAATTAAAAAAACAGTTCAGTTTGACAGCATGCCACGCCCACAGTTGGCAAGAGTTTAGCCTAATTTTTTGGCTACTTCAATTTAGATATAGTAGCTAAGAAATTGCGTTAAAATGTTAAAAATCGGAAACAAAAATAATTTTGACTATTGGCGAATGGAAAGTGCGGCGTTCTAATTTTGTATAGACTCTAATTCTTTGGTTGGTTGTTTCTTTTTCGTAATAAACTTCCGGTTATGTAGTTTAGAAATTTTTGTATATATGGTTACACTGGATAATGACCATGAAAATTACTTGTGTAAGTATTATCTATAATAATAATAGGCTAGGCAATATCTTGTGACCGATGTTTCGTTTTACCGTTTTATCCCGATTTTGACCAAACGTATATTACTTGAAAGGTATTTCTTTTTAATCGTTTTGCAGATTTACAGATTTTTAAATTTTTTTTCTTTATTTGGAGTAAATTGCATTTAAAGTTGCAACTAAAACATACATAAAACAAGTAAGAAAATTATAGTCGGTCTAGACCGACTATACGATACCCTATATCATGCGTTTAGAAACTCTATCTCTTAGGCCCAACTAACTGGACATAGAAAATAAGCAAAAACCAAATTTGAGTGGGATTTTTATTAATTTTTTTTTGGCTGCAGATATGAAAAAGTTCATATCGGATGATATATCTATATGGGGACTAGGTCCAAAAATGGACCGGTCCTGATCATGTTTGGTGAAGTAACTTTTATTTTGCAAAAATATATACAAACAAAATTTGAGAAGAATCAGTGCAATATTTTTGTTTTTAATAGATTTAAGTGAAGATCGGGAAGCAGCTCTATATGGGGCCAAAGGGATCATTTTTGGACTACTCATTAATGGATGTAACGACAATTTGGATCTTATGGCAATTTATGTCGATTTCATAGGGGTAATTTGTATGGGGGCTAGGTCTGAACATGGACCGATTCTCACCAATTTCAACAGCGTTCATCCCATGGCCGATGAAAGCTTACGTGCCAAATTTCATCAAAATATATTTATATTTGCGACCTGCAGTTTGATTACAAGGTTTACATGGACACAGACGGATGGACGGACGGACGGACATTGTTAAATCAACTCAGAAAGTGATTCTCATTCGATCGGTATAATTAAAGATGGGTCTAGGTCAAATATTTTTGGTTGTTACAAACAGCAGCACAAAGTCATTATACCCAAACCACATAGTGGTATAGGGTATAATTATACATATGATATGTGCGTTTTATTAAATTTGTTAATGAGTTTGTTATTTTCATACACAATAATCAGTGTTTGTTTGTGAACTGGCTAAGTTGAAAAATAATGGTGCCTAGAAATTTCACTCGAATTTCGAGCGCTGGAATCTGCTATTTATTATAATTGTTATTATTTTAGTTATAATTATTTTTGTAAATACTGGTTTTGTCTTTTAGTTTTTACAATATATCTTCTTCTTCTTTTATTGTTTAGTCAATTCGGAATATAAACGCATGAAATCGCGCTTATTTACAACTTTTTAAGTTTTTAATAAAAAAAAAAAATACTTAGAAAAAATAAAAATTAAGATAAAAAATATTAAATTTATGTTATTGTTAATGATTTCTGCACAATTCTCTCGATTAAACGCTGTATGAGCTAAGTAACCTAAAGTTCTTCAACTTCTCCAAATCCTTATGTTTCTTAGCCACGGCATTTACTTTCTTCCTTCTATTCATTATATATGAGATGAGATAGCTTTGTTCTAGTTTTACTAGGCAAAAACGCAAAAAGTTGCCATTTGGCCGCAGACAGAAAAACGCCCGACAAAGTTGAGCAAAACAGACACTTTTTAAGGAGAAAATATTTAAATTTTGAGAAGTCGTATCCTAGTGGGAAAACCTAAAAGGAAAATATTAGCAACATGTCTGTCTGTCCGCCCATGAAAATCGAGATCACGGCATTGATAAAGCAGCTCGTTTGCTAATTTTTAGTGAGAATGATTCAGTGGAAGCCTGGGCTGGCTGTTGTTTAAAATATTCGAAATCGGTTCAATATGGCGAATATTAAAGAAAATTAGTAGAAATAAATACATTTTCTTAGAAACTTCGTTATTATTTATAAAAAAAATTAAGTATCTATTTTCAGCGTTAAGTAAAAAAAAAAAAATTAATCAGATTTTCGTAATTATTTTTAATGCTTAGATGCAAGCAGTTCCTCTTTTAAGAGTCTCTAAATTTGAACTTATAGAAAGATATCTCTATTAGCTTTTAAAAACTTATAACTTTTAAAATCTGAAATTTTGTGTACACAATCTGTCGTGCTCTGACTTTTTAGAGTACATTCTGAAATTTGTATATTTTTATTTTTTTTTTCCAAACAACACAAATTATTCCCATTATACAGCATCCAATCGTGTTACAGGAATCAATTATATAATTATATAATTGAAATTATTGCAGCTTACTCTTTTGTAAAAACTTATTTTTTAACTTTATTTTTAAACTTTAGTCTGGATCAAGAATTTGATAATGATTGCAATATTTCTTAATTCTATAAGGCATTTTACTTTTCTATCTATAAAGTCAGGTATTTAGTCAACTTTATTAACGAGTTTCCAAAAACTCAATGTTCTCTTATGTGTTTCAGGTTAAGGCATCTAAGCATAAATAATGCGTTTATTTTCTTAGGGTAAAGTCAATCCATCTGAATTTAAATTTTTTATTAATTAATTTATGCCATACATATTTCATTTGGAATGGTTTTTTATGACGTATAATTTTTTTTTTCTTCAAAAAATAATCATACGTCGTAGTGTATTAAAAAATATTCGTGGCTATTGAAATAGTCATAAATATGATTAGGGCACAAAAATATGTGTGGCAAAACAAGTGTTTTAACAAAAATAAGCATATGATGTCGAATTATTTAAGGGGAGAATTTAATAAGGGAGAATGCCTGTTTAAAATATGCATTTACAAAAAAAAAAATTATATAAATTCTTAAAATATTATTTTTTATTTTATATGTGTTCAAGCCTAAGATTTCTAGAAACAGTAACAAATGCACAGAAATTAATTTAGCGTTATTTAGGAGGGATCAGGCATAAGTGGTTGCCTTATAGGAGTTGTCCTACTGTGTGCACGGTAACGGGGGTAATTTTCAAATTTTCAAAGCTGGTAGAACTCTCTTTAATCTGTATTCAAGTATATTTTTTAAAATATGGTTTTAAATATTTTTTTGTGGCATTGCAAAAAGAAATTCGTATTTGCTGTAAAAAATAGTTAAGTGGGAAATAGTATAGGGTTAATGGTTTTTTTAATTGACATTAAAGAACACGAAAAGGAAGACAAATTTTAGAATCAAACTTATTGTTTCTTACTGGCTACGAACATATGAACCTTTTCGACTCTAGGAAATATCACCTGATGAATATCACATCAATGAAAAATGACCCAAAAAGCTTAAAAACACTCCCAAAAAGGAAATTTTACCCAAAAGTAAGAAAAAAAAAATGAAAAATCGCCCAAAAAATAAGAAGAAAATGTTGCTCAAAAATATCATAAATGGAACAAAAATATGAAAAATATTAAAAACGAAAAACGTCCAAAAAGCAAATAAGATTATGAAATTTTTTGTTATTGCAGTTCATTGCATTCAGTCAAACCAATAATAATTAATGAAAAAAGTTACAACTTAACAACAATCTGCATTTATTCCCCTATGAAAAATTTTAATAAAATTTAATTGTAAGAAAGTAGATGTGAAGATCAGAAGCAAAACAAAAATTAATTTACAATAATTTTTATGGATTTCGACTACAGTTTACTAAAATTAGAGAAAAGGAGAATGGCCAAAAATTGTGGGTCATTTGTAATCTTTTATATGTGGGTAAATTGTCGTAATGTAAAAATGAAAAAGTATGAAATTAAAAAAAGCTAAAAATAGCCCAAAAGTTGGGTAATTCTTAATTTTTTCATCTGAGGGAATTTTGTTTTTTTTTGGACAATTTTTCATTTCTTTTGTCGACAATTTTCATTGGGTGATATTTTCTAGCGCCAATCTTTTCACTTAAAATGGACGGATCGCCCTTAACTAAACGACACTGATATTCTGGCTGATATGGATAAACACCTTCCATGCACATGCGCACGTTGCAGAATGATTGGTGTTGAATTTTGTAACTTTTTTAAAAGTTCCGGCATGAGTTTAATGAAACAAATAATGGCTTTATGCGCCAAATTTTAAAAAACAGGTGCAATTATTTACTAAATTTCTTAGTTCATATAAATTCACTGGTAATCCATATCCATCGTCTCCCAAAACGAAAAAGTCATTGATGCTAAAAACCATTGGACCTCAAGCTTTCCTCTATATGCTTTTTGTACCTCTGAATCTGATGGATATGAATGTTATTCTCCTCTTCCACTACCTATCCGTTAATAAATTCTTCCTTAATTCCATCTTTTAATTTAAATGCTTGAGTTGACCCAAAACATTCTCTAAAATCTTAATCTAAGTCCTTTTGATAATCATGATAATAACTTTTCTAACAGTCTGACTTTGGAACTTATTAAGTTGACCGTTGTAAAACCTAGAAAGACCTGGACACACCTAATGATTACTTACCATTCTATGTTAAGTCAAAGACTGATGTGGTCTTGGAATATTTTTTGGTATTTTTCCATTTGTGTTTTTGAAAATTTATGTTGTGAAAGCTAATGTTTATATACAAAATAATATGTTGAAATTTGATGAAAGATTGCATATTTAATAAAATGTATCCCTGAGGAAGTTGGAAAATCCCAACAAAAGATAATAATCTTTTATTTACATCTCGAAATGACCGTGGAAGCCCATTAGAAATATAAGTTCTGAATATTCATTGAATAATACAAAAAAGTTCGATATATAGGAAAGCTAAATTTGAAACAATGAATATCATTTTTATAAAACGTGTATTAGACCAATACTTACTAACGCAATTTTTCATACTGGGCCATTTTGCAAAAACTGATAAAAGAAGATTACAAATTATCCAAAATAAGAACCTGAAAATCATATACAATCTCCACTGGAGATTTCCGACCAAAGACTCACATATCTATACTAATATTTATTATAAAGAGGTAATGTTTATTTGTTTGTTTGTTTGTAGAAGGTAATCTCCGTAACTACTCATCTGATGTTCCTGAAATTTTCACCGAATCTTACTGCGGATATGTGAAGTGCTACAGGCTTTTAGTGGGCGTGACACGTCCCATACAAAGTTAATTTTTAATATCATATATATTAAGTACGATGATAGAGAGAGCTTTGCAAATTTGTCTAAGATCATCTATTATTCACGCGAGTAGTCAGACAAAAAAAGGGCGGGATTGGAAAAATGAGCATGGCATCACCATACAAACTTAATATTAAATGTGATATATCTCAATTACTGTAACAGTGAGAGCCTTGGGACTTTGCGTGAGCCCTTTCATTACGATTCGGTGGGAGGGGTAGAAGAGCACACCGGGTTACATCTAGTATTATAAAACTCAGTAGCCACAACTGAAAAACGTAATAGTAAAAGGGATTACAAAAATTCGGTTGGCAACAAATTCGGTTGCAACAACAAATACGTTTTCTGTGTGTGGCAAAATTATTAAATTTTCTATTATTCGAAAATGTATACTTGATCTTGAACCGAATTATGCAGAAATAGTTATTAAACGTTTCCTTCGTGTTGTAAGTGCCACGCCTACTGATTCTATTGTCAGCAAGGCTACTCGCACTAACTGTGAAACGACACAAAATATCTCCCATTTATATTACTCATTATATAGGATAGTGAAAATTCACTCTGCATGGGAGGCAATACGCCCACTTATCCTATCCCGGACATTTTCCGCACGGATACTCTTAGTAGTGACAGACAACCCCACACAAAGCTCTACCTGTCATACAACTTGATATTTATGATATTGAATACTTACTTTGTATAGCTATTCGGCTATTGGGGGATGAGACGAATCCAATAATTCAAAAATCGTTAAAATAAGTCAAGCCGTTCTTAAGTAATAAATGGTATAACTAAACCGGCTTTGTTTTATGTATATTCCAGATGACCGGCGCACAGTGGACCATTTCACTTGAAGGCCGTCAAACATCCATAACTTCTGATTGGATTGGAGTTTTGACTTTTTTTTGGGACTTTAGCCTTTAATGTTTGCTATCTTTTCAGCTAATTTCACAACTAATACTTTTTAAAAATTTTCTAAGTTAAATTTTGTCAGAAAATGCCAAACTTTGGCCCTGTAAACTTTTTAGTCCTAATGTTCACAAGGGCCAAATGTTGGCATTTTTTTTGAAAGAGCCCGAGTTAAAATATAATTTATTAAGCAACGAACGTAGAAGTCACCTGATATTGGTTCAAGATAGAGAAGTTTTAATGAAAAAGTCGTATGTTCTTACTTTAGTTAAAAAAAATTTTTATTTCAAATATCAGCTAGAAATATTAAACTTTTTTCAATATTTGGGACTTGTAGCTCTTTAGAAAAAATAGATTGAAAAAAAAATTCAAAAAATTTAAAAGATTTTTTTTAAAAGAATTAAAAGATTTAAAAAAAAAACGATGTTTTTTAAATAAACTAGGCCTAGCAAAAAATAACATTCTTCAAAAATGTCCCCAAAAATGTGTGTTAAAGCTGCGTCTTTCCTAAAAACAAGTTGATCGGGCAAAGTTTTTTAAAGGAACGAAGCAAAAAATTTTGCTTCCCGGTAATTTTGACTATGGCTTTTCAGAATTTGCCTGGATATCGTAAATCGAAGTCGAAAAAAATTCTGAACCCATCTAACGTTAAATTTTTATGACTTTTATTTTTAAGCTGTTTGAGGTTGGTTTAACATTTACTGAGTTTTCATTCGCAGGAGATACAAAATGAAGCTTTAGTGTCCCTTTGATAGCTTTACAAATTTCAAATCTTGCCTTCAAATGTTCCGCAGACTCTTCGTATTCGCTGGATGGACAAAAGAAAACGTTAAGGTTTTTAAGATTTTCTTTTTCCCATTCAAATAATTGTTTTGCCGTCGAAATTGCACTTCTTGTTGCCTGTTGGAGGCAATATCGTCTAGTGAATAGCTTCAGACTACCGCTACACCGTAACAGGCGGCTTTCCCATGAGCTTTGGCAAAAAAGTGTCACTCTGCTGCAACGCCAAAATCTTTAAAATGGTTTCGCAGGTTTACAACATTTTTTTTTGTTTTTATACTGCTGTGGGGCTCCATCAGAAAAATATTTCATTTATTTCACTACAGCAAATTTTTCCTTCAAAAAGGCAATCAGTCTCCATCAGAACATGTAAACGGTTAAAGTGTCGTGATCCAAACAGTCGGAAATTCCAACCAAAGATACGTGGTCAGAGCTTCAATCAGTTTGCATTGCATAATTTTCTTGTCAAGGTAAGATGAGCACGCTCCTTCAAAACATTTTTCATTTGGAGTACGGCATGTTAACTGCTGAAGCGTTGCTTTATAAGCCTTTGCGAAAGATTGCGTCAAACTAGCTCCTGAAACCAAATAATAAAGTTGGTTTTCAAAATTTTATTCGCAAGGGAAATCTTAAAATCATTACCTTTAATCATTAGCTTGACATTTTGGTGGCTAACGCAAACGCAAACTGTATGAATGCTAGATGCTCCCGCCAAAATGCATTGTTCAGGACGAAACTCAGCTAATTTCGAAAAGCCGACTTTAAAATTAGGCAATTTGGTTTCGAGCAATTCAAAATGCTCCCGCAAATTACAGTAAATGAGCCGTTTCTGAAGCCTTTCCTTTTTGCTATCGTTTACTTTGACAGTGACAAAATCTCTCATGTGAGGCATTTCCCTGGAATTGTCATCGCTCAAATAAAATTCCTTCAGCTCATATTTTGTTTCGGGAACTGCCAAAATACCCTTCTCACCTCTCAGAGCAAAACATTTATTAATTAGGGTATTTGAACGACCAACGCTGCCTTTTACTTGCAAAACATTCGAAGAACTCGGCAACAACGTTAATATGCGGCATTTGTCATCGCTAAATTAAAAATATCTATTATTAAATCTTATCATATGCGTTAAGCTTTGAAAAATTACCGTGAGGCGCTTTTCGAGTTAAATTTTTCTTCAAGATTTGTCATGATTTCATCAAAACCATTGACTTTTCTTCGTCAAGGGTAGAAATTTTGATATCGGATACCATTTCGAGTTTGCGCTTAATAGCAACTTGTGCAGTTGTGACCTTTTCATTCAAATATTTTTTTAGATCTATATCAGGGATTATGACAAGACTTAAAAACGCTAAGTGTCCTTCTTATTAAACGTACCTTCTGTTGTCGACTTTACTTTCACCCAAATCAGTAAGTGCTACATTAAGCTTTTCTTTTTCATCATCATTACTTCCCTTATCATCGTTATATATGGCAATTTGCATTCGATAGTTGAGGCACACTACTGCATCTTCCGGGACGAAGTTAAACTTTTTATTGTGTTCATTGAAGATTTCTCTCAAATTAGTTGTACTTTTTGAAGTATAAAAATGTTAGGAAGATAGTGGTGAAAAAATCGCATCCTCTGTTTTTAAGCGCCAAAAGGATACCAGCAAATTTTCTTTTTTGAACTGCTCATTTTATTAGTGAACCTTTAAAACGAGCTTTTGAAAACACGCTTAAAAAATTGTCTGTAGTAATGCCGACTGCACCTGATACGCTCGCTGCTGCACTTGTTCAGAACTTTCGATGACTTTAATTAATGAATACATAATCACTGCTTCAAACACTGTTGAACTAATTTAAGCTTTGTGAGAAATAAGTAATAAATTTCGAACTCAATGTTAGAGACGAAAAACTAAATAATGGACTAGTTTGCCGTAAAAAACTTAAAACAAACAAAATTTAAGCACCGATTGTATAGTTTATAAAAAAAAAACAATTACGTTTTCTACAGTGCTTTGATATTAAAAAAAAAATAATAATTTTTTTTTTACTTCGTTCCTTAAAGAAATTTTAGAGGTTGCCTTACAAAAATGGCTATAACTCCGGCGGTTTTTGCCTATCAACTTGTTTTATGCCTCAAAATTTTTAGGAAAGATGAAGCTTTAAGATATGTTTTTTTTGTAAAACTTTTGAAGAATAGTGTTTTTTAAAAAAACATCGTTTTTTTAGAAAATCTTTTAAATTTTTTGAATTTTTTTTCAAAATATTTTTTTTGTAAAGAGATTCAAGTTCCAAATATTGAAAAAAAAATTCTTATTACTAGCTTTTACCGTTTTAATAATTTTTGACTTTGAAAAAAAAAATCCGATTTTCACCATTATAAACTTACAAAACCGACAAAGGAGGTCCGATCAAGATCAAGCTCAAGCTCTCCACTGAATTTCATCCGAAACGGAGATATAGTGCTCAAAAAGTGTTTTTTCAGTTGGACTGCCCCATATATAGATATACAAAATTTCATCAAAATATATTAATATTTCAGGCCTGTAATTTGACTACGAATTTTAAATAAATACACAGACCGACAGACGGACAGACAGAAAGTGACTATGAGTCTATCGGTACAAAGTCATTGCACCCTGACCACATAGTTGGTATAGGGTATAAAACCTCTTACGTGTATTTGATTTAGTTTAAAAAATATCACTCGCACTGCTCTTCTAGTGAATAATAATCATTAGCGCTGAACATGTTAAGTTATTAAAAATATTAACAAAAAAAAGGGGGAAAATTAAAATTTTTGAGGATTTCCTTAGTTATAATTTGTGCAACTTGAAGCTATTTGCTGAACGATGAAATAAATAACCATTAAGGGTTCTTGAGGTTAAACTAAATAACGAAATAAGGAAACATCAAGATAAGTAGAAAATATAAAAAGTATAAAGTCATACAAAAAGGGTTAGCCTGAGAATTCCTTACCTGGAACTTCTCAACCACGATTATGGCTTCTGAACTGCCTGGTCATATTGACTGAACCATTATTGTTTTATAAACAGCTGCTTAATGTTTATACCATGGACTTTCTTTTCATTCTTAAACTTTGGCATCTTGCTGTTTGCTGAAATTCTAATCCGTTTGTTAACCTTAAAATCTTAAATCAGGTAACTTCAAAAGCAATTCACAACTCATAAAGAAAACATCATTATTTGAATAAATTAAAAAATTTTAAATTATGAATGTTCTTAACATTCATGCAAATAACTTGGGTGTGAATTTGCTAACTCAATTAATTTCGAATTAATCATCGTATTTGCGCACAAATTTTAACGACTATTAGTTGCCCAACATAAATGATAGCCACTACAGAACTTTTCCATAACTGGAATAAATATTTTTTTGTTTTTTTTTTTAAACTTTAATACAGCCAAGGCATTAACAGTTGGTTGCATATTTGAGTTCTTGTTAATAAAATGAAAAGCTAATTTGCATTTTTTGCACCCCCAGTTTTAAACTTTTTCCATTTCGAATTAAATCATTAGGAAAATTTTTAAACAAAACCCTCATTGCACAGGATACAACACAATTTGTTGTTCTGTTTCGCAAAAGCTGTTCAAAATATCATCAACAGTTTAGAGAAATCACTTGAAAAGAGAGAGAGAGAGAGAGAGAAAGCGATGGCAATGAACAAAAAAACTAGGTGTTGCATTTAAATGAAATGTATTAAAAGTAAATTGTGCTGACTGCAATCTAGAGTCGAGAAATAAAGGTTTACTAGACACCATATCAAACTACTGGAGCCAGTAGTCAGTCGTTGATGAAGCCATTTATTCATTCATTCGATTGTTCGTTCGTTCACTGCTTTAAGAGACAACCCATTAAATTACATTTAGTAAAATATGATGACTTAGTTGAACAGAGTGATGCTAGATGATGTTGAATGAATGGATGGATGGACAACCAAACACATTACTGTCACTCGCATATACAATTTCAGTTAAGCAAAAAAAAAAAAAAAGCTTGCTATGCAAAAAATATGAAGAAAGTTGTAACACAACCACCTTCAGTTTTAGTTTATTTCCAATTTTATTTTTTCTGCCAACAGTATTTCTCGCTATGGCAGCATTTGAGTTTTCCCTCTCGATTTTCCTCTTTTACAAATTTCTATGAAAATAATATAAATATAAGGGATGTATGTGTTTATTTTTGAAACATTTGCCATCAATTATTTTCGTATCAGCAACCACTATAACAAAATTTTTTTTTTATAATTTTTACTACTTCCCACTATTTCAGGGATAAGCATTTAAAAATAATTATTTACTCTAAATTTGGTTTTAAATTCAACAACACTGCGTTTTGCCATTACTGGAGTGGTTGATGATAATATGATTTTTAATCTCTGTACCACTAAATAGTGTACTGATTGCTACATCAATACTGAGCAATACTGAGCAATTCAGAATCATTAACTTTACATCCATGAGTTTGCGAATTTTATTGGAAGAATTCTTTAATTTTTAATTTAAATACCAAAATTGAAGTAGACTAAAAGACGGACTCTAAAATATATTCTTAAAATTTACAAAATTGTCAATTATAATATTGACAAATTCCAGTGGACAGTAGTGAAATTGTCTCCCCTATATCCTTTTTTTTTTTTTTTTGATAAGTTCAATTACAAAATTGACAAATTAAAAACAAAACATACATAGACATTAATATCATGTTACAACACATCATGATGTGCTGTCAAAGTTTTTGCGATATCCTGATAAGTGTCACAATGAATGAACAAGGGTTAATTTGAATTCTATATCGATCATCCGGTGACACAAATGGATAGAAAATAATTATTTCTGATTAGTGACTTCAATTTGTATATTGTGTGGATTTAAAAGTTATTTACATTCGTTTTTTTTGCTGTAATGAACAAGTAGATTGCAAAAAGTTGGATATGTCCTATATAGATATAAACAGAATTTTTAGAATAGCATACAAATGTTTTCTAGTTAGTAGTAATGTGCTTAAGGTTTCTATTGAAAAACTGAGAACACTTAAATTTTATAGTTATTAAAAATTAAAATATTTTTAAATTTATTGTAATCGAGGTTTTGTATTTTATTTTATATCCGTTTTATTTTATAACATACCCTATTAAAAAAGTAACGGGTCATTCCATGGAAAATCTTACCACCGACCTCAAAAAATATTTTCGCTATAACTGCAATTGTGATACATATTTTGTTTCTATATTATCTTTGGTTTCTGAATCTGGCAACAGAACTTGCCAAAAATGGCTGCTTGGAGTTGTATTTTGGTTAAGAACACATGCCTGATTGTAATGATTTTGAAGCCTATATTTTCTACTTATGCTCACAACTGTTTTAGGTAGTTAAACGCAATTTCCCTGTACAGTGAACACATTTTATGGAAACTAGTACTGTTGTTTCCCTATATAGAAAATAAATTTGGAATATCTGAAGAGATATGTATACTTTTCACATTAAATATTAGCAAGCTGTTCTTTGTTACGTTAGTCACAAAATTCTAATTTTTTTTCTCTTAGATGACAAATAATGCATTCAGAATTTTTATTTTCTTAATTTTCTTAACCTGTTAGTTATGTTATAAGAATCATATAAAAATTTTAAAGTAGTAGTATTTGTTAAGGATTTAGAGATGTGACTAACGTAACACTGCAAATGTGACTACGTAAAAAATATTTTTGTTAAAAAATATTTTTGTTACGTTAGTCACATAGTTTTTGTCTCTTTAAAATCAGATCAACTACTTAAAATTTCTCCAAGTATTTTAAGATATTGAAAAGTGCAACTTTTTTCTATGTTGTTTTTTATTTGGCCAATTTTTATTTATCTGTTTGTATTTCCTTATTAAGCTAATACGGCCTATAATCTTTAATGTAATTAAAAACACAATTTTAATACATTTTTTCCCGACGTTTCGTCGATTTTTTGTCGACTTCTTCTGGGGATCGTCTATTTAATAAGAACATGACATTAATTAACAATTTTTTACCAAATAACATTTAGAACTTACATTTTTTTTATATATTATTACATTAAAAAACAAATTTTAAAAACAAAAATTTACATTTAACATATATAATACAAAAAACAAAGAACATGGAATTATTAAAACACATAATATTTAAAAATTGTATCATAGTTTATTTGATAGCTACTCTATAACTTGCACATATGTTGTTGGTGTCTTCTTTCAAATTCATTGTCTTTTTTATGTTTTGCTGAATTCTCAAGCTTTCCTTCATAAATCTCTTTTTCATATTTTCCTCCTTGTCTAATATTCTAATACGTTGAAAATCTGGTGCATGGTGTGAACTGATCATATGCATGGCTAGTGCTGTTGTTTCCTTCTGTCGCGTAATATCCATTTTGTGTTCTCCTATCCTTGTTGATAAAGCTCTCTTTGTTGTTCCTATATACACCTGATCACAGTGTTCTTCGTTGTTTCCTTTACATCTTATTTCATAGACAACGTTATTTTGTTGTTGTTTTTCTACTGGCGCTTTTATTTTAGTGAATATTGCATTTGTTGTTTTGTTAGGCTTATACGCAAAACATATGTTATTTTGTTTCAGTGTTGTTATCATGTTTCTTTTGTCAGTAAGGCCAGGGATGTATGGTACACTGTAGAATTTTTTGTTTTCTATTTCATCAGTGTTGTCAATTTTCCTATTTTTTTTTAATCGCCTAAATACGTCGTCTATTAAAGAATTTATTAATTTTCTAGGGAAACTATTTTGTATCAATATTTCTTGTATTATGTTAATATTTTCGTTGTGGAATATTTTGTCACTAATTTTCAGTACCCTCTCTATTAAATTTCTCGCTGTATTTATAATCTGGCTTCTGGGTTGTGTGGCGTTAAAATTCATAAGTCTGCCTGAAGCTGTTTCCTTAGAATACCAATTAAAAATAATGTTATCCTTATTTTTCCGTAGTTTTGCGTCGAGGTATGCTATTTCATTATTTTTTTCTATTTCGATGTTGAATTTAATTTTTTGATGGTGAGAATTTAAAGTTTTAAGAATTTCGTCCTTATCGTCCTTATTAATGATAGCGAAAATGTCGTCTACATATTTTGCTATGTATTTTATATTGATATTTTTATTTTTTAATTCTATTATTGCATCGTCCAGCAAATTATCAAGAACAATATCCGCTATTGTAGGAGAGAGCGGGTTACCCATTGGCATACCAAATATCTGATTAATTACTTTTTTACCATAAACAAAGTAATTATTGTCCGTTAGACAGAACTTCAAAATTTCTAAAAATGTCGGTCTAGGAATGTTTGTAAATTTCCTTATTGTTAGCCATTTTTCCATAATATTTTTAATGGCTGTGTGTACCGGAATATTTGTGAAAAGTGAGATGACGTCAAAAGATACTAATATATCATTAGGCTCAAGTTTTATATTACACAGCTGATTTTTTAATTCAAACGAATTTTTGATGTTATATTCCCTAGATATAATATGTTTAAGGATATTTCCTAAACATTTGGACAAATTATAACATGGCACTTGTATTGATGACACAATTGGCCTAAGAGGGGTTTCCGGTTTATGGATTTTTGGTAATCCGTATATTCTTGGTGCAACAGCTGCATGACAAGTAAGATTACGTTTTTGCCATATATCAATGAATCCATTCTTTTCCAAGTTTGATATGATGTTGTTATTTTGTTTTTGAAGTTTTTGAGTCGGGTCAGATCTTAATGTTCTGTAAGTATCTCTGTCTTCTAGAAGATTTTTCATTTTCTGTTCATAATCTTTTTTGTACATGGCTACCGTTTTGTTTCCTTTATCTGCTTTTATTATGATCATATCTTGATGTTTTTTTAAAAATTGTTTAGTTTTTTCAAAAACAGTTGAAATAAATTTTTCCCTGGGAGAATTTTTAATTTTTCTTTTAAAACTAGTTATACTATTTGCCAGCTTAGTTCTTGCTATATCCTTTTCTTTATCTTCATTTTCGTCCATGTCTTGGATACATTGTTCTATATCCGCGATTATATTTATTGGAGAAAAATTCTTATCAGTTACTGGTAATGCAAACTTTTTTCCTAACGAGAGTATCCATTTACATTCCATAGGTATATTTATTGTTGTTTTATTTTCAAACCAATGATTATTAAAAATTAGTCCGTGTGATTTAAACTGTTTTTCTTTAAGTGTATTTAATTTAATCAGCTGTTTTGTCTTCTTTCAGAAATTAAAATGGTGTTGAGAATCAAATTGTTTATATATATATTCATTCATACTTTGCAATAAAACACTTGTTATGTTTCTGTTTTTATAGACACACAAGCATTGATTTGTATTTGAGTTTTTAGTCCAATATAGAAAAAAAAATTTTCATTCACAATTTATCTATACCATAGAAAACAAGTATTTTTCTCTGCTAACAAATGGACCAACCAAGCGCGGCTGAAAGGAAAGGAAAAAGTCGGGCTAAGCAGAGTGAGGTTAAAAAGCTTGCAGATAGAGCTAAAGCAAAGAATGGAATGAAAGTTTTAAGACTCAAAAGAAAAGATAATAAGAAATGAAAGAAAAAAGAAGTGAAGCTTCAAAACTGGGACTGAGAAAAATGAGAGAGAAAAAGATGTCTGAGTCCTCTTTGAGCCAACAGGCTACAAACAAAGCATATTCTACACCACAGTCATTAGGAAAAGCGGTGAGAAGAATTAAAAAATATTTGCCATGTAGTCCAAGTAAAAAGCAAGCAGTTGTGGAGAAAATGGGGCTTATAAGTCCATCAACAAAACCTGTAAAGAATTATGGCCTTTTTAAAGATACTAGACATTCTGTAAAAGTATTTTACTATCGAGATAATATCTCCAGACAACTTCCAGGAAAAAAAGATGTTAAATCAGTTTTAAATCCAGAGACAAATAAAAGAACACTTTTGCAGAAACGGCTACTAATGTACAACTTAAAAGATGCTTTTCAATTGTTCAAAATTGATCATCCTAATATTTAAATAGGTTTGTCAAAGTTTTGTGAGCTTCGACCCTCAGAAGTAGAAACTGTCGGATGTAAAGATCAAGAAGTTTGCCCATATTGTGAAAATTTTTCCTTTCTTCTAAAAGTGTGCAAATGGAAAAACAATAATATTAAGACTTCAAATGACATAACTGATTTAATTGTTTGCAATAAAAATAATGCTGATTGTATGAAACAAAAGTGTAAAAATTGCCCGATGCAAATTAAAAAAATCATTGATGAGGAATTGGATTTATGTGTAGATAAGGTGTGTGTAAATCAATGGAACAAAGGAAAACAAGTAAGAAAATTATAGTTGGTCGGTGAGTGGGATTTTTATTAATTTTTTCGGCTGCAGATGTGAAAAAGTTCATATCGGATGCTATATCTATATGGGGACTAGGCCCAAAAATGGACTGATCCTGACCATGTTTGGTAAGGTCTCTTGTATTTTGCAAAAATATATACAAACAAAATTTGAGAAGAATCAGTGAAATATTTTAGTTTTTTGATAGATTTAAGTGAAGATCGGGAAGCAGCTCTATATGGGGCCTATGACTAAGAGTTGTCCCATAGATATAATTTTTGGACTACTGATTAATGGATGTAATAAACACATACAAACCCAATTTGAATAAGATTTATATGATAATTTGTATCTTATGGCAATTTAAGTCGATTTCATAGGGGTCACTTGTATGGGGGCTAGGTCTGAACATGGACCGATTCTCACCAATTTCAACAGCCTTCATCCCATGGCCGATAAAATATTAAATACCAAATTTCATCAAAATATATTCATATTTGCGACCTGCAGTTTGATTACAAGCTTTACATGGACACACAGACGGACGGACGGACGGACGGACGGATGGACATCGTTAAATCGAATCAGATAGTGATTCTGATTCGATCGGCATAATTAAAGATGGGTGTAGGTCAAATATTTTTGGTTGTTACAAACAGCAGCACAAAGTCATTATACCCAAACCACATAGTGGTATAGGGTATAATTAGAAGAAAATGTTCTAGAAGCTAAAAAAAATTCATTGAAGAGCTGGTTTCACAATTAACAACCCTCTTAAAGCATATCTATAATATCAGTCGCCAAGCAAGAGAGATCAGAAAAAAAAGGACAGTTTACTTCCAGGTCAGCTGTTAATGCAGATCGACTTCTCTCAAAATTACCAAATCAAACACCAGAATGAAGTGATGGCTGCTCACTGGAAGACTGCCCAAGATTTATCTGTAACAGTCTACACTGCAATAGCTTATTTCCGACGAATAGAAGATGAAGATTTGGAAACTAAATGTTATGCTGTGATATCCGATTACAATCGGCACACTTCTGCGATTGTTAAGGTCTTCAATAAAGCAATAATTGAAGATATTAAAAAATCGGTGAGTTTAAAAATTACAAGCATAAACATATGGTCAGATGGTGCAGCAGCACATTTTAAGAACAGGTACAGCACATCATTGATGTTTTCTGATGCGTTATATGTTGAATGGAGCTTCAGTGCTTCATACCACGGAAAAGGGCCACATGATGGCATAGGGGCTGTTTTGAAGCGGCATGTGTGGAAAAATGTGTTGCAAGGAAAAACAATAATTAAAACTGCATTTGAATTTTTTAAAGAAGTAGCAAACAGATCAGACACAAATATAACATGCCTTTTTATTGAAGAAAAAGAAATCTTACAAGAACTGGTTGATATCAAAAATGGATTGGAGTCCATAAAAGAACTGAAGGGTATACAGTCTTGTCACTGTGTGAGGAAAACAACAAGCTCGTTTAGCGTTGACAAGTTTTTAAACACTGGTGATGAAATCCCACTCAGCACTATACCCAATCTGTTGGAAACAAAAGTTAATTGTTCTTTAACTGGTGGAGCAATTTCTATTGAATTAGGGAATTACTCCAGTGTATTTTATGATGATAATTGGTATATTGGTAGAATAATTGAGTTTGATAAAAACTCAGAAATGTGCAAAATAAAGTTTTTGCATGAGACTGATATAGGTTTTAAGTGGCCAAGTGCAGATGGTGTGCAAATGGTGAAAAATAAATTGATTTTATCTGGTCCTATCCAGCTAATGGGAAACTTACCTTTCCAAATAAACTACGAAACTAGAAGGAACATTATTTTCCTATATAAAAATTATAAGAAAGGACTACGGTTAAATTAAATTCTTGTATCTCTATCTCAGTATCCAAATGGGTATCTCTGTTTCTTTTTCTTTTGTATTTTTATATAAATTTTCATTCAATAAAGCTGAATTTTTGTTGTTTAAAAAAAAAACATTAATTGATAAAAAATCATTCATATTTAATGAAAAAATAAGCGTTTTTTCATTTTTAGTTTTCAAAACATTTTCTAGAGAGTTTGGACAAAAAAGTAGGTAATATTCATAATTATTTGAATTAATTTCTTAGAAAGTTTTTCTCTGTCATCTATGGTATTATTGTGTATGTATAAAATCAATTAACGAACATTAGTAATATATTATTTTACCTTTTGGAGTCTCAAGAGGTTGTGACTGAGTTCAAGATCCAATTGTTACGTTAGTCACGTTACGTTGGTCACAAATATAAAATTATAAAAAAATCAATAAATGTTTATTATTAATTATTTATCACATTAAAACTGTCCTTACTACGTACTTAACATTATCATGCATTGCTATAATTAATTACATATTTTTCCATTATTAAAATTCAGAATAATTTTGTGCCAAATTTAACATATCTTTCATGTGGTAACAAAAATGTTACGTTAGTCACACAAGCAAAATTGAATTAATACTTTGAAATAAATAATCCTTTAAAATTCTTTTTATATGGATATGTTAGATTTACTAGCTTTAGATGTTATGCAAAGCTATTGGCATTTTTCAGAGTTTATTTTAGAGTATTTCATCATATTATAGCTTGCTGAAATGTTTCCAATGTTACGTTAGTCACAATGAAATGACCTTAAACTTTTTTTAAATAAGTTGTCTTTTTTAAAAAAGTAAATATTTCCTTCTCTGAAAAATACACTTTTTTTAATGTACGCTTTCATGAAAAGTACCCTTTCTAAATGGTACCCTTTTTTAGTAAAGCACATTTTTCTTTTTAAAAAAGGACCCTATTTTCAGAAAAATTACCCTTTTTTGGAAAATAAAAAAATGTCCTTTTTCAAATAGTGAAATTTTATTAAAAAAGCACAATTTTCATAAAGTACACTTTTTTAATGCTAAGCTTTTTATATAGATGAGCCCTTTTAAGAAAAGTACCTTTAATTTTGAAAAGTTCCTTTTTTCTAATATTATCTTTTTTCTAAAACTACCTCTTTTTAAGAAAAGTACACTTTTTTAAATAAGTGCCTTTACTTTAAAAACTACTCTTATTTATTTAAGTCCCATAGTTTGACAAGTTACTTTTTTCTAAAAGTACATATTTTTGAAAAATTGCGCTTTTTGTATAAAATTACACTTTCTCTAAAAAGTATAGTTTTGTTATAAACTACCTTTTTTATATACACTTTTTTGGTAATACACAAAAGCAAATTTTTTTATAAAAATTACCCTTTTATAAGATGTACATTTTTTAAGGTGCACTTTTTTTAATAATATACTTTTATATAAAACTACCCTTTTATTAAAAAGTTAATTTTTTCTAAAAGTACCTTTTACGCTTTTATAAAATTACCCTTATTTTAAAAAGTACACGTTTTTTAAAAAGTACTTTTTTTAAAGTTCACTTTTTAGTAATATACTTTTTATATAAAAGTACCCTTTTTTGAAAAGTAGATTTTTTTTTGTAAAAGTACACTTTTACCTTTTTTAAAGAGTAAATTTTTTTTAAATAAAGTTTTTTTAAGGCACACTTTTTATTAACAGAGTTTTTATGTGAAAGTACCCTTTTTTAACGAACCTTTTTTTCTAAAAGTGCCTTGTTTTAAGAAAAGTACCCTTTTTTTAATTTTATAAACTCATTTTCTTAATTTGAAAAAGTAACTTTTTTTAAAGTACCGTTTTTAAAAAAAGTAAGTTATTTATCAAAAATACTCTGTAACGATTTTTTTTTGTAAAAAAACAAAATGGAAAAAAATACTTTTATTGAATTTGTACGCACGAAATTTCTTTTGCTGCCAACACTGACAGTTGCTATAAATGTCATCCATAACACGTATGAGTACTCGGTTACTTATATAATCTATTCAGAAACCTAAATTACAACCTCATTGACTTGACTGCTTTACTTCCTTTTTACTTATAACTTCAACGTGTTCGCAAGCAAATTAATAAAATTTAACAAAGTGACTTAGCATTGCTACCTGAAAGGAAAAGGCATTAACTAGTAAATTTAAAAAGTCATATAGTAAATGACAATTAACAGTGACCTATCAATCGAACATTTCTTTCGTATTATAGAAGGGTAAGATTTGTGAAATCAATTGATGAAGAAAATATATAAACCAAAATCTTCAACCCTCTAGTTCTCAAGTGCATCAAATTAAAGGGTACAAAGTTCAAAAATTTATTCAACTCTAAACACCGAACCACTAACTTAAGTTCCTAGCATTCACTAGCTAAAACCTTCAGCTTTCCAATAACACCCGCTGTAAAGTATGATAGAAGTGTCAAAACCATCAAGAAGACCTATAAGTATAAAATCGTTTTACTATACAAAACTTCAAACTTGTATAAATTGTCACACAGTTTAATTTAATTTAATTGCAAAACTTTTCCCTTAAGACTTTAACAAATCTAAAAATTGTACAAAGACTTATTCCTCACCCTGTTGATATGTACAAGAAATATAACAATTATTTTACTATATAATTGGCTCATACCTCAAATTAATTATTTCATTCATAAATTTCATCTTGTCATCTGTTAACATTTATTTCTCATTTTATTGTATTACAATAATTATTCAATTTTGCCAATCCCCAACTTCTTACGCAGCATTATATTCAAACTTGCCATCTCACTCTAACTTCCTATATCAAATAGCTTAAAGGAAAACTACATTCTGTTTAGCACTCAGTCAAACTTTGTCTGTCGCTTTATCGGTCCGTCCGTCGTTAACATTTTATTTTAAGAAAAAAAAAATTGAATTTGTTGTAAAAAAAAAATATTAAAGAAACTATAATTATTAGTATACATAAGTGTAAACAAAAATTGAAATTGTGAAATATTCTTTATATCCTAATTAATCCTATTTAGAGGCATTTTTGATTTATTTATATTAACGTTTTGTATGAATATGTAAAGTGATCAGTGTGAAAAGTTTTATATAAATAGCAGCAAACTAGTACTCCAAAAGCTCCAGTCGTTGCAGTCGAAAAGGGCCCTGTTTGACAACATCGACGGATAAATTGTAAGTTTTAAAAAAATTAATAATTCAACTTATATTCATATTTCTTGCTTACTCTTTACTTACCGTATTTAATATTACAAAAAAATTTTTCATTATTATGGTCACTCTACAATAGACAAGAACTTATTCGCAATTCAATATGTTTTGTTAGTTTCTTTTGTTTTTGTTCGTTTTATTAAAGTTCAATGGCTATATAACACAAATTTCCACTTTCTAGTTACTTCTTTGTATATGCCCTTAAATTTAACTACAGTGAGGAGCAAAACTGATACTGATATTGAATTGCGAATATTAAAGAATACCATAATTAGCTTTAAGCTTATTTTTAACTACATATTGCATTGTTGATAATTACTACTAATACATAAAATCATTAAAATGAATTATTAAATATAATCTCATGAGAGAAATGAATCCATGTAAAAAAATTAAAAAAAAAAAAAAAAAACGAAAATTATAAACATAACTTATATTTAATAATTTTCTTACATTTAATAAAATACTTATATTTCATATTTTTCTATTTGTTATTTAAAATCTTGTAAATATTAATAGCATGAATTTCTAAACTTACATTAAAGAGGAATGTTAAAAGAAAGATGATGTGATTAATTTAATTGAAAAGATCGGTTATAGGGGCAATTCATTAACAACGAGCATTAGAGTTGCCATAGGTGTTCTATGGGTGGGAAAAATTATGCTCTGGGGTCAAAATCACCAGACCTCATTTATGTACAACTTGCGGACATTTTAAATTTTTTATTTTAGTATGGCTGGTAAAAAAAAAAAGAGGCATGAAGATTATTTTTATTTGTTACGCGAACAGTGTTGCTGGATAAAAGAACCCCGCCAGACTGTAGATAGTCGGAAGACAAAACTAGCATGCCTCCTATATCCAAGCTTCGCATCAATACCAAACATAGTATCACCGAATGCGTAACAACTCTTTTTTTTTATAAAGTACACTTGTATAAAAAAAGCATTTTTTAGGTACACTTTTTTTTTTGTAATAATACACTTCTTTTATAAAAGTACTCTTTTTAAAAGTACATTTTTCTAAAAGTACCTTTTTTAAAAAAAAACTACGCTGTTTTACAAAAATTACCCTTTATTTTAAAAAGTACGCTTTTTTTAAAAAGTATTTTTTTTAAAGTACACTTTTCAAAAGTACCGTTTTTTAAACAAGTACCCTTATTTTAAAAAGTACTATTTTTTAATCTTCTTTGAAAAAGTAACTTTTCTAAAGTACTCTTTTTAAAAAAGTATTTAAAAAAATGTAATCATTGTTTTTAAGGTACCCTTTTCTTCTTTTATTTAATAAGTACCCCTTTTTTAAAAGAAGCCTTTTTTTAAAAAGTACCCTATTTTTTAACTGGGCATGTAATGACAAAGGTAAAGCTGAAACATTTGCTGATCATTTAAGTTTTGTTTTTGAGGCAAATCCAAATGAAAACAATAATGCCACATTAAAACTAATCACGCTTACCTCCGATGAATTATGCAGTGTTATCAAAAATGAAATAGGTAATAAACAAGCACCCAGGTGTGATCTAAAATTATATCATATCTCCTTATTCAATGAAATGCTTCGGAATGGCTACTTTCCGAACTCTTGGAAAACTTCACAGAATATTATGATCCACAAACCTGCTAAAGACAAAACTCTTGCTTCATCCTATATACCTATAATTTTTCTTCCGCATCTGTCTAAATTATTCGAAAAATTACTCTTGGCAAAAATTTTGATGTCATAGGCACAAACTAGTTTGGCTTTCTTAAAGAACATGGCACTATTGAACAGGTAAATCGTATAACAGATCGGATACGAAGAACACTTGAAGATAGGAATTACTGTTCAGCTATTTTTTTATACTTTACCCAAGCATTTGATAAGGTATGGCACAAGGGTCTGCTACATAAACTACGATATATGTTTCCATAAAATTGCCAGAGAATTCTGATATCATATCTAACCAATAGATGTTTTCGAGAAAAGTACTTTAAGAAAAAGTGACTTTAAAATCAAAGCAGATGTTCTTCAGGGAATTGACCCAGATCCTTTTTATACCCTATACCACTATGTGGTTTGGGTATAATGACTTTGTGCTGCTGTTTGTAACAACCAAAAATATTTGACCTAGACCCATCTTTAATTATACCGATCGAATCAGAATCACTTTCTGAGTTGATTTAACAATGTCCGTCCGTCCGTCCGTCCGTCCGTCCGTCCGTCTGTGTGTCCATGTAAACTTTGTAATCAATCTGCAGATCGCAAATATGAATATATATTGATGAAATTTGGCAAATAAGCCTCTATCGGCCATGGGATGAACGCTATTGAAATTGGTGATTATCGGTCCATGTTCAGACCTAGCCCCCATACAAATTACCCCTATGAAATCGACATAAATTGCCATAAGATCCAAATTGTCATATAGATCTTATTCAAATTGGGTTTGTATGCGTTCATTACATCCATTAATGAGTAGTCCAAAAATGATCCCTTTGGCCCCATATAGAGCTGCTTCCCGATCTTCACTTAAATCTATCAAAAAACAAAACTATTGCACTGATTCTTCTCAAATTTTGTTTGTATATTTTTTTGCAAAATACAAGAGACTTTACCAAACATGGTCAGGATCGATCCATTTTTGGGCCTAGTCCCCATATAGATATAGCATCCGGTATGAACTTTTTCATATCTGCAGCCGAAAAAATTAATAAAAATCCCACTCAAATTTGGTTTATGATTATTTTCTATATCCAGTTAGTAGGGCCTGAGAGATATGGTCTCTAAACGCATGGTATAGGGTATCGTATAGTCGGTCTAGACCGACTATAATTTTCTTACTTGTTGTATATAGTTTATACATCTAATAAACCAATAAACCAAAGATTAAATACGCCAACTTTTGCAGATGATAAAGCCATTCTTAGCACTCACAAGAACCCTAGAATTGCATCAATGTTGCAAAATGAAAATCTACGTGATGTCGAGATATGGCTCTCTACATGGAGAATTAAGGTAAATGAGCAGACGTATCAAATATATAACATTCAGCTTACGGCCAGAAATGTATTCCTTTTTCCCCTGAACAACATTGTAATCCCACACATCAATGGTGTCATCTACCTTGGCATTCATTTGTTCCGGTGTCTTACATGGCGCCACAAAATCCAAATAAAATTAAAAGCTTCTGGTCAACATTTGCTGATAAACTACCAACCAATACTGACCTTTGAATACAAAATTCTGTTGTATAAGAGTATAATAAAGTCAAAATGGACATATGGTATCCAGCTTTGGGGAAGCGCATCTAAAACCGGCATCGATATTTTACAGACGATATTTGAACGTAAGGAATGAACATATACACAGGGACTTGAATATTCCTTTTGTAAAGGATGAAAGCCCCCCGTCTGCAATCAAATTATAAGATGAAATTGGAAACTCAACTTAACTCAACAAAATCTGACACATACTGCTGGAATAGCACTTCCTCGAAGAAACGAACTGCCCAATACCAGAGTACCGTTTTCTAATGACATTTTAATTGTTGAAAATACCTTTGCTAAAATATAACTTGTTTAAGTTCTAAATATTTAGTTTTTAATATTTGTATACTTATTGTTTGCTCAAAAAGCATTAGGTAATAAAAAAAAAAAGATTTTTAAAGTACCCTTTTTTGGAAGTACTGTATTTAAAAAAAGTATTTTTTGAAACTGCACTTCCTGTATGAAAGAATTTTTTCAAAGAAGTACTCACAAAAAAAATACTCTTTTTTAAAAAGTAAATTTTTTTGAATATATAATTTTTTGAAAAAAGCAAAAAAAAATGTAAGAACACTTCTTTTAAAAAGTACCCTTTTTTTGAAAAGTTCTTTTTTAAAATCTTTCTTCTAACTCATAGTATCTGTCTGTCTGTATGTCTGCCATGGGGCAACCCCATTCCCCCTCATCCAATTGAACTGAAACTTGGCACATAGTCTTGCTGTAACTATAGATTAATTTTGGGTAGTTACGCACAGTCACGCATAGTCACGCATAGTCACGCATAGTCACGAAGAATTTAGAATCTCATTTCCCCTCATTGTAATGGTGCGGCGTTGGTGGAAGATCCACTTCCGTTTCCCTGAGCCTTTGCTGGTCGCACGTGCTGGCGTAGGGGCCTAGCTCGCCGGATGGGTGGGGTCTTGCTCAGGCCCAGGGAAACCGCACTACAGTTTTTCACGTGCGATTTAAAAAAACAACTGTCAAAACAAACGGACGCTAAATGGGACGGATGGCCATACTTACCTTGGGATTGGGGACGAGGTGTTCTGCCCCTTTTGCCCTCCCTACCATGTTACCTCGACTCCATCTTACTTGGAGGTAACCCACATCAATAATAAGCTTTGGCTTGGTTTGGTTTTCTACATTGAGTTATATATAAAATTTTTATTTGCCCTTCATTTTAAGGGTTTTAATTTTAAATTAAATTTATCAACATTTTTATGGTAACTTTAAATACTTTATGTTTAGGAAAAATTTTTAATTTTAGGATATTTTTAAATTTTCGCAAAATTTTATTTTTTAGAGAAATTTTAATGTTTAGGAAAACTTTAAATTCTAGCAAAATTTTATACATATTTAGGAAGATAATTTTAATATAGGAAAATTTTAATTTCAACAAAATTTTAACTTTATCAATTTGAATTTAGCACTATCTAATTTTAGCACAATTTATATTTATGAAAATTTTTAATTTTAGCAATATTTAATTATTAGAAAAAAAATTTTTTTTTTTTACTTTTAGAAAAAGGTTACATCTAAAAAAATTTTTTTTTTTTATAATTAGAAATATTTGTTTAGGTAGGAAAATTTATTTTTAGCAAAATTTACTTCTATTTAGCTTAAATTTATAAAATTTCTTAACGTAGTAAAATGTTTAGTTTAATTAGAGAAATTTATTAATTTGGCAACATTTTAATAAAAATATTAAACTTAGAAAAATATATATATTGTACAACAATTTTGAATAAGGACAATTAAGGGTATAAAGAAATAAAATTACCGCCTTATCGCTGGTGTTGAAGAGGTACCGATGAAGCTGCTGCCGCCAGACGCCGTGGTTGTGTGTAGTTGAATAAGCTTGATTGGTTCATGAGGTAAACTTTAATTTAATTCCTTAATTTTGTTTTATCAAACAGGTACCCAATATTTTGTGGTTTTTTTTATTTAAGTTAACTAATATAGTCTTAGAGAAGAAACAATTAATTTTGATGGAATTTGTAGTATTGCTTATTTTCTACAGATTTGTTTTTCTTTTTTTTTTTGTTATATGAGGTTTTTTTTTATTAACAATACATACATACATCATTTTTTTTATTAAATGAGTCTTATAAATTAAGTGTAGTATTTTAAAAAAATAATTATAAACAAATAAAATGATTTCTGTATTCCATCCATTCGTATTTCTTTGTAACTTAACCAAAAAGTATTTTTTTTTTAAATTAAATTTTATTTTTTTGTTTGTAATTTTTCAATTTGATTACAATTATTTTTCTTTATATTTTTCTTATTGTTCTTGCACGTGTTGTTTGTCTTAATTTTGTAATTTCAAACTTTCGTAAAACTTTATTTTTAACTTTACTTTTATTTTCCACTTAAACTTTTCTTATCTTAATTTTACTTTAATTTAATTTTAATTTCACGTTACTTTATTTTAAATTTAAATATTTTTTTTTGTGTCTTTTCTTATTTCTTTAAAATTAAATTAAACTACATTTTTAATTTTAAGTTTTCAGGTTTTTCTTCAACCTTTCTTTTCAAAAACAAAACTTCAACTCTCTATAGTATACATTTAATTTTATAATTCTTTAAACTTTAATGTTTTTAATCTAAATTTTAATCTTTAATTTATTTTATTTGTTTTAATTTAACTTTTCACTAATTTTAAATTTCACTTAACTCTCTTAACTTTACTTTATTTTATGTCTTTTCTTATTTCTTTAATTCTAAATTAAAATTATTTAACTTTCTTAAACTCTACATTTTATTTTTTTTAAGAGGTTTTTCCTCAACCTTTCTTCACAATAAACACAATTCCACTCCTCGATTTAAATTTAGCTTTATTACATTAACCTTCTCATCTTTATTCATTCATCTGCAGATAAAAACCTGTTTATTAAAAAAACAAAATCACCACCAATTCATTGAGAACATTCATATGCATTCATAATATTCTCTAGTATTTATAACACTTCCACTCATATATGACTATGAGAGCAAGTGAGATCAATACAAGAAAATACGTGGTTTGACCAGCATGATTGCATATGAATGTGTTCATGATTTAATACAACACAATGAAGAGAAAAAAAACGCCATAAATCAGTTTCCCAAAAAAAAATTTCATCAACATATTACCATATAAGGTGTTGTTTATATGTACATACTTGAACTTGAAAATAATTTCAAGATCAAGGTTATTATTTTTTTTCTTCTTTCTTATTCTGCTTGTAACAGAAATTCTTTTGCTACAGTGCAGAGCAAAACAGATCACCGTCACATCATCCGATCGATCTGAAAATTTGACCATAGACTTGTTGTGACCAAAGTTTTATTTTAAAGTAGTCACGCAAAGTCATGCGAGTTTTAATAAAAATTATGTATGGGTTAGATTATCTTAAGTATATATATATATCTTAGCATGTTACGAAAAAATTTTTTGATAAAATAAATCTAGTAAGTTTGTGTTGTTTTTAGCTATCACTAATACTTTACACAAACCCACCTCTTATTCAAAATGACTCTAATACCGTTTTCTTTTCTGACAAAAAACGCGCATTTTATTTGCACTTTTTTCAAAAAGTGTATTTATTTACATTCTAAATATAATATTACCATGTTTTACGCATTTGTGCTAATGCCTAAAGGTGTTACTCTTGTCAATTACCAAAAATTCGGGCTACTGCCTTCTTGTACGACATTGGATAAGAATATTAACCAATAGTTCCCCTGTCTCGCAATATTCTCAACCTATGACAACCACATCAATTATTGGTGAACTGAAAAATCACTGAGCTACAGCACTTTTAAAAAGAACATTTTTTTTTGTGGGCTTTAACTGCGGGTCATACCGAATACAGTTACCTGAATATCACTGAACCTGAATATCAAAGAACCAGGCTTAATTTGTTAGTATAAAACCAACGATAATATATTGATGCCTAAAGGATAGAAACATATAATTTCTTTGCAAATTTTAATATAGTCATTAGTATTCAGAACACTTTTGTATTTTTTATACCCTATACCACTATGTGGTTTGGGTATAATGCCTGTGTGCTGCTGTTTGTAACTACCACGTCCGTCGGTCTGTGTGTCCATGTAAAGCTTGTAATTAAGCTTCAGGTCGCCAATATTAATATATTTTGATGAAATTTGGCATATAAGCTTTTATCTGCCATAGAATGAACGGTATTGAAATTGGTGAGAATCGGTCCATGTTCAGACCTAGCCCCCATACAAATGACCCCTATGAAATCGACATAAATTGCCATAAGATCCAAATTGTCGTATATATCTTAGTCTAATTGTGTTTATTTGCGTTTATTACATCCATTAATGGGTAGTCCGAAAATGAAACCTATGGGACAACTCTTAGTCATAGGCCCCATATAGACCTGCTTCCCGATCTTCACTTAAATCTATCAAAAAGCAAAAATATTGCACTGATTCTTCCCAAATTTTGTTTGCATATATTTTTGCAAAATACAAGAGACTTTACCCAACATGGCCAGGATCGGTCCATTTTCTTACTTGTTAGTATTTCAGCTAGTTTGCAATTTGCTCTACTTTGAAAACTATCGAAAAGCTGTAACATCATTCCTGAATCAAGAGACTGCCCCTTTAGTGCTTTAGCAAGTTAAAGTAAAACATATTTTGGTTAGTTGCATGAAAAGCAAGATATATTAGAATTAGAATAGCTTCAATCTGAAACTTTTCATTTATTGTATCATTTTTCAAATTTATTATTAGAAAATCAACAATAAAAAAATTTCCATCTTGCAAAAGTTGAAAAAAGTTTTCCATCTCGTTGTTAAAGTAATTGTCATCATTTCATTTTGCAATTTTCTTTTTAAAACGGAAATCTATTTGCTAAAGCTAAAAAGAAATTATATTATGAATGATTCTGAGCAGCCACAAAACACATTTAAACTAGAATAGGAATTTTTCAACAATGTATACTTATATGAATATAACATCGACTATTAACATAATCCTTTTTTGCTCAATTCTGGTCATACCATACAACATATGAATAGCTTTTCTGTTTTTTATTCATTTTATCAAATTATAATATTAAAGACATTAAAATGTAAAAGGAATTTTTATGATCATCCTTAAAATTACTTATTACGGTAATGTCAACACAAAAACTCTAAATAAAACGAATATTTTTTTTTTTTTTTCTCTAAGGTCTAATGTCTTTTGCTATGTACACAAAAAAAAAAAAAAAAACCAAACGTTTAAAACAAATTGAATTACTGCAGTCATCTTCTATAAAATCTGTAATAGTCTGGTATTCATACATATGGGATAAGGTAAGGTCCTTTTATATTTCCTCTTTGTTTAGTCGAAACTGTACGAGTCGTCGTAATATATTTTAAGATTTAAAACTCATAAATACGTTTGCAGATAGAAAGAAAAAAAAATGGCATAATTTTGTAATATATTTTGTTTTTTGTATGGCTGTGTTGGTTTAGCAGAGATTGCAGTTACCATCACATTTGAAGCTTAAACATTTCATACCCTACGTGCTAAAATGTATAATTTAAACTCACTTTGAGGTATGATATATCCCAACAACACTTTGTAGTAGTTGTTTAATTAGGTGGTGTTATTGTTTGTATTAGCTGAAAACAAATTTATTTGAAAGGACAAAGACTGCTCATCTATTCGAACTTGAACATATAATAGAAAAGACAAATCACTCAGACACAAATGTTTTATTGTCGGCCCAATTTAAATACATATATACTCAAGCTTTTAATTGAGTGCATCTGTAAAAGAGTATGATCAATATTAAATTTCATAAAATTATCACTCATACGTCAAAACTTCAAAACCTAAATATTAATAAAATGCAAATTTTGTTACATTTAATAAAAAGCACCTTTAAAAAAAGTGCTTTTTATAGAGAAGTGCCTTTTAAGAGTAGATTATATAAAAAGTTTTCGTTTACTGAAAAATATCTTTAACTAAAAAGTAGCTTTTATTAATAGTTTTTTTTTTTTTTTCAAAAACTTTTCTGAAGAGATGATTTTTCGTAACTTAAACTAAAGGGTCCGCCAAATAACTTTTTTTTTTGAAAATGCTATAAAAAAAAACTACTGAATATTATCTCAAATTTCTTTTTTTATTAGAAAATACAATCCTTCCGGTTAATAATGGAATATAATTTAATTCAAATGGCTGCCTCGGCTGGCCATGCAGTAGCCTACACGATTGGTCAAATTTTTAAGCACATTATCGATTGTGTGCAGCTGTATTTCACCAATGGCTTCACGAATATTGTCCTTTAAAGCGTCAATTGATTCTGGCTTGTTGGCGTAACACTTATCTTTGAGGGCACCCTACAAATAATAGTCCAACGGTGTCAAATCGCAGCTCCGAGGTGGCCAAGCGACATCAGATCTGCGGCTGATAATGCGATCTTTAAAAACAGGGCGCAAAACATCGAGTGTAGCTTCAGCTGTTTGGCACGTGGTGCAGTCCTGTTGAAACCAAATGTTGCCACTGTCCTCCTCTTCAATTTTTGTGAACAAAAATTCGTTCAACATGGCCCGATAACGATCGCCTTTGACTGTAACGGCCACTCCTTGCTCATTTTCGAAGAAAAATGGCCCAATTATACCTCTGGACCAAAATCCGCACCAAACAGTGACTCGTTTTGGGTGTATCGGCTTTTCAATGTATGCGTGCGGGTTTTCTGTGCCCCAAATGCGACAATTTTGCTTGTTTACATACCCGCCAAGGTCAAAGTGAGCTTCATCTGAAAAGATTTTTTTTGGCAAAATCGGCATCTTGTGTATGTCGATCGCAGGCCCACTTAGCGAAGCGAAAATGCTTTGGATGGTCAGTTGGCTTCAACTCCTGAACCAGTTGGACTTTGTATGGCATCATACCAAGGTCTTTATGCAAAATTCGTCTCAATGATGCCTCCGAAATATTCAATTCTTGAGAACGACGGTGAATTGATGTTGATGGCGCTTCATGCACACTTTCTGCCACAGCAGCAATATTCTCGGGTATACGCACTGTTTTTGGCTTTTCACGCTTTGGTTTATCGATGAGGATGCCAGTTTCTTTCACTTTTTTCACAAGATAACGAACATACGGAGCTGACGGTGCTTCTCTTCTTCCAAAATCCGTACGCAATTTTCGCACACATTCTGCAACATTACCATGATTTTAAAAGTAATGTCGCAATATTTCCCAGCGTTGTTCAAGCGTATACACAACCATATTCGTTCAGCGGAAGGATAAAACTAATTATCTGTCAAATCAGACACGAGCTAAGTGTTACCGTTCACGAAATAAGCACTAGTTGAAAAAAAACGTTAGATGGCGGACCCTTTACTTAGTTTAAAAAATAATTTTTTTAAGAATTCACCTTTTATTAATAAGTAAGATTTATATTTTTGCTTTAAAAAATATGTTTTATTTAAAAAAAAAATAATTTTCTTTAAACAACTATTTTAAATAATCACGTTTTTAAAAATAAATATTTTTTTAAAGAGACCGTTTTAAAAAGACCATTTTATAAAATGGCCCCTTATTGTTAAAAAAGTTGCGTTTTTAAAAATTGTAACATTTAGTAAAAAAGAAGCTTTTCAAACAGTACCTTTTATTAAACAGCACATGTATTGAAAACCTCAATTTTTTAAAAAAGACACATTTTTTAAGCAAATACCATTTGTTAATATACCTTTCTTTAAAGAAGTACCGTTAGTTAGAAGTGTACATTTTATTCAAAAAGTACCCTTTATTAAAAAGGATAATTTACGAAATAAGTACGTTTCTTGACGAAATATCCTTTTATTTCAAAAGTACCACTTATTAAAAAGTTACTTCTATTAAAAAGTACCTTTTATTAAAAAATTATCTTTTATTAAAACAGTACCTTTCATTAAAAAGGTATCTTTTATTAAAAACGTATCTTGTACTTAAAAAGAATACTTTACTAAAAATCATCTTAACAAAGTACATTTATTAAAGACGTACCTTTTATTAAAAAGTACGTATTAGTAAAAAAAAACTAACTTTTATTAAAAAGTACCTGTTTTAAAAGGTATATAGTATTAAAAAATATCTTTAATTCATAAAGTATGGTTTATTAAAAATGTACTTTGTATAAAAAAAAAAAAATACTTTTATTAAAAAAGTACTTATTATAAAAAAGTACCATTTATCAAAAAGTACCTTGTATTGAAAAAGTGCCTTGTATTAAAAAAGTGCCAATAAAAAAAGGACCTTTTATTAAATAAGTACCTTTCATTAAAAAAGTAACTTTTATCAAAAAAGTACATTTTATTAAAAAAGTACCTTGTATTCAAAAAGTACCTACTATAAAAATAGGAAAATTTATTAAAAATAAATTTGATTAAAATAGGACCTTTTATTAAATAGTACCTTTTAATAAAAAAGTACCTTGTACTAAAAAATAATATTTTACTAAAAAGCACCTTAGAAATGCACCTTTTTTAAGGATGCACCTTTCATTAAAAAAAATACATATTAATAAAAAAAGTACCTTTCATTAAAAAAATACCATTTGACAAAGGTATATTTTATTAAAAAATATCTGTTATTCTTAAAAAAAGTACATTTTATTAAAAAATTACTAATTATAAAAATGTAACATTTATTAAAAAGTAATTTTATTGAAAAAGTACATTTTATTAAAAAAGGACCTTTTATTAATAAAGTACTTTTCATTAAAAGTTCCTTTTATTAAAAAGTATCTCTCCTTAAAAAGTACCTTTCATTAAAAAAGTACATATTAATAAAAAAAAAGTAACTTTTATTAAAAAGTACCTGTTTTAAGAAGTATATTTTATTAAAAAAAATATCTTTTATTCATTAAGTGTGGTTAAGTAAAAATGTACCTTGTATTAAAAAAAAGTACCTTTTATTAACAAAGTACTTATTATAAAAAAATGCCATTTATTAAAAAGCACCTTTTGTTAAAAAAAAACCTTGTATTCAATAAGGACTTTTTATTTAAAAAGTATCTATTTTAAAAAAAGGGAAATCTATTGAAAACTACATATGATTAAAATAGTAACTTTTATTAAAATAGTACCTTATAACGGGTGATTTTTTAAGAGCTTGATAACTTTTTTTTAAAAAAAAACGCATAAAATTTGCAAAATCTCATCGGTTCTTTATTTGAAACGTTAGATTGGTCCATGACATTTACTTTTTGAAGATAATTTCATTTAAATGTTGACCGCGGCTGCGTCTTAGGTGGTCCATTCGGAAAGTCCAATTTTGGGCAACTTTTTCGAGCATTTCGGCCGGAATAGCCCGAATTTCTTCGGAAATGTTGTCTTCCAAAGCTGGAATAGTTGCTGGCTTATTTCTGTAGACTTTAGACTTGACGTAGCCCCACAAAAAATAGTCTAAAGGCGTCAAATCGCATGATCTTGGTGGCCAACTTACCGGTCCATTTCTTGAGATGAATTGTTCTCCGAAGTTTTCCCTCAAAATGGCCATAGAATCGCGAGCTGTGTGGCATGTAGCGCCATCTTGTTGAAACCACATGTCAACCAAGTTCAGTTCTTCCATTTTTGGCAACAAAAAGTTTGTTAGCATCGAACGATAGCGATCGCCATTCACCGTAACGTTGCGTCCAACAGCATCTTTGAAAAAATACGGTCCAATGATTCCACCAGCGTACAAACCACACCAAACAGTGCATTTTTCGGGATGCATGGGCAGTTCTTGAACGGCTTCTGGTTGCTCTTCACTCCAAATACGGCAATTTTGCTTATTTGGTTTAATGTCCAATAAAGTAAACTGAGTGCGAAACTTGGTCACAATCGCATTAATTGTTTGCTCACTTGGTCGATTATGTAGACCATAAATCGGACGTAAAGCGCGAAACACATTTCGAACCGAACACTGATTTTGGTAATAAAATTCACTGATTTGCAAGCGTTGCTCGTTAGTAAGTCTATTCATGATGAAATGTCAAAGCATACTGAGCATCTTTCTCTTTGACACCATGTCTGAAATCCCACGTGATCTGTCAAATACTAATGCATGAAAATCCTAACCTCAAAAAAATCACCCGTTATTAAAAAAGCACCTTTTATTATAAATGCTTATTGTACTAAAAAAGAATATTTCACTAAAAAGCACCTTAAAAAATTACCTTTTATAAAGATGTAACATTCATTAAAAAATACATATTAATAAAAATAGTACCTTTTATTAAAAAAAAACCTTCTCAAAAAGGTATATTTTATTAATAAATATCTGCTATTCTTAAAAAAAAGTACGTTTTATTAAAAAATTACTTATTATATAAAAGTAATATATATTAAAAAGTAAATTTTATTAAGAAAAGTACCTTTTATTAAAAAAGTACCTTTCATTAAAAAGTTCCTTTTATTAGAAAAGTAAATTTTCTTAAAAAGTACCTTTTCCTAAAAAGTACCTTTCATTAAAGAAGTACCTTTTATTGAAATAGTACTTTTTATTAGAAAGTGCCTTTTTTAAAAATAGTTACTTTTTATTAAAAAAGTACCTTTCATTAAAAACTAAATTTCGTTAAAAAGTACCTTTTACTGAAATAGTACTTTTTATTAAAAAGTACCTTTTTTTTAAAAATAGTTCCTTTTTATTAAAAAAGTACCTTTCATTACAAAGTAAATTTTATTAAAAAGTATCTTTTTATTAAAAAGTTCCTTTTATTAAAAAAAAGCCTTTTATTAAAAAAGTACCTTTTATTAAAAATTTACCTTGTATTCATACAGTACCTTTTATTAAAAAAGTACCTTTTATATTAAAAACTAATTTTGTGAATATTCTTCATGAAATCCAAGTATTGCACGTCCTTAGAGTCTTTTGTAAATCTTTTGGTATTGGGTGTCGTATATGAGTAAGATTCTCTTACTTTCCAGCAATTAAAGTCTTTATAAACGATTCACACTTTTGTTATTTCGAAAGAAAAACTTTCTTGAATATGATTTTAAATGCATTTTATGGAAAAATTACACTTTCTACGCTAAACAATATAAAAATAATGAGTGAGTTGACTTTTTTCAACAAAAACCAGTCTTGGTGTAACTTTATATAAAACTCTAACTTGGTCGTACCAGATTTGTACAACAGTTGTTCAAAGCCACATAAAGCTTACAACTCTATGGTCCACTTGACCTTTCACTCCCATAAAAAAAAGAATACTTATGACCAAAATGAATTTAGTTTCCGGCATTTTATACGAAGGTGAACTTTGTGCAAGTTTTGACTCCCGACACGAATTTGACACGAATAAGCTTTTTGGCGTATTATAAAAATTAGAATTCTTTCGTTTCTGCATAAGGCAATGTTTGCCACAAATTCACTTTGCCACGTCAAACCCGAGAACAAATTATTTTTATCTTGGCATCGTTATCGGCTTTCACAATATCAGCAATTAAGAGGCAAAAAAATTCCTTTTGAATATTTTTCATAATTATGTTCCTAATAAATTAAATTTGTTTATTATTAATATTTTTTTTTTTTTTTTTGTAATTTTTTATTGCTTTTCTGGGATTTCTTTAATATTGTTCCGAGTTTTGTTAATTAAATATATAGAGTCAATTTATAACTAACATTTTTCATGCCTTAACATAATTGTTCCTATAATTGGGCAATTCACAATGGGTACTACATCGTTGTGTCTGTTGTATCGTGTATTACTTTACAATAGTGTAAAATTGTTGTTGGTAATTTTCATTCAAAAATCTGATGCAACTTCATTTGCAATGTTTAGTAAATATTGTATATTGTATCATAACATATCAGTCCCAAGTTTATGAAAAAGAAAAAAAACAAATACATACAATTTTATCAGCATAAATAATTATAAAATAAAAACTGGCAAATAATGCAAATAAAGCAAATACATCGGTATGTTTATTTATATAAAAATTAATGTTTATATTTTTAATATGTATTTTCTCTTTCAGTCGCAACCAAAACATTTAAAATTTTTTTTGTATCCTAAATTAAAATGGAAGAGGTTCGTGCGACCAAAAAGCAAACACCGACACGTGTTTTCTCTTATACGAAATAACAGAAGCGACGAACCGACCTTTCCTCGTTAGATCGAAAATTGACTGTTCACAACAATTGTGCATTTTAATACAACATACAACACCTATTGTGAATTGCCTAATTGTAATTATGAGATTGATCCTTGTTGTACAGGAAAGCAAATAATTAAATAAATTCAAAAGGAAAATGAAATTAATAGTTTCCAAAGTAATATGATCAAGAAATAAAAGAAAAAATAAATAAATTATAATAGAAATCGAAAAAATATTTACATAACAAAAATTTTATTGGTTGAAAGTTTAGTTTAAAGTAAAAGTAAGCCCCACGAAATACTCAAAAAGTTATTTTATTAAACATCTATTCAGAAGAATTGATTTGTCATGGGTTCCTAAATTCTGAATTGAACACAAATATTATTTTGATTTAAAATAGTTCAGTAATATTAAATAGATATTTGAGTTTGCACAAAAATATATAAAATATATATGTATATGGGGGATTTCATGTCAAGTGCACCAACATTTGAAACCGATGTCTTCCGATCGGGATGAAATTTGCACCAAGGTTAGTCCTATTGGTTAGTAGTTTAGACACAATTTTCCAACAAGATCGGTCCATGTCTCTCTGAGTTAGAGGGGAACAAAATTTGACATTTTGGACAAACAGGTGTTTTTTCTCATCCATGTAACCTATTGTTCATAGAAAATTTTCTCCCAAAGAGTTTAGATAGCTATTTCTTCAATATTTCGGAAAAAAAATACTTAAAAAAAAAAAAAAAAAAATTTTAGACTTTTTTTTTGCTAAATTAAAGCATTTTTTGCCTTTTTTTCAAAAAGGCTTTTTTTTCTAAGAAAGTTTAGAATTTTTCCTTTAAGAGCTTTTTGGTCGCTTAGTGGGATGGGAGTGCGATATCTATCAAAATAAATGTTTTGTAATTCCAGACAACGGTTTTTCAATTTTTCACAAATGCACTATTTTGAATTTTTTCCTATTTGTGTCTAAAACCTTACAAATAAAACTTTTACTGAGAAACTAGACAAACTAAACTTTCCGAAGGTATATAACATACCTAACTAAAATTTTAAACCCTCGATACTGTAATACCCAGAATATGTTAACCTCAGAAAAAAATCGCTTTTTTTCTATAGAAATGTTGAAAAATTATTATTTTTTATTTATTTTTAATGATAATTAAATTATTGTAGTTATAATAATAACAATATTAAAAATAAAAAGATAAATAATATATTAAAATTTAATCTTAATTGCATTAGATCCATTTATATCATAACTATTTTTAGACTTAATTTATTGTAGCTGATGAAGTAATTAAGTCTTGTAAATTTTTAAATACCCAGTCTTTCATCGAGCTTTTTTGTCGCCTTTATTTACTGCGCTTTTTTGTCAATCCTTTCTTGGCGTTACTAGGTTTAGCTGTTGATTTCGCTGCTGGTTTATTTGTTGTCTTTGGAAAGAAATCGCATTGAATAGAGGCAGAAAACTTTTTCAACTTGAGTCTTCCATCGACAAGCGGTATAAAATCATGGTATTAAGCGGTGCCATCGATTGTTACCGCAGCATCGAATCTGCTCTTCAGTCTTTTCAATGTTTCCTGATGCTCCTCTTTGCTACTAAAAACTATTTTAGTTTCTTTACAATAACTCTTTGCCCAATGGAATAAAGCAGTCGCATCTAAGATGCGATCTTGATGAGAGCACTGGAGGCTATACTTTGCTGCATTTCTTTTAAGGTTTGCTCCAATACCATCACATGCTCCTTTACCATGAGCAGTAGGATGAAAATACCACTCAGCTGGCATTCCAAAATCTTTTTCATGGGCTATAAGATTTGCCAAGCTACTTTTGTTTTTAAAATGTTGACGAGCTCCATCCGAAACGTAGTATACCTTCTTTACTGTAAATTTAGATTTTAGAAATTTTAGTATTCTCTTCTGGTACTCATAAACTGCAACGGTATGATGTTTTAAATTGTCGGATATGATTGCCATACTTTTGTGTTCCAGTTTTTCATCTTTCATGTAGTAAATAACTACTGTGAATATAGTTGCTTGGTCGTTATTGAAGTGGAATGCTTGTATGGCATCCTGAAGAACATATTTATAGTTTTCTGCGAAATCATATGAAATAACGAATTCACCAGACTTCAAAGGTATCTTCAAATCCTTGAACCATGGCCATTGCTCTTTGCCTAAAAAGTCATGGTTTCTCAAGTTTAGCAATCCTGTACACATTTTTTCCACAAAACCATCCACACTTAAAATTATTGTTTTCAATGTGCATCTGTCAGTCTGAATCCAAGAATCGAATTTGACCTCCTCTATATATTCTCGATCTAAAGAGTTGATTAAATTTTCTTTGATGGTTTTCGGGCAATTGGTACATTCACCTAAGTGGCAAGAAGTTGTTGCATTAGGACACATAGTCAATTTAAGGAAATCGCGGTAATCGTGTAAATCTTCTGCCGAATCATCTGTTAAATACTTTAGGTTGATTTCCTTCAACATCAGTTTAACATTTTCATGGTAAATGCAAACGCATACTGTGTGAGTTCCGCTGCTTCCTGCCAAAACGCAATGTTTTGGCCTCATTTGGGTAAATTTCGTGAAGCCAATTTTAACATCCTCGTGTTCAGATTGAAATGTTGCAAATAACTCTTTCAGGTTACAGATAACCATTCCCTTCTGTTATGTTATGAAAGTATGTTACATACCTTCGGAAAGTTTAACTTGTCTAGTTTCTCAGTATAAGTTTTATTTGTAAGGAAGAACAGATTCAATGCTATGATAACAGTCGATGGCACCGCTCAATACCATGCTTTTATACCGCTTGTAGATGGAAGACCTAAGTTTTCTGCCACCACTCAATGCGAGTTCTTTTTAAAGCGAAAAACGAAACCATCAGCGAAATCAACAGCTGAACCTAGTAACGCCAAGAAAAGATTGGCAAAAAAGCAAGAAATAAAGGCGATTAATAAGCTGGATGAAAGACTGGGTATTTAAAAATTTACAAGACTTAAATACTTCATCAGCTACAATAAATTAAGTATAAAATAAAAATAGTTACGATATAAATGGATCTAATGCAATTAAGATTAAATTTTAATAAATTATTTATCTTTTTATTTTTAATATTATTATTATTGTACATTAATTTAATTATTATTTAAAATAAATAAAAAATAATAATTTTTCAACATTTCTATAGAAAAAAAGCGATTTTTTTCCTGAGGTTAACATATTCTGGGTATTACAGTATCGAAGGTTTAAAATTTTAGTTAGGTATGTTATATACCTTCGGAAAGTTTAGTTTGTCTAGTTTCTCACTATAAGTTTTATTTGTAAGGTTTTAGACACAAATAGGAAAAAATTCAAAATAGTGCATTTGTGAAAAATTTAAAAACCGTTGTCTGGAGTTACAAAATATTTATTTTGATAGATATCCCACTCCCATCCCACTAAGCGGCCAAAAAGCTCTTAAAGGAAAAATTCTAAGCTTTCTTATGAAAAAAAGTGCCCTTTTTGAAAAAAAAGGGAAAAAATGCTTTAATTTAGCAAAAAAAAAAGTCTACAATTTTTTTTTTTTTTTTAACCCTGCTGTTAGGTTAAAAAAAACTTACGAATTCGATGTTAACGGACCATTTTGGTCTATACCAATTTTTTTTTGAAAACAAGGGGCGTAAGTCTATTTTTTATAATTATTTATTTCAATTATGTATTTGGCAACAAATATTTTCACTAAAAGTTATATTTGTATGCTTAACAAATCGTTTGGGCTATTCATTTTGTTTTGAATGTTTGTTATTATATTTCATACAAATCAAATTTGAAAGCCAATAGTGGGATTCCCCTAATTTTGTTTTGTTATGCCATCAAATCAGCTATTCAAGTTACTGTTGACATTCAGTAAGTTGTGTTTTTTGTGTGAGTCCCCTTTTTGCATTTTATCATGCAGACATGTGTGTGTGTGTTTTTTTTTTTGTGTTTTTGTGATTCCCCTGATTTTATTTTGTGATGCAGTCGTGTAAATTGTTTGCATTAGTTGCAGTTTAGTTTGTGTCTTGTTTGTGTTGTGTTGTGTTTATTTCTTGTTAGAATGGAAAATCGACGTTTTTTGGACACCGATGCTATTGCTGAAATCCTAAATGACAGTGCCTCGGATATTTCAAATTCAAGTATTTTAGAAGAAAATACTGAATTTGAAAATACCGAATCAAGTGATTCTGAAACAGATAGTGAAGAAGATGTGGCTGCTGCTAGCACTGTAGATCCATTGTTTATTGCAAAAAATAAAATGCAATGGAGTGCTGTTCCCTTACCCTGTTCTATTGGAACTCGTTCTGAAATTATTATTTTAATACAGCCAGGACCAACTCGATTTGCTGTATCCAGGTGCCAAGATATTCTTTCATCTTTTTTACTGTTTTTTCCACTACCATTAGAAAAAATAATTATTGAAAATACCAATATGTATGGCAGAGTAAAATTCGAGGGTAAATGGAAAGACATTGATGAAGCCACTTTGCGTGCTTATATTGCAGTACTTATTCTTGCTGGTGTGTGTCGGTATGTATATTTACACAGATTGTTTATTTTGGTTCAGTAAAAGAGTAGGCAAATTTATTTATTATATGACAGCGGCAAAAACGAAGACATACATGGTTTGTTTGATAGACGTTTTGGTCGTCCTATTTTCCGTTCAATTATGTCTGAGGATACTTTTCAAATGATTACAAGAGCGCTCCGGTGCGATGATGTTATGAGCCGAAGACAAATGCAAAGCACCGATAAGTTTGCTCCTATACGTGATTTGTGGAACCGTTGGGAAGGCATTCTTTCAATGAGTTTCAACTGTCATGAAAATGTTACTATTGATGAATAACTGGTGTCTTTCAGAGGACGATGCTCTTTCAGACAATATATGCCTTCAAAACCTGCCAAATAAGGCTTAAAATTTTGGTTGTCTGTTGACTCTAAAACAAGTTATGTGTGGAGGATACAGCCATATTTAGGAAAACAAAGAAATGATCAGCCTGAGAAAAACCAAGGACAGCGCATCGTATTGGACTTGACTGAAGGTTTGAAAGGTCAAAATATCACGGCTGATAATTTCTTTTCGTCGTTTGATTTGGCGCAAAAGCTTTTGGAAAGGAAACTGACATACGTGGGTACAGTTCGAAAAAATAAAACATTTATTCCACCGAAGTTGCTCATATTCAAAAAAGTTCCTTTATATACTTCAACATTTGCTTTCAATGAAGTCGCAACATTAGTTTCATACAACAGCCATAAAAACAAAGGTACTGTTTTGATGAGTACGATGCACAAAACGGCAGAAGTTGATGCCAATGGACCAAAAAAGAAGCCTGAGATTGTGTCTTATTATAATTCAACAAAAGGTGTGTAACTTTTTGCCAGTGTTCATAGATTTTTAGTAAACAAAATTTAATTTTGTTTTCTTTTAGGAGGCGTAGATACTGTCGACCAAAAGATTGGCTACTACAGTACTAAACGCAAATCAAATCGATGGCCGAATGTTGTTTTTGCAAATATGATAGATATATCAGCATTGAATGCGCTTATATTGTTTTCTGAAATCGACGATTCGTGGGCACCCAGTGATCAAAATCGTAAGCGACCAGAATTTTTACGACTATTAGCACTTTCTTTGGCCAAAGAACATATGATGAAACGAACCAACATACCCAAACAAAATTTCTCAGCAGAGTTATTGGCTGAGGTAAGAGCATCTACCACAGACCCCGTAGCTTCTACAAGTGATACAAGAAACCCACCTGCTAGAAAACGTGGAATTTGTGGTTGCTGCAAATCAAAATGCGATAGTGAATGTGTTGTCTGCAGCAAATTTATTTGCAAACTAAGCCGAAAAATTGTTTGTACATCCTGCATAGAAGCGAATAAATAAAAAATTACAATGGACCAAAATGGTCCTTAACATAAAATTTGTAACTGTTTATTTTTCTCCCTTCCAATTTATGTTAGACACTTAATTATTTGAATAAAAAAATTGATTTAGAAAAAAACCACGTGAGCTGACGTTTCAAGTCGATATGTTTTACCGTTGAAAAGATAGAAAGGAAAGAAAAAAAATTTGACCAAAATGGTCCAAACCTAACAGCAGGGTTAAGTATTTTTTTCCGAAATATTGAAGAAATAGCTATCTAAACTCTTTGGGAGAAAATTTTCTAAGAACAATAGGTAATAAGTTACATGGATGAGAAAAAACACCTGTTTGGCCAAAATGTCAAATTTTGATCCCCTCTAACTCAGAGAGATCTGGACCGATCTTATTGAAAAATAGTGTCTAAACTACTATCCAATAGGACTAACCTTGGTGCAAATTTCATTCCGATCGGAAGACATCGGTTTCAAAAGTTGGTGCACTTGACATGAAACCCCCATATATACTATGGGTGCATGAAATTTCCACTTCCATCATAATATGTAGGGAGATTTTTTCTATATAAAGTATAAAAAAATATATCTGTATATATAAAAACTCAAACCGAATATTACCTTTTCTGCAAAATTTGTGCTAAACTCAACCAAGAAAATAATCCATTATGAAGCCTATAAACATTTCGGCTTATTGGCACGAATTTTTCGCCTGATAAGTAGTTTTGAGTTATTATTTTTTTTTTTATGACATTAAAGAAGAATTGTTAAAAAAAAAATAGCGTTGAGATTCTCTTCTTTAGTATTTATATTATTTTTATTTGAAATTTATTCATGAGCTGCAGGACCAAAAATTTAATTCAGGTTCGATGATTTATTTGCAAAAAAAAAAAAGCAATAAAAAGTGCAAAATTTTGATTTAGTTTAAGTTCATTGTAATTTTTTTTTTTTTGCTGTCTAGAACTAAATTGTAATAATAGAGGTAAAGGAAATATCTAGCCTGGGGCCGTTTTCTGCTATTCGTCTTTTAGCATTTCCTATTTTACTCGTACATAAATGTTTTTATCTAAGTAGCAATAACTATACTTTATTTTCTTCCTATTTCCTTTACTGTATGGTTTAAATTTAAATGGAATTTTTCCATTATAAATTTAGGTCAACAAAGAACGAAATTAAAAAAAAAAGAAAAAGAAATAAAAAAAATTGAAATGAAAATATTTTTCCACATCCTTTAGTATTGTAAATCGTATAAGAATAAGTGATTATAGTAGAGAAAAATGTAAACGGAATAAACGAAAAATGCTAATATGTCAAATAATGTCATTGAAAGGCTGCTGATAAGGATGGAATATAAATATCGGAAGGTAGGAAAAACAAAATTGGAATATATTATGTATTTGATAAATTTAAGAACCAGGAATATATAATGACCGGTTTATATTGAATAGTTTTAATCAGTTGTCAATTTTGTGCATTGAACAGGAATTGTGGCAAATAAACTTTAGTTTTTCAAGTTAATATTTTATTTCCTATGGAATAGATTAGCATAATAAAAGTTTTCATTTATTTTGAAGAGATTTGAATCCACAATTTTTAATTTTTTAAATTATTTTTTAAGCTTTTATATATGCAGAAAAAAAAAAGAATTAAGCCTGCAGTTGGAATATCTTATTATAAATTCATTTATTAATACCACTAATAACTGCATTTATTAAGCAACATTTGGTAATTCATTTATTAATATTTAAAAAGATTTTACAATAATTAAGAGTTATATATTGAAACGAAGCCAACAATATAATTTTATAGTTAAACGTACAAACACATATACGTACATACTAGCACATATATTAATTGTTTCATTGCGGTCATTTACAGATATATTAATGCCAGCTATAGGAAAATGGCTTTTTGTTGTGTTTTTGGTGTTCTTAGCTTGACCCAGCTCAGCTCAATGTAATAAATGCCAACGATAGTAATTAGCTTCAACTCAATGTCGTTTTCGATGCCATAATTAATGATGGTTGTGGTTAAAATGAAATGTTGCTTTGGTTTGATTTCTGTGGTACTACAGCAGAGTAGAAACAGTAACAACAACAGAAAAAGCTATTGAGATTACTGAATTTAGCAATGACTCTGGCAATTTTATGCTGTAGGTCAACAACAAGAAAGCAAACTATAGTTGGTTTCTAGCGACTATTACACACCCTATACCATCAGTCGTGGAAAATGGTCGTTGGCCCAAGAACAACCCGACCTAACTAAGGAACACAATAAATTTGGAAAACCATTATATATATTTATTTCTCTTTGGAACCTATTTTGAGTACAGACATAAGACAACCCGCTTAAAAGTGTACAAGTTATAGCGGTACGTCCCACTGTGAACCATATTTTGAGAAGGCGGCCAAAAATCATTTTTTTTATGGATACCGATTTTAAAGTAATGTTTTTCATTTAAAAGTAAGTAACAGTGAACTTCGGGACCCAAAAAATTGTTACTCTATTTCAACTGTATCACCGCCGTTCGCTTCTTCGAACATGGGTATTTTGCTAAAATTTAAAAATTTCTTTGTTAATTTTAGTTTTTCAAGGGCTATAACTGTTTGTTTTAAAAGATCTTAAAGTAAAATAAATTCTTTATAATTTTGTATCTTCTAAGTTATTAACGTTAGCATTATAGTCACTGAGTCGTTTAGAAACTTAAAAAAAAAAATTTTAAAAGTTAAAAATTTCCCGAAAATCCCTTAATAGAGCATAACTCCTGCCCATCAAAAGCCATCGAAAAAACTCTTGCACTTTTCTATAGACCGAACCCTCCCCTACACTCCTATATCCTACTGTGTACCCACCAGTTTCCGCCCGTGTGTACCAGAACACTTTTTCTGACCCAAGGTCAGATATTTTGTGCAAAATTTATGAATACAAAAGTTCTCCACTATGTGGTTAGGGTGTAATGAGTTTGCCCTGATGTTTATAACTACCAAAGATATTGGACCTATACCATCTCTTATAATGCGAATCAACTCAAAATCACTTTCTGAGTCGATTTAACAATATCCGTCCGTCCGCCTGTGTGTTATGAAAACAAAACTTGGTCGTACCGGTATGTCTTTTGCGTGAGTTTTTTGTTTTTTTTATACTGACAGAAAAAGGAAACGGTAGAGTTGACAAGAGTTTACAGCATTTAACAAAAATTTGTAGTGGCTTAGAGCATTCAAGTAGTAGAGCAACAGAAATTGGCGTGTGAAAAAATTAAATTCCTTCTGCAACAAAGTAAAGTAGACCAATAAAATTTGCATTCAAAATGGAAACCAAAGATGTCATAACTGAAGAAGTTCAAAAAATAAAAGATCAAATTAAAGAACTTCAAGCAGTTATATTTAAATTTGATGACCAAGACATTGAAGAAAATTTTAAAATGTATCTTACAATGATTGATGGAAAAATTACACGAGCTTTAACCGAAACAAAGTCATCGTCCAGCTGTATTATATGCCAAAAGACATCAAGTAAATTAAGCCAACCCCCACGAGAAGACAATAGTTTTAAGGAAGCCTACGAATTTGGATTGTCCCCTCCTCATGTTAGAATATGTTTTATGAGACATATTCTTAAATTGGGTTATGATTTGGAATTTGGTCCGTTATGCGAAACAGTGAGAAAACACAAAGAAAATTAAGAAAAAGTAAGCAAATAAAAAAAAAAAAAATCAAGAAAAATATCTACAGATAGGCCGCATTATCGACCAACCAAAACAAGGAGAAGGAATCTCGAGTGATGGAAATACTGCTTGGAGATTTTTCTCCGATCCAGAAACTACAAAATCTATCACAGATGTAGATCATGAATTACTAAGACGATTCAAAATTTTATAACAATAAATGAGCTCATAAAATTTTGCACCATGGGGAACGAATAATTCAAAACAATATGCTACCAATAGGAGATCTATCTGAAGAATATTTAAAAAGAGGGGTTACCTTACGGGCTATTTTGGTCAATAATCTGTTTTTATGTGTAAATAAAAATCAATTTAATATCATGTTCCCGCTCGACGTTCCGTTTGCTTTATTCAAACTTCCCCAGGAGCGTAAATTTATTATAAAATCTGGCGACAAATGCAAATTAACATTATTAATAATTTCTAATTAAGAAAAAAGAACAAAGACCACAGATTCTTTCGCGAGCACCACACAAGAAAAATGTCCAGACGTTGCACTAATGAACTTCAAATCCATATATGTCCAAAATTCGACAAAAATGGAAAACTACATCTATCGAATTAGACGAAGAAGCTAAACAACTTCTAGAAAATGAAAATCTAGGCTATTTAGAAGAAATATTTACTCAAATTGTTTGACTTAAACTACTTTAAGTCAGGACACTAACAATAAGTTATACCCTTTTTAATATAGTTATGAATTTATCTTAATTTAAAAATTTATCTATTTTATAAATTTACAACAAAAATTGATAAAGAAATATTTAAAAAGACAATAATAAATAATCTAACCCATAAAATCAAAGTTCTTATAAAAACACTTTCTTAACTTATACATATGAGTTTTGAATCGCTACGTGACTGTGCGTGACTATTTTAAAATTAATCTTTGGTCACAACAAGTCTATGGACCAAGTTTCAGATTGCTTGGATGAGGGGAAATAGGGTTTAAATCAATCCGTGACTGTGCGTGACTCTGCGTGACTGTGCGCTACTATGTCGAAGTTAATCTTTATTTACAACAAGTATTTCGACCAAGTTTCAGATTGATTGGATGAAGGGAAATACATTTAAAATTTGTCCGTGACTGTGCTTGACTGTGCGTGACTAAATCAAAATTAATCTTTTTTCACAGCAAGTATATAGACCACGTTTTAGATCGATCGAATCAGGGAAAATGACATTCAGATCACTCCGTGATTGTGCGTGACTACGCGTGACTATCTCAAAATTAATTTCTGGCTACAGCAAGTCTATGGACAAAGTTTCAGATCGATCGGATGAGGGGAAATGGGTTTTAAATCATTCCGTATCTGTGCGTGACTGTGCGTGGCTAGGTCGAAGTTAATCTTTCTTTACAGCAAGTATATCGACCAAGTTTCAGATCGATCGAATGAAGGGAAATTACATCTAGATCACTCCGTAACTTTGCGTGACTATGCGTGACTGTTCGTAACTATGCGTGACTGTGCGTGACTACCCCAAAATGAATCTGTAGTCATAACAAAACTATGGGCCCTGTTTCAGATCATTTGGATAAGGGGGAATGTGATTGACCCACGACAGACAGACATACAGACAGAGAGTATGAGTTAGGGGACCCTTAATAAAAAAAAAGTGTTCAAACTGTCGGTCTCACCCCCTAGAAATATGTGAATAGCAAAAAAACTGAGAAATACAAAGCTTTGGGCCAATCAAAAAACGTTTAACCGTGGCGCAAAGCGATTGAAAATTTCAAGTGTGTTTATATGGGGAAAATATGACTTTTTTCAGATTTTACTAAAATTTCGTTAAATAGTTTAATTTTACCGACAAGCTGTTATTTAATTCGGGATCACTATTAAATTATCCTTTCAAAAAGCTATAAAACTTCGAAATCGAATAAAACCTCGCCAAGAAATAACAAATGCCCCAGACCACTTTTGTGCCAAAAAAAAACTAGGTCATGAAATTTGATGGCATTTTTTTCAACTTTGAGAAATTGATTAAAGCCAACATTCTTTTTTGGTCTCTATACTTATAAGTACTCAGATATGAAGTATGGTTTTATTACCACGTTGTTAACCTATTGCGCATTGAGACCGAAAATTGGAAATTTTTTTGATAAAATTTTGAAAACCACTTTTTCAAGTTTGAAAAAATTTTCTTTAACAAAATTTAAAAAAATTAATATATTAATTTAAGGTTTTATTAAATGCATGTTGCAGATGAACTGTGTGCATTTTTGAGCAAATCCCTCCGCCAGAATTTTTTTGACAAGGATTTTATTTTTGCGGATTTCGAGAAAACTTGGATTTTTGTGAAATATTCTGTAAATGTACTTTTTCTAAATACTTTGTATCAAAAATTCATCACTTTTCTACTTTTAAATGTTATATTTTATCTTAATAGCCTAGGGTTTTGGGAAAAAATAATATGACTCCATTAACCCTTTTGTAATTGGGGTCACATATGACCCCAAGATAATAAAAGACAATTTATTAAAAAAAATTCAAATATCTTGTAAGTGCTGTTGAATTTTTAGATGCGACGCTTAAAATATAATAACCAAATGTGTAGAAGTTTCGTTCCGAAAATATGGGATAAATCCGAGAACGTTAACCCGTTATTTGCCAAGGCCAGCTTTGGATTTTAAGATATTTTAAAATAAAAATGACCTAAAAAGAGTTTTTCTGATAAATTCGTTGATACCACTATTTACAATTTAGGAAAATTAATTAGGTTAATTATTATTTATTTAACCCTTCAGTGCTCCTGAGATCAAAATTATCCATTGCGATATATCTCTGGTGCAATTATCTGCTTATCTGCTTAACCGAATTATTTTTCTTAAATTCTACATAGTGGTTTCATCGAGTGTAATAAAAAAACTCGTTTTCGGTAATTTTTATTTAAAAATATCTTAAAATCCAAATCTGGCCTTGGCAAATAATGGGTTAACGTTCTCGGATTTATCCCAAATTTTCGGAACGAAACTTCTACACATTTGGTTATTATATTTTAAGCGTCGCATCTAAAAATTCAACAGCACTTACAAAATATTTGAATTTTTTGAATAAATTGTCTTTTATTATCTTGGGGTCATATGTGACCCCAATTACAAAAGGGTTAATGGAGTCATATTATTTTTTTCCGAAACCCTAGGCTATTAAGATAAAATGTAACATTTAAAAGTAGAAAAGTGATGAATTGTTGATACAAAGTATTTAGAAAAAGTACATTTACAGAATATTTCACAAAAATCCAAGTTTTCTCGAAATCCGCAAAAATAAAATCCTTGTCGAAAAAATTCTGGCAGAGGTATTTACTTAAAAGTGCAAACAGTTAATCTGCAACATGTACTTAATAAAACCTTAAATTAATATATTAATTTTTTTAAATTTTGTTTAAGAAACTTTTTTCAAACTTGAAAATGGGGTTTTCAAAATTTTATCAAAAAAATTTCGAATTTTCGGTCCCAATGCGCAATAGGTTAACAACGTGGTAATAAAACAATACTTCATATCTGAGTACTTATAAGTATAGAGACCAAAAAAGAATGATGGCTTTAATCAATTTCTCAAAGTTGGAAAAAATGCCATCAAATTTCATGACCTAGTTTTTTTTGCCACAAAAGTGGTCTGGGGCATTTGCTATTTCTTGGCGAGGTTTTATTTGATTTTGAAGTTTTATAGCCTTTTGAAAGGCCAATTTAAAAATGATCCCGAAGTAGATAACAGCTTGTCGGTAAAATTAAACTATAGAACGAAATTTTCGTAAAATCTGAAAAAAGGTCATATTTTCCCCATATAAACACACTTGAAATTTTCAATCGCTTTGCGCCACGACTAAACGTTTTTTTATTGGTCCAAAGCTTTGCATTTCTCAGTTTTTTTGCTATTCGCATATTTCTAGGGGGTGAGACCGACAGTTTGAACACTTATTTTTCCCTCCATATAACGAAGGGCCACCCTAGTATGAGTTAAAGAGTTTAAAAAAATAAAAAGTTCGAAAATAAGTTTTTTTTATTTTTTATAGAAAATAATAAAATTAAAAATTCCGGGGGCACGCCGTTAACGTTAAGTTTGTTTTTCTTGTTTTTTCAAGACAAAAGCAAACATGTATGTTGTAGTATGCAATGTGTACTCATATACAAACATATTTGTTTCACAGTTGTTTTATATTTTAGTTTGTTATATTGGAAGAGGCTTAAATAGTGTAAATTTTGCTTGAATTCTCACTTGGTTGTTTTGAGCATATGTAATACATTTTAAACTTTCCATAACTTTTTTGTTATAGGTCGATATTTACGTCCCAAATTATTAAACAAAGAATGAAACCGCATATCAAAATTCCAATCCAATCAAAAGTTATGTATTTTTCACCGCCTTCTCCTGAAATGGTCAACTGTGCGTCCACCTCTTTATCTAAGAAGATTAAAATATCTACTTAGCTATAACTTAAAAATCTTCGCCTTACAAAATCATTCCCTCCATAATAAGATCGCAAGTACTACAAGAATAAAATAAATAAGATAAAAAAACACAAAATATACTCCTTTTTATATCATGGCCTTTGACGTATTCAAGAAAATCATATCAAAATACACCATCGCTACTGATACCATAGAGAAAGAACTTCTTTCACTTATTGAACTCATTAGAAGGCGCTAACAAGCCATTTAATAAAAACATAATTGTTCAACAAATAAGAATATTAAACACATCACTATTTAATAACAAAATAAAATTTCTATGGATTCTGAATCATTTAAGTATAAATGGAAATGAAAAATTAGACCAATTTACAAAAAATTCTTTTAACCTGCTGTTAGATTAAGCCCCTTTGGTCCAATTTTTGGTTTTTTCCTTTGTAAGCTTTGAACGGTATGAAACGATGTTATATGCAAAAAATAAATAAATTTTTTGACTCAACCCAGGACTGGGAAAAAATAAAAAATCACGAATCTTCGGTTAAGGGACCAGTTGGTCCATAGAATATTTTCTTTGATTTTGTTCACATCTATTTAAAAAGAAAATAGTGATTATTAGTTTGTTTGATAATGATTGTCATGGCATGATGAGCAAATGCTTTTCGATTAGTTTTGCAAATAAACTTGCTGCAAATGGAGCATTTTGTGTCAGACTTAGACTTGCATCAAATACAAATTCCAAGATTTCGAGCCCCTGAATTAGAAGTACGATTATTTGAGGAGCGTACAAAGCGTACAATGTTTTGCCATCGATATGTTTTGCGATTTGTTGTGCAGGAGTCAGTCAACGTCACCTATAATAGATGAAGCATTAAAAATTAGAGGCAAACAAAAACTAGCCTACGTTTTGTTGAATTGTAAAGGGTGATTTTTTAGCTATTATCTTTTTAGCAACACTGGTTTAAACAGCTGACGCACGTTTCGTGTTTTGTTTCATTGTCAAACATCTTCAGTTTGGTCTATAACTTAACCGTGAATCGTCTTACAAATGAACAACGCTTGCAAGTTATTGAATTTTATTATCAAAATGCGTGCTCTGTTAAGAAAGTTCATCGCGCGCTTCTTCCATTTTATGGTCAGTTTAATCGACCAACTGAAGCGGCTACTCGGGCTATTGTGACTAAATTTCGCACCAAATTTGCATTGATGGACATTAAACCACCAACACACTTACGTAGAGTGCGAACTGAAGAAAATAACGCAGCTGTATCGGCCAGTGTTAATGATGACCATCAATTATCAATTCGTCGATAACGTAACGTAACTGTGAATGGTGAGCGCTACCGAGAGATGATATCCAACTTTTTTTTGCCCAAAATGCAAGAGCTTGACTTACATGACATGTGGATTCAACAAGACGGTGTCACATGCCACACAGCACGCGCAACAATGGACTTATTGAGAGGCGAGTTCGGTGAACATTTTATTTCACGTTCGGGACCGGTCAATTAGCCGCCTAGATCGTGCGATTTAACGCCTTTAGACTACTTTTTGAGGGGCTATGTTAAAGCTCATGTTTATACAGACAATCCCGCTTCAATTGACGCATTGGAAGACAACATTGAAGCATTTATTCGTGAGATACCTGCCGAAATGTTGGAAAGAGTAAGCCAAAATTGGACTAAGCGGATGGACCATTTGAGGCGCAGTCACGGTCAACATTTGCATGAAATAATCTTCAAACATTAAATTATATCGACCGTACTATCGATTCAAATAAAGATTTCGTGCTTTTTTCTGAATTTTCGTGCTTTTTTCTGAATTTTTGCTATAGCTCTTAAAAAATCACCCTTTACATCGAAATAATCTCTGGTTTTTTCTTCGATCTATTCTCATCAACGGCAGCTGTCTTTTGCATTGTACAAATCAACGTCGATGCTTTGTTTTTGTGGCTGATATATGATACTAATGTGGCAATGTCAGTGAATGCAAATGTAGAGTTTTACAAAGGGAGTTTTTTGATAGTCAGCAATTTCAGTGGAATGAAAGTTCTTTTTGCGTACTGTTCCCACATATGTAAATTTTCTTTCATGAAGTTTTTTTACTGTGTAAAAAACATTGTCGCCTGTTGTATTTTGCCCTTTCAGGGCTTCCGTAAAGTCTAATGCAACGCGTTCTCATTGGTTCTTTTAAGATTTTGCATTTCCTGGTTTACCAGGATATGGTTATATCTTCCATTCGTAGCCTGAATATAAGTCCATAGATAAAGAAAACTTCAGACCATATTTTGGTGATTTTGATGGCACGAACTATCGAAAGAACATCGCCCCCTGAAAGCAACAAGTTGCTCCTCAATGGTAACATTTTCGTGACAGTTATAGAACATTGAGAGAAGCTGTTGCCAATGGTCCCATAGTTCACGAATAGGAGCAAATTTATCGCTACTACATATTTGTCGTCAACTGGAAACATCATTGAAAAGGAGTGCACTAGTAATGGCATGGAATATATTGTCAGATACAGTTGATCCGAAAATGGTACGGCAAAACTTGGATCAAATAAAACTTGGACATCTTCATTTTTTCCGCTGTCATTGGCAGGTTTTATATTAGCCAACTGTCTTACTGAAATAAAGGAACAACATACCAACATATGCCTGAAATAATGAATACAGTAATATATGCGAGCAATGCGTCCTCATCAATATCGCTCCATTTGTCACCAAAATCGACCATGCCATACAAATTAGTATTTTAAAAGACAATTTTTTCTGTTGAAGACGATAAAAACAACAAAAAAGTTGACAGCATGTCATTGCATCTGGACGTTGCATATCGAGTTGGTCCTCATTGTGTTGGGATAATATTCTTAGTTCTGGCTGCAGCTAAGATGGGTTTCTGTTCATTATCTATTTCGGTCAATTTTCAGGCGACTTTAATTCAAATATCTTATTAGGAATCAACTCCCCTAGAAAATATGCCTACAAACCACTCGATTTATGCTCATTTCTCTACCAGCAACAATATTTTGTTGGACCTATTTTTTGTAAGCAATATCTCTAATGTGTTGCTTTATGACCAAATTTCAGCTTCATGTTTTTCCAACAATGATTTCATTTTTCTTGCCTACGATTATCATATTCGTGGAGAAATAAAATAAATACAGGGAGTGTAAAAACTCAAATTATAATTGACTATATGAATCCTTTAGAGATATTAATTGGGAGAAACTTTATTGTATGCACTCCGTAAATGATCAATTTTATTTTCTTAAAACTAACATTATAATTTTATATAATACTGCAGTTCCCTTAGTAACCCGATCTAAAAAATTCAAAGCAAAGTAGTTAATTTCTCTCAGTTAATTTCTTTCAGAGTTGTATGTTATTCGAGGTGGAAGGAAAAAAGCTAATGACAGCATTAGAAAAGTTAAATCGGTCTATTTGAGTTCGCTATAGACTCGCGACAAACCTGGTAACACGTTCGTGTTATTCGTATAGGGAAAGACATAAAAAGCGTTGATAGTAGTATTTACGTCAATGAGCTAAACTCTGTCTTCAGTAATTTACCAGCAGTACACAACAACAACTCCTCATTTTATAATTTTAGCAATGATGATGACTCCACTAATTGTTTTGAATTTTCGTGTGTAACTCATGGAGATGATTATCTTCGTACTATTGGTGCTAAGTCTTATGCAATCAGATAAGATAATATTCATCCAGTCTTTGTGGGGATTTTGGTGCCTTTGCTCTTGCCACATTTAACACATTTCTTTAACTCATTTATAACCACAAGCTCTTCCGCTTACAAATGGAACCTGCCAAATTAATTCATGTTCCTAAATCTGCTAAAAAAAAACCGTCCCATAGCAATCCAGTATTAATTAAAAAATTTAGGCCATTTTTCCCCTAATGATGATCAGGAATATTTTTAAACATCGGTATCATTGGAGAGTAATAGCTGTGCTAAGCTATCAGGTAAATAAATATTTGCTTATCAAATTAGATAGGTTTAATATTTTTGTATTTATTATTGTAGAAAATGAAGAAATTGTGGCTGGGCCATCATCTGCATATGCAGAACCGCAGGAGGACTCTTTACTATATCTGGGAATGAAAAAGCACAGTGGAAAATGAATGTACAAAAGCATGGCTGCAACGGTAGAAAAGAATAGAAAAGAATCAAAAAAAAAAACTTACGATTTCCGCAAAACCATTTATTCGGAATTTTGATTGTGGATGTAAAAAAATGTAACAGCCAGGATTTTGAGCCAGACAGAGAATTATTATTTACCCCATTTTGGAAACTGGCAGATCATGCAAAACAAAATTTATTTTGAAAAGATTTTAATAAATCATCACAACCAAAAGTTTAACGCGTTCGGAATGGAAGTCGCGGCGCAAAATATAGAAGTTTTAAAGAACGATGACTGGTATGGGAGGAGAAAATGTCTCTACGGATATGGTAAAAAAAAAATTAAATAAGTGATAGTGGCGATATCGCACATATTAAATCATTCCCAGCTTATCAGAGCCATGTAGCAGTAAGGATAGTCCAAAATGAAAATACCTAAACTCGCACTTGAATATTCGGAAAATGTACGAAATATAAGTATGTGGAGAAGCCTATTGCCTATAACATGCCAGCTGTTGAACAAAAATTCTATTATAACAAAATTTAATTCACATTTTAAGCTGAATTTGTGACGAGCTGGACATGGAAATTAAATTCGACGACGGTGGAGATAACAATTTAATTTTGCAAAAAGAACTTCATTCCTACCCACAGCTCCATATTTTCTGCAGAACTTATAACTATTCATGAGGCAGTATCGTATGTAAACAGAAAAAGAGGAAAATTTGCAATTTGTTCGGACTCTCTCCCCGCATTGAAGGCAATACAGAACATATTGAACAACGGGTATTACATTTCTTATATTAGGAATGCCCTTACTATAAAATTTCCAGACTTAAAATTAGTATGGGTACCTGGTCACAGTGGAATAAAGGGAAATGATTTTGCAGATTTTTCCACCCGAAATGCTGCAAAATATCCCCTATTTTCCACACAAAACTTTTATCGTAAAGTTCTGGATTTGTTAGTGGAAAGTAAGTATTCAGAGGAAGATAGAAACAATATTTACAACTCAACTTCTTCATGGTACAGAAGAATTAATGAAGAACATAAAACAGTTTACGACTTATTGAATGATAGTCAAACGAGCGTTAAAAGACTAGATTCTACCAAATTTGAACGACTTCTTCTAGGTCACACTATTGGAACACATGAACCAGTATTCAATCACAATAGTACTCCATTTTGCAGTTGTGATATTTCATATCCAACAAAACCTTCCCACTTTCTCTGTGATTGCCCAGAAACCAGTAACTCCCGATTGAGTATTTTTCAAAACTCAGATCCTATATATACACTGTCCCATCCTTCCATCGAAAACATAAAACTATTAACAAAATTTCTCAAAAAATCAAATCTGTATAATGTAATATAAATAAAACCAACTTTAAAACTGCAATTATAACTCTACCTAAATAATGTAAAGTATATTGAGCTGAAGGCCTACGTTGCTATTGCTCATAAATAGTTTTTATTTTATAATTTGTAATTATAAGATAAAGTATGTAAATAAATAAATAAATAAAAAGAGTGAAGCTAGCACCCACTAAAAACGGAAGTGTCATCTGGTGAGCACTATATCTGTACTTTCGACCTTCAAAAAACATTGCTTATTACAAACGGATCATTTATGTTCATAATTTTGGAGTATATTCAATTGCTTATATGCATATATGAAATGAGAATGATGCGCTGCATGCCTAAAAAAATATTTACTGAAGCCTATAATTTCTTCAAAATTTACAACAAAATGTCCTGTACCCAACTCGCTGTACAGTTACGTCAGAGAAAAAACAAGCCATGATTGATTTGCTTTAATTTATTCCACCCATGCACCAGAAATTCTAAAAGAATCTAGCAGTCAAACAAGAGTTAACAATGAGACATCATAGGAATAGCCCCAAAATTATGAAGATGCAAATGATGAACTTGTATGATCTACTATCTGGAATAAAAACTGGTGTTCTTCTACTTTTTTTGCTAATACTTTATGAAAATCTTTTATGAATTTAACATCTCTTTCGACAGTACAAATAATTCCCAACAGATATTTTAACTCTTTTTAAAATCTTCATTAGCTTCCAATGGGGATGCAGGAAATAATAAAAATTCTGCAGAAATACTAAAACAGCTGAAAAAATTTCTAGCTTTCTGGGACACAAAACCGCTTAAGTCATTACTTCTCAAAATTTCTGGGTGAATGAATGTTCTATTTTCGATTAGTCGCACAAATATAGCAGAATTTTATTTCTTAACCAATAGTAAGGGTGTCATCTAGATTACTGGCACAATACATTATTTTTAGGTATTTTTTTTTTTCATATGTTATAAATGCGGTCTTCATTTCCGATGGTGCCAAATTACTTAAAAATTCACACAGTTAATCTCTAACATATATTTAACAAAACCTGAAGGAGCCATGGTCCATTTTTTAAAAGTTTGTTTAAGAAAATTTTGTAAAACGTAAAATGCAGTTCTCAGAATTTTATCAAACAAATTTTCTAGCTTTGGTCTCATTTCGCAATAGGTTAACAACGCGGTAGTAAATCTGTACTACACACCTGAATATATATAGATAGAGAGACCAAAAAAAATTGTGACTTTGATCAATTCCTTAAAGTTGAAAAAAATTTCCGTGAAATTTCACGACCTAGTGTTTTTTGGCACATAAGTGGTCTAGGGCATTTGCTTCATCTTGGCGACTTTTTATTTGATTTGGAAGCTGTATAGCTTTTTGGGAAGACAATTTAGCGGTGATATCGATTCATATAACAACTTGTCGAAAAAATTAAACTGTAAAACGAAATTTTTGTAAAATCTGAAAAAAGAAGTCATATTTTCCCCATATAAACACACTTCGGGTAATTTGGGCACCACTAGGCATCAGAAGGTATCGTCGGATCAAGCTAAAAAGTGAAGACCGTATTTATGACAGCAAATGTCATATTTTAGACAATGTACATATACCAATTAAAGAAAAAAAATGTGTAACGACCAGTCTAGTAAACATTTTTTCCACCTTAAATTTCCACAATTTTTTTTACTATATTCAAATTAATTTGATAAATAAATGAATTCGTTTTTTTATTACTCTTGCTAAAACTTATAATGACTATTATTTTCATAAAAAATGACAACTGTGATCAATGATAATTACTATTCGGAGTAAAAATTAACTAAGTCATTTAAATTTTTTTGGAAATTTGTTTGGAAAAATTTTAAAAAGCAGTTTGTAAAATTTGTATCATTAAACAATTTTGAGAATAAATTCTAAAACTGTTTTTAGTACAAGTGAAATATTCATTACAGAATTTAATGACAGTTCATTTGATCAACCTCAAAATAACTTCGAATTGTCTTTTTATGATTTGATTCGCTTTAGCTGTGAGACCTCCATATGTTCTGGGGAACAATTATTGACAAGATATGATCGTGGTCGGTTCGTATCCGATATGAGCTTTTTCACATCTGTAGGATACAAATTAATTAACATTCTATACACTTGGAGAATTTTTCTTTTAAAATTAAAATAAATTGAAAGTGTATGTTAAAACATAAGAACACACATTTTATTTTAGAGTTTTTTTATTTCTATAAATAACAAAAATCAAGTGATGATAGGGTAAAAATATTTCACAAGTCGTTGGAATTTGCTACCAGGAATTTTTTTATGTAACAAAAGCGAAATTGCGACAATATTTGTTAGCAACATCTTGTCATATATAAATGCATCTCTTCACTTTCCTTGACTGGTACCTTATTATTTCCATTTAAAATAAATTTCTCTAATTTAATAAAGAGCTTAGTTTGGATCATACACAGTTTGACATCAATGAAGCACTGCCAGTGACATAAATAAATCTGCAAGTGGAATTAGTTGATTTTCCAAGGGAGGTACTCATTTATATTAAATTGAGGAGAATACACAAATGAATTAGAGTAATTCTTGAAATTGGTAACAAATGAAAAAACGGAACATAAAGTCTAAAATCTCCCCGATCATAGGGGAGATGTGTAAACATCTAGTAATTAAAGATTTTTTATGACACTTTTTAAAATCAAACAGAAAGCGTTATCTATATATCACTTATAGCAAACAACTGCAGGGCTCTGCTAATATAAAAATATTTATTTTTATTTATTATTTCAACTGGTTAATTTTTAATTTTTCATTTTTCGTTTTTTCTTTTTTATTTTTCATTTTTCGATTTTAATTTTTCATATTTCCTTCTTTATTTTTCATTTTTTATTTTTCATTTTTTATTTTTCATTATTCATTTTTTGTTTTTAATTTTTCATTGTTTATATTTAAATTTTATTTATTTTATATTTAATTTTTCATCTTTAATTTTTAAATTTTCATTTAAAATTTTTTATATTTCATTTTTTATTTTTCATCTTTCATTTTTAATTTTTCATCTTTCTCTTTTAATTTAATTTAATTTTTTATTTTTAATTTTTTTTTTATTTGCTATTTTAAAATTTTATTTTTTTATTTTTCATATTTTATTTTTCATCTTTCATTTTTAGTTTCATATTTTTCATTTTTCCTTCTTTATTTTTCATTTTTCATTTATTATAATTTTCATTTTTCATTTTTAATTTTTATTTTTATTTTTTAATTTTTATTTTTATTTTTTAATTTTTTATTTTTATTTTTTTTTTTCTTTAAATATTTTTCATTATTCATTTTTCGTTTTTCATTTTTCATTTTTCAATTGTAATTTTTTATTTTTCATTTTCATTTTTTATATTTCAATTTTCACTTTTTATTTTTCATTTTTAATTTTACTTTTTCGTTTTCATAAAGCTTATTACATATCATAAGTTATTCACCAATGAAATCATAAGTCACACCGATTTTGTCTTATGCTCACGGTTACGCTGTTTTTGTGATTGTATTGTGAAATAGATTTTTACCCCCCTGCGCGTATAATTTTTTACACATCAAAACGATAAGGAAAATATAAGATTGTAGTGTAATTTGTTAAGAATAACATATATAAAATAGAATAATTATTTCTTCGGAAAATAACTGAATATTTGTTTGCACCTCAAAATATTCAAGTAATAATTATATGAATATATCCAGTTATGATAGCAGCAAAGTTGACTCCAAAACTTTTTTTCGACACTTATAGTACAGGGTATCCTATGGATGGTCTAGACCGACCTAAATTTCTTACTTTTTTGGTTTTTGATAAGCTGCTCTTGAATGGAACCCATAGCATATCTGACAAAAAAAGTTAAATTTTTAGTGGAATTTTATTTCAGACAATTTTTAATTTTGAAAAAATTTTTTAATCCAAAATTAACGCATCCTTTTTAACTTCTGCTGAAAACGATTCTAGCTTGCTGATTTTAAGAGAGAAATTTTAAATTCCAACTTATATATTTTTTAACAGAAGCATCAATCATGCACTGATTCAAAATCAAAAAGGAATAATCCTTAAAATCACTGCACCCTAATATCTTACTAACTAATGATATGAAGCAATTTGAATGAGATTATATATTCAATTCATTTGGACCTTTTTGTGTTTGCATTTGCTTCATGATTTGTTCATTTACTATCGTCTAAATGATTAATCAGAGAAAAGCAAAAAAAGAACAAATTTGAAATGAAATAGTTATACTGACTAAAGCTCTGCAGATGACCATGACCAATAGCAATTGATTGAATATGTATGAATGTGTATGTAAACTTTCCCAAATTGTGCTTATGTAATGGTGCGTGCGAGTGTTTTGTTTCTCTTTAAACTTCTTCTGATACATTTGGGACAAAATACAATTTTTGAATAATTTATAATGTTTGCGTGTCTACGTTATTTTTCTCCATCGTCTAAATATTTTATTTTTAATAATTTATATAATTTTCTTTTACGTTTTTCATTTTATAAAATTAATCCATCTTATTTGTATTGTATTACCATATGTTTTCGAATTCATTTTCATTGAACATTTTATAAACAGATTTTTAAACATGGCTGTTTTATATTTTAGCCTTCACTTGCATTACCATGAGTATCAGATTTACTTTTAAAATAAAAAAGAACTACTCGTATTCTTACATAAAGAAACTTCGCACATGATGGATGTTAGGTAAACGAAATTTTACTTTTGATTAACAGAGTAGCTTAGATTATTATTAGATGAACATCTGAGACCCAATAATATAGCTTACGTGCTCTTTAAATTTTAGTGGATATTAATTTGCTTCGCTGATTGACAGCAAATCTATCAATTATACAGTATCATATGGTCGAGCTTGGTCACCTTTTATTTTCTTAATTGTTTAAAAAATATTCCTATGATATATAAAACATTACTCATTAACGAAAATCTTTTTGTAGATTTTGTTGATTTCGTAATTTAATTTCTGGGACAATAATTTTAGTTTTGTGTGTCTCAAGATAAAATTATCATGTATATGTCCTTATAAAAATCGCCGTTTTTGATATCAAAGTTTGGTCACTTATTGTGAAAGAACAAAGAATTTTCCATCACTTTCCACTAGCTTTTCCTTTACTTGTGGTGGCATATTTTTACCAAGTCAGAACAATTTTTCACCTTTTGAGGCTATCAACGAATCGGTCCTATTTTCTCTCTCTTTATATGAGACTAGCAGTAACCCGATGCGCTTCGCTACACCCCTCGTAACGATATAAAAAGCAGGGAATATGTTTTGTAGAAAACTGTGTTTTTGTATAGGAGGTGCCACGCTCATTAGTCTGATACCGCCCGTTTTACTGGCAACTACTCACATTAATAACTTATAAACTCAAACAAAGTCGCAAGACTTTCACTATTATAGTACTCCAGTTATATTATATTAAATACTTACTTTGTATGGGAGGTACCACGCCCACTGGTCCAATCTCACCCATTTTGTTATGAGACTACTCACATTAATAACTCATGAACTCAGACAAATTTCCAAGGATTTCACTATTACAGTACTTCAGATGTATGACATTATATATTTACTTTGTATGGGAGGTACCACGCCCACTGATCGGATTCCGCCCATTTTCTTTGGAGCACTAATGTTGATAACTTATGAATTTGCACAAAGTCTCAAGACTTTATCTGTTACAGTACTCTAGATATATTACATTTAATATTTACTTTGTATGCTGGGTGGCACGCCCAGTGGTCCGATCACGCCCATTTTTCCGCAACTCTTCTAACTATTTATGTATGTACATGTACATAGTTTCAGAATTCTTGCTGTCGTAGTACTCCACATATTATATGGTAAAATTATATTTTAAAAATTCACTTTGTATGGAAGGTGCCACGCCCACTGGTCCAATCCTGCCCATTTTTTTATGGGACTACTCACATTAGTAACTCATGAACTCAGACAAAGTTCCAAAGCTTTCACTATTACAGTACTTCCGATATATGACATTATATATTTACTTTGTATGGGAGGTACCACGCCCACTGATCGGATTCCGCCCATTTTTTTTTTGGAGTACTAGCGTTAAAAACTTATGAATTTGCACAAAGTCCCAAGGCTTTATCTGTTACAGTACTCTAGATATATGACATTTAATATTTACTTTGTATGCTGGGTGCCATGCCCAGTGGTCCGATCACGCCCATTTTTTCCGCAACTCTTCGAATTATTTAAGTATGTATAAGTACATAGTTTCAGAACTCTTGCTGTACTCCAGATATTATATGTTAAAGTTAGATGTTAAAAATTCACTTTGTATGGAAGGTGCCACGCCCACTAGAAAAATCCAAAAAAAAATATAGCCTATTTTTCCTTCCGGATAGGCAGTTACCTACTGTAAAAAAATCAAGACGATCGTTCAAGTGGTGTAGTCTCCTATAAACCACAAACAAACAAACAAACAAATAAACAAATAAACAAACACACATTCCATTTTATATATGGGGGATTTCATGTCAAGTGCACCAACTTTTGAAACCGATGTCTTCCGATCGGGATAAAATTTGCACCAAGGTTAGTTCTATTGGATAGTAGTTTAGATACAATTTTTCAATAAGATCGGTCCAGATCTCTCTGAGTTAGAGGGGATCAAAATTTGACATTTTGGCCAAACAGGTGTTTCTTCTCATCCATGTAACTTATTACCTATTGTTCACAGAAAATATTCTCTCAAATGGTTTAGATAGATATTCCTTCGATATTTCGGGAAAAAATACTTAAAAAAAAATTTTTTTTTAGACTTTTTTTTTGCTAAATTAAAGCATTTTTTGTCTTTTTTTCAAAAAGTGAATTTTTTTTTTTTTTCATAAGAAAGCTTAGGTTTTTTCCTTTAAGAGCTTTTTGGTCGCTTAGTGGGATGGGAGTGGGATATCTATCAAAATAAATGTTTTGTAACTCAAGACAACGGTTTTTCAATTTTTCAAAAATGCACTATTTTGAATTTTTTCCTATTTGTGTGTAAAACTTTACAAATAAAACTTATACTGAGAAACTAGACAAATTAACCTTTCCGAAGGTATATAACATACCTAACTAAAATTTTAAACCCTCGATACTGTAATACCCAGAATATGTTAACCTCAGGAAAAAAATCGCTTTTTTTCTATAGAAATGTTGAAAAATTATTATTTTTTATTTATTTTTAATAATAATTAAATTAATGTATAATAATAATATTTAAAATAAAAAGATAAATAATTTATTAAAATTTAATCTTAATTGCATTAGATCCATTTATATCATAACTATATTTATACTTAATTTATTTTAGCTGATGAAGTATTTAAGTCTTGTAAATTTTTAAATACCCAGTCTTTCATCCAGCTTTTTTGTCGCCTTTATTTACTGCGTTTTTTTTTTGTCAATCCTTTCTTGGCGTTACTAGGTTCAGCTGTTGATTTCGCTGCTGGTTTATTTGTTGTCTTTGGAAAGAAATCGCATTAAATAGAGGCAGAAAACTTTTTCAACTTGGGTGTTCCATCGACAAGCGGTATAAAAGCATGGTATTGAGCGGTGCCATCGATTGCTACCGCAGCATCGAATCTGCTCTTCAGTGTTTTCAATGTTTCCTGATGATCCTCTTTGCTACTAAAAACTATTTTAGTTTCTTTACAATAACTCTTTGCCCAATGGAATGAAGCAGTCGCATCTAAGATGCGATCTTGATGAGAGCACTGGAGGCTATATTTCGCTGCATTTCTTTTAAGGTTTGCTCCAATACCATCACATGCTCCTTTACCATGAGCAGTAGGATGAAAATGCCACTCAGCTGGCATTCCAAAATCTTTTTCATGGGCCATAAGATTTGCCAAGCTACTTTTGTTTTTAAAATGTTGACGAGCTCCGTCCGAAACGTACTATACCTTCTTTACTGTAAATTTAGATTTTAGAAATTTTAGTATTCTCTTCTGGTACTCATAAACTGCAATGCTATCATGTTTTAGATCGTAGGATATGATTGACATACTTTTGTGTTCCAGTTTTTCATCTTTCATGTAGTAAATAACTACTGTGAATATAGTTGCTTGGTCGTTACTGAAGTGGAATGCTTGTATGACATCCTGAAGAACATATTTATAGTTTTCTGCGAAATCATATGAAATAACGAATTCACCAGACTTCAAATGTATATTCAAATCCTTGAAGAATGACCATTGCTCTTTGACTAAAAAGTCATGGTTTCTCAAGTTTAGCAATCCTGTACACATTTCTTCCACAAAATCATCCACATTTAAAATGATTGTTTTCAATGTGCATCTGAATCCAAGAATCAAATTTGACCTCCTCTATATATTCTCGATCTAAAGAGTTGATTAAATTTTCTTTGACGAATGTGTTTTTCGGGCAATTGGTACATTCACCTAAGTGGCAAGAAGTTGTTGCATTAGGACACATAGTCAATTTAAGGCAATCGCGGTAATCGTGTAAATCTTCTGCCGAATCATCTGTTAAATACTTTAAGTTGATTTCCTTCAACATCAGTTTAACATTTTCATGGTAAATTTGGGTTAATTTCGTGAAGCCAGATTGAAATGTTGCAAACAACTGTTTCAGGTTACAGATAACCATTCTCTTATGTTATGTTATGAAGGTATGTTACATACCTTCGGAAAGTTTAATTTGTCTAGTTTCTCAGTATAGGTTTTATTTGTAAGGATTTACACACAAATAGGAAAAAATTCAAAATAGTGCATTTGTGAAAAATTGAAAAACCGTTGTCTTGAGTTACAAAACATTTATTTTGATAGATATCCCACTCCCATCCCACTAAGCGACCAAAAAGCTCTTAAAGGAAAAATCCTAAGCTTTCTTATGAAAAAAAAAAGATTCACTTTTTTAAAAAAAGGCAAAAAATGCTTTAATTTAGCAAAAAAAAAGTCTAAATTTTTTTTTTTTTTTTAAGTATTTTTTTCCGAAATATTGAAGAAATATCTATCTAAACCATTTGGGAGAAAATTTTCTGAGAACAATAGGTAATAAGTTACATGGATGAGAAGAAACACCTGTTTGGCCAATATGTCAAATTTTGATCCCCTCTAACTCAGAAAGATCTGGACCGATCTTATTGAAAAATTGTGTCTAAACTACGATCCAATAGGACTAACCTTGGTGCAAATTTTATCCCGATCGGAAGACATCGGTTTCAAAAGTTGGTGCACTTGACATGAAATCCCCCATATATAGATGCTGTACAGACAGTGCATGTATCGTCGATCTTCCCAGTTACGTAACGCAATATGAGCACGAGCATTATTTTGTTATCCTGGTGTGTTCGACTCCCATTCATCTCAACTCTCAGTAGGTAACTGTTCAGTAGGTAGCTTTAGTAATGGTTTCGTTTAGTTTCAGCCACTTTGAGCAACCTTTTTCAATGAATACTTGGATTAGCTATAGATGTTAGTATTCTCCATAATTTTTATACCCTATACCACTATGTGGTTTGGGTATAATGACTTTGTGCAATCAAAAATACTTGACCTACACCCATCTTTAATTATACCGATCGAATCAGAATCACTATCTGATTCGATTTAACGACGTCCGTCCGTCCGTCCGTCCGTCCGTCCGTCCGTCTGTGTGTCCATGTAAAGCTTTTAATCAAACTGCAGGTCGCAAATATGAATATGTTTTGACGAAATTTGGTATTTGATCTTTTATCGACCATGGGATGAACGCTGTTGAAATTCGTGAGAATCGGTCCATGTTCAGACCTAGCCCCCATACAAATGTCCCCTATGAAATCAACATAAATTGCCAAAAGATCCAAATTATCATACAAATCTTAGTCAAATTGGGTTTGTATGTATATAATACATCCATTAATCAGTAGTCCAAAAATGATCCCTATTGGACAACTCTTAGTCATAGGCCCCATATAGAGCTGCTTCCGGATCTTCACTTAAATCTATCTAAAAACAAAAATATTGCACTTATTCTTCTCAAATTTTGTTTGTATATATTTTTGCAAAATACAAGAGACTTTACCAAACATGGTCAGGATCGGTCCATTTTTGGGCCTAGTCCCCATATAGATATAGCATCCGATATGAACTTTTTCATATCTGCAGCCGAAAAAATTAATAAAAATCCGACTCAAATTTGGTTTATGCTTATTTTCTATATCCAGTTAGTTGGGCCTGAGAGATAGGTTCTCTAAACGTATGGTATAGGGTATCGTATAGTCGGTCTAGATCGGCTATAATTTTCTTACCTGTTAAACTATGGGTTGCAAACAATTAATATATTTTGATAATATTTGGTAGATAAGCTTTTAAACGTAAATTGTATGATTCCGTATATATATGAGTTAAATAATTTGAACCGATATTTTTCAACTGTGAATTCGGTTTTTTTTATTGGAACTTATTTTATTTGGAAGTTAATTCATTATATATTATTTCTTTATGGAATAACTTCTAAATAATGGGACTAATATCGTTTTTCCTTTTTGTGTTATTTAATTTTTAGAATTGGTAATTATAATTTTTTTTTTTTTTGGATTTATTGTATTGGGAGTTTAATGGGTTAAATTTTTAAACTAGTCCCAATATAAAAATATCATCAATTATCAACTTTTCATTATCTGTACGCCAGATTATAATATTACTAAAATTTCGTTTATAATTTTTTATATATCCAGTTATTGCCTTAGCAAAATTGAATCAAACACTTATAGTCGTTAAGTCGGTTTGGACCTACTACAACTTTTCCATTTTTTTTATAACTCCATATCTTCGACTTTAATATTTAATTTTTTGGAAAAAGTTAAACATACGTAATCGTCAGAACTCATTACAAAATTTATTTTGATTAAGTTATTTTGCCACATTTATCCTTAGAGTTTGGTGCTAATAATAGAGGCAACCATTTTTATTTGGCACATTATAATATCGATATGTTAACATAAACTAATAGACTAACATTTGTTCATTAACTCTTAACTATGGACATAAACTAATCAGTATTGAAAAAGTTGTTGTTTTTTTTATAAGCTATATGCCTTAATTACCAACATATTAACAAAACATTTGTTCAAAAATGTATAGTAGAAAATTTAATTTTCTACCATTTCATTATTAATGTCTTATTTTTTGACAGTTTTTTGTTTTCAAACTATTTAATGGATGTTTGTTCAGTAATGGTATGGCTCTAGAACACCATTTACGGATGGCACATTTAAAACAGTATACTTTCATATTCTTAACAGCATTGCCAGCATCATAGGTAATATATGATTTCAGAAAGTAGTTTATGGTCTGCAGTTTGTTTCAGTTTGATATCATCTAATTAGATATAAAAATTTCAAAAAGAAATCTTCTGTTTCTGTCATTTTTGCCATACGATCGCGTATTTTTTTTTTTTTTTTTAGAAAAATAGAAGATTCTGTAATATTTGAACATAAAGATAATCGATAAACATGAAAATTTGTGATAGTCTTGCTACGATGCAATCAGGGCTTTTTGTGATAGATATTATTTAAATCTCATCGATCTAAAGCATTTTGTAATGCCTAATGCTTTAAAATGTTTTCTTTCTGTTTAGTTTGTTCAAATTTTGTCTACGCGTCCCACTTGTGCTCGTAGCAGAAGTTGGGAAATATTATCAATTTATTTTCAATAATATTGGCATTTACTTATTAGCATGACAGAGACATATTACAAATTGGTAAATGGTGTTGACGATGCCATTATTAGCACTGCAAAATTAATGACAACTAGCTGAGGGATGTCAAAGAGTGAGCAAAAGTTGATGCTAGGACTGCGTTTTGCAAATTAATGGTCGGTAGTTGAACATAAGCACTTGCCCCTGTGGACCAGAGAGATAGTGTGTGTGTAAGTGTGTGCGTTTCTGTGTGTTACAGTGTTAGTGTCAGTTGGTTTTGTGTACGTGTCCCAATTTCTCACTAAGCAAATTGTTATTTTATGATGATGAAGTGTTGATGGCATATTAAATATAAAATAAAATTTTCAATTATCATGAATGCAACCAACAACTACCGACCGCACAAACCCATTCATAATGTCTGAGTGATAATGTTTTTTTTTTTAATATTTTATGAATTAAAGTTTTGTTATTGCGATGAATTGAAACAAGATTTGCACATACTTTAGAGAGTCATTCCTGAATGGTTTAATATTTAAAATATATTTTCAGCATTTATTTTCTATTATGTTTAATAATGTTTGGCTGAAAGTTTCTATTGATGTTTTGAACAATTAAAGATGATTCAACCCTAATATTTGCTTGTCAGTAAGCAGTCTGTATTTAGCAAGTATACAAATATATATATACAGTGAAAACTCCCATAAGCGGACAGCCACCGTCGACCACAATTTGTCCGTTGTTGGGAGGTGTCCGCCTATGGGAATTTGATAAAAAAGGACAAAAAAAAATAATTTTTATTTTTTATTTAGAGCATTAACACAAAATTCAATTCATATCTAGTTAACAAAAAAGGTTTAACGAAAAAAAAAAAAATTCATAAATTAAAATAATAATGTCTTACTTATTAAAAAATTCATGGTAAGAGTTGCTTTAAAGGCACTAAAAGGAACATAAATTATACGCATTTGTACTTATTTTGAAATAAAAAATCTTTTATAGTTTTTTGTTTCATATTTGCTTGCTTTTCTGTCGCTAAACGAGTTCGAAGGTGATTTTCAAAATTTTTTAAAAATGTGAAAGTTGCATAATCAGTTTTTACAAATTCCTTGATGTTGTAAAGATATTTCAAGGCATCGGTACAATTCATAACTTTATTTGTAACTGCAATCCAATTTTCTTCATCTAAAGGTTCTTCGGACTCCACTTCGCTTTCACTATTCGCTAATTCAATGATAATGTTATCTTCTGTCATAATATTTTCGTCAATTGTAACGTACTCTTCAGCATTGCCTAATCCACAACTCTATTAGTGGGATATCATCTTCGTCATCAAAATCCCGTGAACTGTATGCATTTTCATCGAATCCGGCCTTACGGAAGCAGTTTTGAATTGTTCGGTAGTCACCTTATTCCACGCAGAGAGATGAAAAATATAGATTCAAGGATATTGATTTTTTTTGCTACATCTGTACTTTCATCAAAAGCTGTTATCATATCCTTCACTATGAAACTTCGGTAGTAGAATTTGAAACTACGAATGATGCCTTGGCCCAGGGGCTGGCAAATTGATGTAGTGTTTGGAGATAACCAGACAACTTTAATGTTTCCGAGTTCAACATCTCGGGGATGAGAAGCTAAATTATCCAAAAAAAGAGCTATTTTTCTTTTTTCTTTCCCCATTTTATGGTCCAATTGAAATAGCCATTCAGTCATAATCTCTCTATTCACCCATGCCTTTTTATTTGATTTCCAAATGACTGGTAAATTAGATACGGGTAAATTGTTCGAGCGGCTTTTCCTATAACCAATGGGACTTCCTTTTCTCCTACCATATTCGCACAAAAAAGCACAGTCAACCTTTCTTGAGAAAGCTTACCACCGGTACATTTCTGATTTTTAAAAGTGAGCGTCTTGTTTGGTAGAGCTCGAAAAAAAGAAGGATCTGTTTCAATCTTTCGTTGAACAGGTTAACGTTTTCTTCCGACACAGCTGCTGCTTCCCCGCAAATTAATCTAAAACTGATATTATGCCTCTTTCGCCACTTTTGAAGCACCCACTCGATGGTACAATATTCGTTATGCCCAATTTTATTGCGCATTATTTTGTCTTCTCTTGAATAACACGTCCAGATAGAGGGATATTTTGGGCACGAACTTTCGAAAACCATTCAAGACACATTTTGTCAAGTTTCAGGTTGTTCGAATGGAGTCTAAACATTTTTTGATTGGAATTACAGCCAGACTGCCATTGGGAAAGCAAATTTTCTTTGTTTTTTAAAATTTTTGCTGCTTGTGTTTTGCCGGTGTCAAACATAGTACAACAATGTAATGAAATTGCCATTTCATTTTATTATAACTATCGTGCACTTACTTTGATTATTGCTCGAATTGGTAGTTTAACTTTTTGTGAGGTTTCTATAAGTTCAATCTTTTCTTTAAGCGTCAAACTTTTTTTTTTTTGATAGCATTGCAACAAAATTAATCAAAACAATATTTTTTTTTTTGACTTTGCTTCAAAATATAATCAGCTGAGTAAGTATGTAGTTGCCACATGCATATTTTTAAGTGAGATAAGTCTGTATTTACACGTAGGCTTTTTATAGCGCCTCGTGTTCTATAGTAAAAAAGTGCAATTGTTTGTATTTTGTTTTATGTTGAATTATTTTTGTGTCCTTTTCAGAGGTTTTTGACCAAATAATGAACAATTTTGTTGCCTGCGTCCGTTCAAGGGAGGGTCCGTTCTTGGGGTGAAATTTGCTCTGAAAAATCAATTTGGTGAAACGTTATTCGAAAACTGTCCGCATATGGGAGGTGTCCGCTTAAGAGAGCGTCCGCTATTGGGAGTTTTCACTGTATTTATATTCTTTTTTGTTAAATTTTTTACATGATCTTCGATTGCATGACTATCTAAATTGGTGAAAATTCATACATGTTCCGTCTCATAAGACTGCAATTCAATCTGGACTAAAGCTATAATTTGAGCCAGGTAATAATACGTATCTTGGTTATGCTATATATTTTTGGTCCACTTGTATTAATGGTCTTAATACAATAATAATTAATAGCATTGCGACATTGTCTAAACAAGTATGTCCAAAACATTTTACAACAACTTGAGTTTTGCACGGTGGATATGTTAAGAAAATGAAAATCATTTGTAAATTTGGGTATGTGTTCCATGATTCTATAGAGGTCATATTAAATAAATTTAGAAGAGTGCGGTGTTCTTAAATCCATGCAGAAATAAAGCCTTGGTATGTCTTAAAGAACATTTAATAAAATCAAGTGTTTTTTTTTAGTTTGTTCCACTTTATTCCAAATTCGTGGTCACTTCAAATATTTTCTTTCTCTTTACTTCTATTTATTTGATATCCTTTTTTTCCTGTATGCAACTTTTTCATTCATAAACTTAATTTTAAAAAACAATTCTAAAAAAAAAAAATAATTTTAGTGAGTTTTTTTTTTTAATTTTCTCGAAAAATGTTTTTTCTTTACCCTGCTGTTATGTTCGAAATAAGATACGAATCTTAGGTTAAGTGACCATTTGGTGAATACTGCAATTTCCATACAAAATAGCAAATTAATCTTATAATTTTTATCTATTTTGATTCTACACTTCTTATATATTATTAACTAGTATGCCCTGTCGAGCTTCGCAACGACTTACATGGATTTAGTGACCTGTTTTATTTCGTAATCAATTTTTCCTACAAAGTTTGTGTTGTGCATTTATAATATTTTATTTAAATTAGTTTACATATTTTTTTATTTCAATGCTTGCTGATACAAAATTTTTTTGTTTTTTCATTAGGTGCAACAATTAAAAAATTTTCGCTTTTACTACTCGGGAGCCTGGCCCTTGAGAACAACATCGATTTTCCAAACCAAATCTGGCAACACTTAACTATTGGTCTTAAATTTAGAAAATCAAATGGCAATTTTTCATTATAGCGATTTTTGATTTTGACGATTTTGGTTTTGCACATTTTTTGGTTTTAAAGAGTCTTGTTTTTGACGATTTTTACTTTTAGCTATTATGGGTTTTGTCGATTTTTTATTTTGACGATTTATAATTATCGCGATTTTTAAATTTGGTGATTCCTTCCATATTTTCCACGTCTACTCACATTGATAAAAGTTTCAAGACTGTCAATTTCGTAATACTTCACATTTTTTGCATAGGAGGTATCACGCCTACTAATCACATTCCGCCCAATTTTTATTGGATTACTCATATTAATATTTGATGGTCTCATGTTAAGTGTCGAGGCTTTCCCTTTTTATGACATTTAATAATTATTTTGTATAGGAGGTGCCATGCCCATTGGGCCGAAACCACCCATCTTTTGTGCGACTACTCACATTAGGAATAGATGATATCAGACAAATTTGCAAAGCTGTCTCTGTCATAGTACTGGAGATATGTAATATTGAATTATTATTTTGTATGAAAGGGCCCAAGCCCGCTTATTAGAGCCCGCCATTTTTCACCATGAATAGTAACATAAATAATAGCTTACATCACACAAATTTGCAAAGATCTCTCTGTCATAGTACGCAACATATATGATATTAGAAGTTCACTATGTGGGAAGTGCCACAACCCCGCCATCCTTATCGACCATTTTGAATACTGAAACCAACATTTTTAATATCAGATGAATAGTTACGGAGATTACCTCCTACAAATCTTTACTGGAAAATATAAATTTAACGCGTATGTGCCTTTTTGTATCTGTTCCTTGGTTGTTATTTTTATGAAGTAAATAATATTATGAAATTTTTTTTTTATTTTTTCGGGCTAATTATGGTCAATTAATTAAAAATAAAAAATGTCATAAATAATATTGGTCACAAAATAAATCTAAATAATATTATTACTAAAGTAAATAACGATATATACATATATAAAACAAAGTCTGGTTAGTTACACCACTTAGAACTCAAGAACGCCTGGACCGTTTTCAATAATTTTTGTTTTTTTTTGAAAAAGCAGAGTAACTTTGCTGAAAATGGGCGGTATCAGAGCAGAAGGCGTTGGAACTCTGATACAAAATATATATTTAGTATCACAAATATCGAGTACTATGACAGATAGTACAGCGGTTTCAGTCAATGATGTAATTGGTAGCGGGTGCCGGTTTTGGGGCAAGCGGTTCGCTATATAAACGTGTATTTAAGTCGGGATGGCATCTAAAAACTGGTAGCCCCAGTACCATCATAGGATACAATCGACTAATCATCCATATATCTGAAACTGAAATGATTAACGAAACTACTACAATGAATACAGCAGAAATCAAAGAATCCCCTACTACGATGACGACCTTTGGCACACGAAAACTGTGTGGTAGTGGTGAAATAATATCTGCAAAAGGTAATGTTGTGATGGGAAAGAAAATAGGAGCGAAAGTGGAGTATCTTTTATAATATCGAAGGATATTCGAAAATCTCTAAATCAAGGAGTCCAATCTCCGATCATATAATAAAAGCCCGCTTCTTCAGCAAGGTCGGAAAAGTCATCACAATTGTCCAACGATACGCAGCAACAGAGGATGCTGAGGACTCAACTAAAGATGAGTTCTACAATCAGTTAGTACCAAAATACCAAATCGTGATATCCTCTTGATGATAGGTGATTTTAATGCAATGATTGGTATTGACAACCATGGTCTATATCACATCATAGGAACATATGGCACAGGAATTTGTAATAACAGAGAAAGATTTATAGAACTCTGTTAATCTTTTGATCTGGTGATTGGTGGTTCAATTTTTCCTCACAAAGATATTCATAAATGTACGTGGACATCACCAAATGTACGTGGGCATCACCAAATTAGATAGATCAAATCTGTATTCGTCGAAAATGGATAAGAACATTAGTAGACGTGCTCACAATTAGAGGTGCTAATATGGACAGCGACCACTTGCTAGTGGTAGCCACAATAAACATTAAACTTAAAAGTATATAAAAGAAAAATACACAGCAAATACAAAAGATGAAATAGGATATAAATGTAAAGAAAATAGAAAAATGTGGATAACAGACAGCACATTGATCTTAATACAAGAAAGAAATCGTTTAAAACAACAGCTTTTGGACTACCCAAAGCCACATTACAACACCGTAGCAAAGGCCGTTAATACATCAGCCCGAAAAGACAAAAGAAACAAGTAAGAAAATTATAGTCGGTCTAGACCGACTATATGATATCCTATACTATGCGTTTAGAGACCCTAACTGGATATAGAAAATATGCATAAACCAAATTTGAGTGGGATTTTTATTAATTTTTTTGGCTGCAGATATGAAAAAATTCATATCGGATGCTATATCTATATGGGGACTAGGCCCAAAAATGGACCGATCCTGACTATGTTTGGTAAAGTCTCTTGTATTTTGCAAAAATATATACAAACAAAATTTGAGAAGAATCAGTCCAATATTTTTGTTTTTTGATAGATTAAAGTGAAGATCGGGAAGCAGCTCTATATGGGGCCTATGACTAAGAGTTGTCCCATAGGGATCATTTTTAGACTACTCATTAATGGATGTAATGAACGCATACAAACCCAATTTGACTAAGATCTATATCACAATTTGGATCTTATGGCAATTTATGTCGATTTCATAGGGGTCATTTGTATGGGGGCTGGGTCTGAACATGGACCGATTCTCACCAATTTCAACAGCGTCCATCCTATGGCCGATAAGAGCTTACATACCGCATTTCGTCGAAATATATTCATATTTGCGACCTGCAGTTTGATTACAAAGTTTATATGGACACACAGACGGACGGACGGACGGACGGACATCGTTAAATCGACTCAGAAAGTGATTCTGATTCGATCGGTATAATAAAAGATGTTTCTAGGTCAAATATTTTTGGTAGTTACAAACAGCAGCACAAAGTCATTATACCCAAACCATATAGTGGTATAGGGTATAAATACTTCAAAAACATAGCCAGTGAAGCAGATGCAGCTGCAGGAGTGAATAATATGAAAGAGCTCCATAAACTAATAGGTCGACTTTCGAATAAAAACCTGAGCCATAATCATACCATAAAGGATACAAATGGTCAGCCAACCTAGAAGATCAACTCGTTGATGGAAGCAACATTTCGAAAGCATTAGTAACATCGCCGAAGACAATAACGTAGAAAACTTATCATCTTCTTTCGTAGCCACCACAATCACATAATAGCTGATAATTATCCAAGTTTCGATGAAATTACATGCGCTTTTAAAACTTTAAAGAAACAAAGCACCTGGGGAAGATGGCATTCCGCCAGAGCTCCTTCAGGCTAATCCTGCAACAGCAGCAGAAATTTTACAACCATATACTCGTGATTGTTGGCCAAATGAACAGTATCCTACAACGTGGACAAAAGGAGCCATCATAAAGCTTCTAAAGAAAAGCGATTTGGCCAGCTACGATAACTGGACGAGCAAAATCGGCATCTTCTGTAAGTCGATCGCAGGCCCACTTAGAGAAGCGAAAATGCATTGGATGGTCAGTTGGCTTCAACTCCTGAACCAATTGGACTTTGTGTGGCGTCATACCAAGGTCTTTATGCAAAATTCGTCTCAATGATGCCTCCGGAATGTTCAATTCTTGAGAACGGTGGTGAATTGATGTTGATGGCGCTTCACGCACACTTTCTGCCACAGCAGCAATATTCTCGGGTGTACGCACTGTTGTTGGCTTTTCACGCTTTGGTTTATCGATGAGGATGCCAGTTTCTTTCACTTTTTTCACAAGATAACGAACATACGGAGCTGACGGTGCTTCTCTTCTTGCAAAATCCGTACGCAATTTTTGCACACGTTCTGCAACATTACCATGATTTTCAAAGTAATGTCGCAATATTTCCCAGCATTGTTCAAGCGTATACACAACCATATTCGTTCAGCGGAAGGACAAAACTAATTACCTGTCAAAACAGACATGAGCTAAGTATTACCATTCACGAAATAAGCACTAGTTGAAAAAAAAAAACGTTAGATAGCGGACCCTTTAATATAAGGGAACGCGGTTCGTTGTTATGAAAATATTGGGTGACAATATTGTATCCACAATTGTCAATTCAAAGCAGAGCATACTATATTGTCAAGAATCATGATGATTCCAACAGATTCTCCAATTGCATTTAAAGTGTTACAATTCCCAATTCCCTCATGACCAGCTACTGCAAGTCTGGGTCTAAGATTTGGAAAATTCATGCTTCGTTTATGGTCAATTATATTTAGCCCGCTCCAAAGTTGTTAGGCCATGCGATTTGTTTGTATACGCCGAAAATGGAGAAATGCAAATATTGTCCACACGTTGTCTTCACAATAAAGTATTGTTTAAAAGAAGCGAGAAAATTATAGTCTAGTTGGACCGACTATAATTGGACTAATTGTTATATTAATATGGGGACTATGTCGAAAAATGGATCGATCTTGACTGTACTTGGTAATGTCATTTATATTTAGAAAAAATATACACAAACCAGATTTTAGAAAAATCTGTGCAATATTTTTGTATTCTGATAGATTTAAATGAAAATCGGGAAGCTTGATATAGGGGCTATGACAAAGATTTGCCATATGGGGTTAATTTTTCGACGAATGATAAATAGATGTTATAAACGCACAAAATTCCTATTTGACCGAGATCTATATGATAATTTTGATCTTATGGCATTTTAAATCGATTTCATAGGGGTCATTTGTATGGGGACTAGGTCTGAACGTGAACCGAATTTCACCAATTTCAATAGTGTTCATCCTATGGCCGACAAAAGCTTATTTACGAAATATCATTAATATATATTCATATTTACATGGAGACACAGACGGACAGACGGACGGATGGACATCGCTAAATTGACTCAGAAGGTGTTCTGAGTCGATCGGTATAATAAAAGATGGGCGTAGGTCAAATATTTTTGGTAGCTACAATCAGCAGCGCAAAGTCATTATACCAAAATCACATAGTGGTATCTATAATATTAATAGGCATGGCTATTTTTCGTGGCCGATGTATGTTTCACAGTTTTAACCCGATTTTGACCAAAAAAATGTCATTTGAAAGGTATTTCTTTTTAGTTGTTAGACAAATTTGCAGATTGTAATCATTTAGAATATTTTTTTTGAGTTATGATCGTTTATAGTTGCTACTAACACATACACAAAATTATACAATGCTATGTGTGTGTTTATTAAATTTTTAATGTGTTTGTGTTAATGTGTTGAGTTTGTTTTCTTCATTTGAAATGATTTGAATTGTGAAGCATACCTTTAGGGTCCTTATTAAATGAAAAAATAAAATTTCCTAGAATTTGCACTCGAATTTGGGGTGCTGGAATCTGTTAGTAGGGTATAAATAGTGGACGACGTTAATATTATGTGAAACATAATTAAATTTATCAAATTGAAAATAAAACCTGCATATAAAAAAACAAATTGAGCTCATTTCCTTCTTATTAAAAAATTGCTTCCGTAATTGAAATACAGATCAAAGCAAATTTGGAGATAAAATAGTTGTTTTAGAACTACGTTTGCCAGGTCAGCTAGTAAAAAATAATGTAAAAAAGTAACAAATAAATTATGTACGTGAGAAGTTACATATACAAGTGAATAGAAAATTGAGTTGTTAATTTTCATATCAGAGACAAAATTTGATTACAAACTTTCCTTTAGCAAAAATCGACTTGAGCGGCTTTTAAAATTCAATAAACATCATCTCTATTACTTCGCTACTAATGTTACTTGTAAAAAGCAAACAATCACTGTTCTTCAAAGTAATGCTCTACAAGGTGCAGACTTATGCCTGGTTTTCACTATGTCATATAAGCTGACAACAAACAATTGCCTCAACTAACATCTCGTAGTTTTCTATTCATTACGTATTCATTACATCATATAATCGAACAAAAAATCCGGCTGTCAAACACAAACAAATTTCCAGCATGCTGTCAATTTCATTTCAGATATCAAATGTTACAACTGACAATAATTGACAACAATTGCCATTGAAAATGACATAATGAAAACCAGGCAGTAGGTGATAGCCATCTTTAGATGGGATCTGGCCATTTTTGCTTACAAAACTTACGACCTGCAGTTTTTATTTTATTCTGCTATGTCACATACATACATGAAAGGATCCTGAGGTCATCGACCATAAAAAATTAAAAAAAATTTCATGGATTGCAACAGTTTTGAGACAATGTCCTTAATTTGATAGCCTAATGCACTATAATATTTTACATCGCTTGCTATAATCGGCCTTTATAATATATTTTATTTTATTTTTAAAATAAATAAATGATTTAAAAAATTCATATTAAACTAAATGGTTTATATATGTGCCTTACTTTTATGTACTCGTAGATCTCGTTACTATGTATTTATGGTAATTTATTTTCTCCATATATTTTTTTTAATTATAATAGAATTTACCAAACTAAATTACATGCAACTGTCTGCTAAAAGAGAAAAACTAAATGTTATAATAGTTCGGCATAAAATATGTATGTGTGCACTTTATTTCATTGCATTTCATTTTATAAATCTCCATAGTTGTGCATGAATATAATTTGCATAATTCATTGTATTTTTTGTTCCTTTTTCTGTTATTTGCTATTTGTTGTTAAAAATATAAATTAAATATTTGTAAATCTAATTTATTTTGGTTGTTTACTTTATAGCATGTGAAAAAAAGTATAAATAAATACTCCGTTATTACAACATAAATTATCATTAAGATATATCACACATAGTTATTTACATACTTTTTGTACATAGTTGTATTAATGTTGTTGTATTTTAATATAAATATATAGTATGCCTGTTTATGTGTATACGTGTGTGTATAATAATTATTAATGTATGCACTTGTGTCTGCAAAAGCAGAGTACGTGGTAAGTAGTTCGTAGATATTACAATTTAAACTCGTACGTAATCATTATTAATGTAAAATGCTAAGAAAATTTATGTGGCTTTTAGTGTAAACAAACTAAAAAAAAATTTGAATTCAAAAAATAAAAATTTTTGAGGAAGTTGAAAGGAGTTTGGTGCAAATGGCTAGCTAAAGGTAGACGATGGAAATAATGTATTATAAGTATATCCTCGAAGAGTTAAGTTGGAGATACGCTTCTGGCTGAGAGTAGAAGGAACCTTAGAAGCAACTTTTGAATTATTCGATTAAAATTCCAAACAAAGTGGTTGCCCCTAGTGAGCAGCAGTGCAGCTGGGCCAACTTTTCCAAGTAAAAAGTGCTAAACAGCATCCCAAAAAGCGTTAACCTACAAAGAAATTAAAGGTGCTAAAAAGTGCCAGTTATATGTTAGAACAATTATAGTAAATTTTGTTAATAATCAAAAGAGATATATGTTTATTAAATCTATTTATCAGTAGCCATAGCAAGAAACATATATACATGAGGATGTGCAAACTGCAATTGAATCATAAAAGAAAGAGTGGCAGATCTCAGAATATTCAATAGTTTATGATCATGCATATACGATATAAAAATTTTATAAAGAATTTTAAGATCCTAGTTTTTACTTTGCACAACACACACACACACACATTGGTATGCAATATATGTATGTTCACATTGCTATTAAGCAAAATCATTCAAAAAAAAAAACATATTCTTCACTTGACAAAATGCACACATTATTATGAAGCAAGAACTTAAAAAACCCATTTAGCATTTAATGAAATTACGACACGGTTTTATTACTTGACCTTCAAATGAGATTGTTAAAACAAGCTTTCAAATACTGACTGGGTATACAATAGGGCGGGTCGATTTGTAGGGAGTGAAAAAATTCTCCAATTTCCCTATGATTTCCGTATTCTATGGGTTATTCCATGAAAATTTGCCGAATGAGCCATACCTCTATCGTTAAAATCGAGTCCCCTACTTTTTTTGGTCCATTTTTGTCCAAATTTTGGAGCATTTTTCCATTTTTTTCATGATTTTGTCCAAGAATATTACTTTCATGGCCATTTTTTGGCTCAATCCATTATTTAGTTCAATTTACAATTCAAAACGAAGAGTCTGAGCCCAAATTTATCGAATTCGGTTGATTAATTCATGCGATATTGCTAAAACAAAATAACACATACAACCAAATTTTTGATTTTTTTCCCTTTTTATTTTTTTTGTACAAAAATTCAAATTAAGAGATAATAAAGTATCTATCAACCTATTATCAAAAAAAAATATTCAATTTGAGTGTAGTAAAAGACAAAATGTGAAAAAAAACATTATTTTTTCTGAAAGTCTTGTTTGCTTTCAAGTCTGGGTGTTTTCGTACGGCTCTCTAATCTCGTCGCCATAGCGCCTTCTACACTCTTTCCTGCAACTCGTTTAGCAGTGGCAGCCAGCAATTGGACATGTCTTTCCATTCCTTGAATGTGTAAAGGAATTTGTGGATCATCGAACGCTGGCACTTCGTAATTTAAATATCCCTCCAAATGTTCATACGAATAACTTTGCGTAAACGGTGGTTTGAATAAAATGGTATCGTCATTTAACTCAATCATATTTGTATATTCCGTACAATTAAAGTTTATAAGAGATTTTTTATAAACTCTAAGTTCCGTTGGGTCGACAGTATCTCTTCGGTAATGTAAAATCTTCTTTATAGCAATGTTTCGTTTTTCCATTCTATCATCAAACAACATAGATAGTAAGATATTTTCTGAGTGTGCAAAATATGGATTATCTTGAATTACTGTATTTACAACTCCTAGTAAATTCGGTGGTAAAAATCGTGTCCAAGTAATAAATTTGAAAAGTAATGTACTACCGTATGCGGCAGAGCTATAATACTTAACATTGAAATACATTGGCGTGTATACTTTTATTATATAGTTAGCCAGAATTTTTAAATTTTCAGTTGGATTATTAGTTGTCACATACAACCGTAATAATCTATTGGCTTTGGTCAGCCAACGAGAATGTGCAATTGGCCCTGGTTTTATGTGAGACAAATCCGCAGGAACCACACCATTAGAAATTGCATTGGCCATTAACATCAAGTACCTCGAATCAGTAGATAATTCTTCTGGATTTAAATCACCAGGGGGCATACTTTCCAAAGCGATTTCTTCAAAATCGGTTACCACCTGAAAAGAAAACACAAAAAGCTAAAAAATAGAATAAAAAATGGTAAAGCTATAAAAATTACATACCGGAAGATTTTCACAATCAGCAATTTTTGAGCTCAACTTTCCGGTAGTTGATCGTGGTCCAGTGGTGGTTGATTTGTCTAAAGTGTCAAACAAATGTCTAAACGGAAGCTCGTTAAAGTGCAGAAGACACACAAACCAGTGCAGTGGTCTCTTTAACTGTTTTTCGAATAGTCGCAAAATTCCACCGTGTACGCCAGTATTAATCGAGAGACAATTAATGACATTAATGAATCGAGAGACAATTGTTTTTCTTGGAAGAATTCGATCAATTTGTTGACTTTGCTTGCCGCAGTTTCACTTTATAGTTTTGTGTAGCCTATCAATTGAGATTTTGGTTCCCTCAAAACAACTAGATGAGATTCTTTAACCATCCTTGGATGCAACTTCTCATCAAATGATGCTCTAACTGTAGAAAAAAGTTAGAGCATCATTTTTCCTACCGTCGAATGAAAATGATATCAAATTCGAGCCATCATACCGCTTACGAAGTGCGTCTTGTCTCCATTTTTCTCTTTCTCTACGAAGTTTACTTTTATCCATGATGACAAGATTGTCATGAGCATCTTTTACGCCCAGGTCTTCCATCAGAGCTGTTGCCAATGCTGATCCCATTCTATCATGCACACCAAATCTGTCACACATCATTGCATAATTTTTAGTATTGTATCTGGGAGTGTATGTTTGTGGTGGTTGAACTAATTCTGAACCTCCTCTCACATCAACTTCCATTTCGTCATAATGTGGTTCGTATGTAGGATCGTTGCTCACTGGGATTGTTGGTATAGTCGTTGGTATCGTCTCTTCACTTCCACTATCGTGTTCCGGTATCGTTTGTATTCTGTCACTATATTGATCGCGCATGAAATCATTTAAGTTTTCTCGGATAGATCCACATGAGCAGTCGTTTTCTTTCAAGTTGCATTTATATTTTCCAATGTTGGATAATTGGTTTGTTGATTCTACGAATTTTTTGAATTCTGTTGCGCGTTTTACTCGTTGTTTATCTGCATTACTATATGCGTCAAGCAAATTATTCAATTTTCTAATAATACTACCTTTGAGTATAAGTTCAATATTAAGTTGATTCCAAATTTCTAACAATCTGTCTGCTACTTGGGGAGTAAATCTTTTATACGAAAACATTTTGCTTTGGGCTTTTGAACGTTCGGCTAAGAAAAAATAGTACTTCAATATATCTCGTTTAGTTGACAGATTAATATCAGGTAATTCACAGGCCACGCCAAAAGAAAAAACATCATGAGAGACCAAATGTTGCAAACTACTGCGTTGGGTATCTGTTGGATTTTGCGATGAACCAGGCTCTGAATCCATTTTTTAAACCGTCACTAAAAGAATTAAATATGTTTTTCATAGAATAATAATATAACTATTAACTATAAAAGTTAGCAATGTTTTTACACTTACCTTTAAATCTTTTCTAAAGTTCAAAATAGTTTGATTATTTGTTAGTTATTTCAAGTAACACTTCACTGAAATGACGCTCAAACAAAACTAGCATACACTGGAATCACCACCCCGCCAACTACAGCTGATTGTTTCGTCCAATTAGAATTGCTGTGTATTTGTTGTTGTCAAAATGACGTCAGCGAAGAACTATTCTTTATAAATCGTATGCAAACCCTAAAAAGAGAGCAAATGAGAGCATATAACAGTAAATGACTGGCATCATCTTTATCTCTATCCTTCTTGCACTGGAATATTATAAACAAACAAAAATAAAGAAGTCTATCGTAAGGTTCGTAAGCTTCGTAAGTCAAAAAAATTGAGCCAAAAAAATGGCCATGAAAGTAATATTCTTGGACAAAATCATGAAAAAAATGGAAAAATGCTCCAAAATTTGGACAAAAATGCCCGTAACTTTTGAACCGTTGGACCAATGTTGGCGATTTTTTTTTGTAAATTGATCAAAATGAGCTCACCTTTCCAACGCGCCTACTGGCGATTAAACCCGATGTTTTTGAGTTATGGATGTGAACGTGTAGGTAATATTTCATACGAACGTCAATTTGGGAAAAAATCTACCAACAAAAAGTAGGGGACTCGATTTTTACGATAGAGGTATGGTTCCTTTGGCAAATTTTCATGGAATAACCCATAGAATATGGAAATCATAAGGAAATTGTCGAAAAATAAATCGACCCGCCCTAGTATACACACATTGACACACAGTAACAAACAACAAACACACACACATAGTTAATATAGGAAAACAAAACAAATTCTAAAAGCGAAAAAGTTGAAAGAAGTCAATTTTTGAACAGTTTAAATTTTATCAAGTAAAGTTAATTTTAAAAATTTCATAACAAATTTATTCTATGTGAAATGAAATTTGTGAAACATGGTTGAAAAATAATGTGAAATTGAAAATAAATTTAAAATCCAAATAAGGAAACAGAAATGTATAATTTTTTCAAAAATTTTATTTAAAAAAAAAAAGTAAATTGAGTTTAAAATATAAACAAAAAAAAATTCAAAAAACAAAGAAATAAAAAATTCAAAAATAAAAAGAGAACAATTCACAAACTTAATTAGAAATGTAAATAAAAAAATTAAAAAAAAGTTTCAGATTGATTGGATGAGGCGAAATCCATTTTAAATCTCTCCGTGACTGTGCTTGACAATGCGTGACTAAGTCCAAGTCACAGCAAGTGTATGGACCAAGTTTCAGATCGATCGAATGAGGGGAAATGACATTTAGATCACTCCGTGACTGTGTGTGACTATGCGTGACTGTGCTTGACTAAACCAAAATTAATATTTAATCACAACAAGACTATGGGCTGAGTTTCAGATAAATTGGATAAGTGGGAATGGGGTTGCCCCACGACAGACAGAAAGATTGAGTTAAAAGAAAGAGTTTAAAAAGTTTTTTAAAAAGCAACTTTTATTAAAAAAAACTTTTTTTTTAAGTACATTTTATGTTAAAAAATAATCTTTTCTTAAAAAAGTGCCTTTTCTTAAAAGTAACTTTTGTTAAAAAAGTACCTCTTTTATAAAGGTATATTTTCTTAAAAAAGTACAATTTATTAAAAAAAGTACCTTTTTTTAAAGTACCTTTAATAAAAAGTATATTTTCTTAAACTAAGTATATAAATTAAATTCCTTTAAGAATTTTAGTTTAAAAAAATTAATTGTTGTGCGCTGATGGCGACACAACAACCGTCTTTATTTGTAATTCAAAATAAAAAGCAATGATTTTCTTAAACCTACCCTAATTTATAATAACAGGTTTGCTGATCACGCCATTCATTCACGCTGTTGTCGTTCTGCCGCTCGTGCAATGCTGTTCAATGTTGTTGGTGTGAATTTACTACCTTGCAGAATTTCTGTGTTGCGCGTGCAATGGTATTATTGTAAAATGAGCTGCTTTATTCGTTGGCATGTGCAATGCCGTTCAATATTGTTGGTGGGAAAATACTACCTTGCAGAATTACTATATTTTGGTAATCGCGCCGGATGCGCGTGCAACGGTATTGTTGTGAAATAACTGTTTGTTGGTTTTGCAGAAGACGCAACGTCAGCTTGAGAACTAATTTTGGTATTTTTTAATGTGTGTTGTTGTTGTTAGCGAAATATTTATTTTAAATGTATTTTAAATGTATTTTGTGTTAACTTATATTCGTAAAAAAATAGTCTTGAAAAATATATTTTCTTAAAACGTATTTTTTTAAAGTACATTTTCTTAAAAAATTACCTGTTCTTAAAAAAAGTACATTTTCTTAAAAAAAATTACCTTCTTTAAAAAAGTAAATTTTCTTAGAAAAGTACCTTTTCTTTACAAAAGCTTAATTTCTTAAAAAATGTAGTTTACCACAAAATTACAAATGGGTTTTGGAAAAAAAAAGAAATACAGCGCGATTATAAATGACAGCACATTTTGTAATCTCATTAATAGAATCTTTAGTTTTCTTGCCAAAACAATATAAAAATATTAAAAGGGCCTTTTCGGGGCTACAAAATATAAAAAATGCCCTTTTCAGGGCCACTACATAGATTCAAAAATACATTTTTTTTTACTGCTTCTTTTTTTTAATAAAAAAAAGGCAATGATTATGATGATGAATTAACTTAAAAGCAAAAAGTTCCTAAATATAAATAAAAAACTTTGTTTACTCTTAAAAAAAAATTATTTCTTTATTCCAAATTATATTATATAATATATTGCTTTTTTTAACAATTCCAGTTTCATATTTTCTCCTAAATTTTTTTTCGTTATTCCCTTTTTAAACTCTTTCTAGTAAATATTTGTCAACCCTGAAAATGGCTGCGTATCGCAACTCTTCTTCTTCATAACTGAGATCCATGTTCAATGCTATGCCAAATGAACATTCTGATATCTGCCGCTCTTGCATTTTCAGTTTCATGATGAGCAACTTGCAGTTTGCACATCCTCATCTATATATGATTCTTGGTCAAAGCTCCCATTTGAAGTTGATTTATGATCCTTACATAAATCTGTCAAAAAAAAAAATATTGTTTAGATTTTTCTCAAATTTGGTTTGTATATCTCTTTGAAAAAAACAAGTGATCTTACCAAATATGGTCAGGATCGGTCCATTTTTCTACCTGCTCCCCATATAGATACGGCATCAGATATGAACTTTTTCATATCCGAAGTCAAGAATTTTAATAACAGTGTTACTCAAAGTTGATTTATGCTTATTTTCTATATCTAACGAAAACAAAAAAGTGAACAACAATTTCTTTCAGTCTTATGAAAGCTTTTCAACAAAGCGGGTCTATGTCCCATGGCCTTTCGAAATTCTTGCATTCTCTTTTTATTAGGTATACAGAGAATATTTCCAGCAGCGCACAACTTTTTTCTTTTACTAAAGCTTAAATTTTATAAACAGATTTTTATTGCAAATTAAGTAATCATGTGGAATGAAGAATTGAAGAATACCTGAGTAGAAAAAACGATTGTAGTCATTGTCAAACCATCAATATTAAAATTCTCTTTAGCAAAATTTTCTTTTATTTTTAATCCTTTTTTGTGTAAAGAGCAGGCAAGAGAACTCAGAACTCAGATTATATGTATTCGTTTATATTTTAAGCACCTTAAACCAGGTTTCACAGTCGATACAGCTAGTCTGAAAGGGATATCGTTTTAAGTTTTGATATCTAGTATAAATATTTTTTAAAGAAATTAAATACTTACTCATTTGGTTCAATTAATTTTAAACTTATGAATAAAAAAATTTAAATTGTTTATGCACTTTTATACCCTACTAGCTGGACCCGGCAAACGTTGTTTTGCCCTCAATGAATTTTTATTTTAGTTAGAATCTGTATATACCTATATAAAATGTGTGACGAAGATCTCCAGATAATAAAATGAGAGCTTCACCAAAAAATCTTTCATTGCCTTTCAAATCTTTTATCAAATCAAATCACAATGTTTGTGAGCCATGGTACATTCATCCCAAATAAAAATACTGCATTTTTGCAGAACTTTTGCCATACCGGAATGTTTTTTGATATTACAGATATTATTATTACAGGCATTCTCATTTTTTTGTACGTTTAACGGTGATTTGAGTGCTGAATGAGCTGTGCGGCCACCATGCAATAATGTAGCGGCTTTTTCCTTCTTTTTCGTTAGAATATTTATATATAAAAACGTTTGTGAGTTTATTTATTAAAATTTATATAAATTTGACAACTCATTATTTTTCGAACGACAGCGCCATCTACCGGGTCCAATAAAAAAATGTTTCTAACATACATATATGTACATTCTTATTTTCATTAAAATCACACCATAAATAAGAATATTCGAAATAACTTTACCCAGCGCCACCTATCGGGTCCATTTATACATACAAAAATTTCTTATGACGAAACATACGTTCATTCTGAATTGCAGTCAAATCGCGCTGAAAATAAAAATTTTTGTTTTTAACTTGACCCCAACGCCAGCTAGAGGGTTAAAACTAAAAAAAAAAACACAGAAGAGCTCGAACCGAACCTATGCTGGAAATCCTACCTCGACAGCTCTTATGGTTCCGGAGATCATTCGTTACAATCGAATGCATCAACGTTTTTATATATACGCCACGCCCCTTTGCCCACTAACAACTTTATATAGCTAAGGTCTTATTATTTCGCAAAAATATCCTTTTGTGAAAATTTCATGACGATCCTTCCAGTAGTTTAGAAGATATTACGATTTTTTATTTTTCTAAAAAGGGGCGTGGTCCCGCCCACTTTTCTTCTTGTATGTATTTCTATTCATGCTAATACCATATGTACCAAATATGACTGCTGTAGGTAAAAAAATTCCCGTGATATGACTTTTTCAAATTTTTGGTTATATGGGCGTGGCACCGCCCCTTTTTTCCAATCAAAAATTTATATAGCATATTATTCCTTCCAGAGTCACAGTAACACGCTCTGAAAATTTCAGGAAGATCGGTTCTTTGGTTTGGCCTCCTATAAAGCACAAACAAACACACATTCATTTTTATATATATAGATAGATTGAAAGCAGATTAATTATGATTTAAGATAAAATGGGGCGAAAAAGGGGGACTTGGTAATAAAAAAATGTATGGCTACCTTACCTGTAGATAAAAAGTGTATAAAACTTTAGATAAATACATATTACAAAAAAATAATTTTGTATAGCAAACATTGTTAGTGGTATAAGTAAAAAAAAGGGGGCGGTGAAATGGGCGTGGTTCATAGTTATATGGCGACGTTAACAGTATTAAGAGCAATATACTACCAAATAAAAAAATCCGTTGGAAGGAACAAATTTGTACAGAGAAAAAAAAGTTTAAAACTTTCAAACAAAATTTGGCGTGAAAAGGGGCGTGAAAGGGGGCGTGGCGTAAGAAATGTTTATTTCTACCTCGCCTGGAGTATAATGTGTATACAATTTGAAGTAAATCTGTTAAAAACTATATGGGAGCAATTACATAATTTTAAAAAAGTATGCGTGGTCAAAAAAAAAGTACCCTATTAATCATGCCAGAGTCCCAGTTAAATGCTGTGAAAATTTCAGGAAGATCGGTCCAGAGGTTTGGTCTCCTATAAGGTACACACAAACAAACAAACAAACAAAAAAACAAACACACATTCAATTTTATATATATAGATACGACTATGTGGTTTGGGTATAATGACTTTGTGCTGCTGTTTGTAACAACCAAAAATATTTGACCTACACCCATCTTTAATTATACCGATCGAATCAGAATCACTATCTTATACAATTGAACGATGTCCGTCCGTCCGTCCGTCTCACTGTGGTCACTATTTTGAGATAGCGGCCAAAACTCCTTTTGGGTTTTGTTCTCCGATTTTAAAGTTATTAGACTCGTATGAAAGTAGACAGTAGTAAACCTCGGGAGCGAAAAAATTAGAACTCTATTTCAACTATTTCACTGAGAACAGGGTGGTCCAAAATGGGCTTTTTCAGAATTTAGTAAATTTATGATATTTTTAGTTAATTTTTAAAGTTTAAATGATCATAACTTTTTTGGACGAAATAAATTTTGTGTTGTAACTTAACTTATTTCCTATTACTGGTAAAAAAAATTGAAGCTCTACTGTTTTCAGAACAATTTAAATTTTTTTTTTAAAAAAGGTAAAATTTCTCGGAAATTTCCTACTTCATAGAGCACAACTCCTGTGAGTCAAGCTGAGTCAAAACACAAATTTCCTATTTTGTAGTCCTAACCCTCCCCTACATTCCTATATATACATGTCCATGCATCGGGACTGCACTTTTTGAGCTACAGCAATTTTTCTGACCCAAGGTAAGATATTCGGTACAAATGCACGTCATATTTTTTGAGAAGTTATTTGTATGTGAAAGTGGCTATTATGCATATATTTTGATGAAATTTTGTACAAGAGTTCTTATTGACCCAAAAAATAATTCTGTTGAATTTAGGAGAAGTTGGCCCATATTTGGACCTAGTCCACATAGAAGGGTGTATCAAAATTTTGACAAAAATGACAATAGAACTCTCAAATTATGTGGTATCTGGCAATTCATTTGGAAAAGGTAAAAAAGATTTTATTGCCATCTAATATTACACAACAATACGTGAAAATTGCAAATAAATTTCAAACCAATGGAAATAACTGGTAAAACCAACTACCTGTTATATTATGTTTCAAAGAGGTAAAAAAGATCATGTTGAAACTTCGAGCAATAGTATATGATGGAAACACAGCAAGGAGATTTTTTTCCAATCCAGAAACTGCAGCTTCTATAACTGGAGTAGATTATGATTTAATACGACGATTCCAAATCATATTACAAGTTATAGCATGTAGCAGAAAGATAGATGCAAAAAAATTTGGTCAGTATGCTAATGAGACAGCAACCCTTTATAACCAAAAATATTCTTGGAGACATATGCCAACCGCAGTTCACAAAATTTTGTTCCATGGGGAACAAATAATTCAGCACAATATGCTTCAAATTGGAGATCTCTCAGAAGAAGCCCAAGAAAAAAGGAACAAATACTACAGATTCTTTCGCGAGCACAATACAAGAAAAATTTCCAGATATTGTACTAATGAAGATCTTATTTATTTTGTTGTGCACATCAGACCCATATATGTCCAGTATTCGACAAAAATGGAAATCAACCTCATTAGAGTTAGATGAAGAAGCTAAACAACTACTGCAAAATGAAAATCAAAGCTATTTGGAAGAAATTTTTACTAATATTGTTTAATTAATACTAGTTTAAAGATTATAATTTGTTTCTAATTTTAGTATAAATTTTTATTAATACATTTAAATAAAATATATGTGCACTTTAAATCAATAGTAAAAGTTTACTTAAAATTTTATCGATGTTGGGTTCTGTATATAATATATCCAAATGGTATTGATATTGTTGGGAATTTCAGTGTTATTTTTCAGTTTAATCCTCACAAGAATTAGCTTTCTTCCAAAAAAAACCAACCTTTGGCCCCTGTGAATATTGAGACTAAATAAATGTCAACGTTGGCATTTTCTGACCAAAATTAAGTTTAGGAATAATAAATAAGTATTGGTTGTAAAATACGATTGAAGAAAATAAGAAATTATAAAAAAAAAATACCTATTTACATGGAAACTCAACAAAAAATTAAAATGCATTTTTAACTCCAAATTACTTACGTTCCTATCGATCGATTTTTACGTTTGAACACGCAAATTGAAGCTTAAAGTCCCTCCTATTGAACAAAATAAATTGCGTAAAAAAATACCAATCCGGTCAAAAGTTATAGAGTTTTGACCGCTACCTCGCGAAATTGACCACTGTGCGTCCGTCCGTCCGTCTGTGTGTCCATGTAAAGCTTGTAATCAAACTGCAGGTCGCAAATATAAATATATTTTGTTGAAATTTGGCATTTAATCCTTCATCGGCCATGGGATGAAAGCTATTGAAATTGGTGAGAATCGTTCCATGTTCAGACCTAGCCCCCATACAAATGACCCCTTTGAAATCAACATATATTGCCATAAGATCCAAATTATCAACAAATCTTAGTCAAATTGGGTTTGTATGTATATATTACATCCATTAATCAGTAGTCCAAAAATGATCCCTATTGGACAACTCTTAGTCATAGGCCCCATATAGAGCTGCTTACCGATCTTCACTTAAATCTATCAAAAAACAAAAATATTGCACTGATTCTTCTCAAATTTTGTTTGTATATATTTTTGCAAAATACAAGCGACTTTATTAAACATGGTCAAGATCGGTCCATTTTTGGGCCTAGTCCCTATGTAGATATCGCATCCGATATTAACTTTTTCATATCTGCAGCCGAATAAATTAATAAAAATCCCACTCAAATTTGGTTTTTGCTTATTTTCTATATCCAGTTAGTTGGGCCTGAGAGATAGGGTCTCTAAACGCATGGTATAGGGTATCCTATAATCGGTCTAGACCGACTATAATTTCCTTACTTGTTCTTTTAAATTTTGAAAACATAAGGTCTAAAATTATAAAACAACAAAATATATTTAAAATTTTCCCATTTTAATCGTGAACTCAACTATTTTTCCTTTTAGGCATTCATATTAATATTCATACAAAACCTACACAAACGAATTCAATATCCGCATTTTGTTACGTCCATGGATTTCGATCAGTGAAATACAACTAACACATGGTCATACGCACTACTACTAACTCATTTCTGTCGATGGCCGGCACTGGTCTAGACTGACTATAATTTCCTTACTTGTTTTCTTTTTTTAATTTTATGGCTGTTATGAGTATGAGTACTAATAATTTGTCACTCAATATAAATTATACGCAACGAAGCCCAAGCAAAATATTACCAAATAGTTAGTCAGTAGTAAGTAAGATGACTAGAAAAATTATGAAAATATATTTTTTAGAAAGTGTACTACATAGAATTTGAAGTCTACAAACAAGTTGAGATATAACATAGGAAAACGTTATTTAAGATATTTAATTTAAAAAATTTAGAAATGGTAGTTTTTAAGTAGAAATTATGAAATTAAAAACATTTTTTTCGAGAAAGCTTGCAGTTGCAGTTGCAGTTAAAAAAGGTTATTTTACAAGAAAAAATTTCTATTTAAGTAAGCCTACATTTTTTAACCAGGGACGGAAAGTAATTGCTGCTTTTTCTTTCGAAAGAAAAAGTTACGTTAAAATTAGATTTAATTATTTTAGGGAATTTTTAACCATTAACGTACGATATATAATGTTTTGGTCACCGTAACCAATATTATTGAGAAATATTTTTTTTTTTTGGTTACGAATAACTATTATAATAACAAAAAAATTTTTTGTTCACAAATAATCATTATTGAAAGTAGTTTTATTTTTTGGTTAACACTTCCCGGATATGAATTGTATTTTAGATGAAGTGGATACATTTATTTTATTTTATTTCTTATTTATTAACCAAAACTCAGGGGATGACCCCTACATTGTGTTGATCTCAGGAAAATAGATTATGGGAAGGAGGAAAGAGGGAGTAGTGTTTGTGGATATTTGACTTAATTTTTATTAGATTATGACTGTCAGGAAAGGCCTCTGCGGGGAGTTTATTCCACATACGGCTAGTTGGACTGATAAACGAATTCTCTCTGTAATGCGTTGTGCGGTCAACTGGACAATGAACTACAAACGGATGTGATCTACTAGAGAAGCGGGTAGTGCGAACCGAAACTCGGGCACTTGGAATACGTTCGCTAATCTCAGAAGAACATTTCCCATGGTAATATCTATAGAACAGTGCTATACGACCCACATTCCGACGATGTTCCAATGAGTCAGTAGAGTTGGATATTCTGTCATTGATGAGCATCAACGCCCTGCTTTGCACACGGTCCTGTAGCTTTAAAATTGTCTTTGAAGCGCATGCCCATATATGGGAGTTATATTTCATTTTCGGTTGGATGTAAATGGTGTAGATTTTAAGGAGATCAGAGGGAGTGAAGTAATTTTCGCACCGTTTAAGAAAACCAAGACACTTGAAAAGCTTTCGACACTTGAAAAACATGCTTGTTCCAACGAACATCACATTGAATTCTCATGTCTATCGGTCAACATGGCCCTATGGGTCAACACACAACATTGAGTTTTCAGCGCACTAAAATCAACCCTATTCGCTTTACCTTACTCGGAGATTGTTAACAGGTCTTGATTGAGTGTGTCATTCATTATCCGCCTTTTGCCCCCAACCTCCATTAAGCTCGGCCTACAATTAAAGGAAAATGAATGGCAAATGTGGCTGTCATCTGTGAAAAAGTATATAGAGTTAAAAGTTTCACCAAGTAGGTCGTTCAGAAAGATTAGGAAAAGAGAAGGAGAAAGAACGGAACCTTGGAGTACCCCTGTAATAAACTGAAACTCATCCGATGAGACCCCATCAACAACAACTCGAATTGTACGATCTCTGAGAAAACTCGATATAAATCGAGAGAAGTCATTACCGACCCCAAATGCAATAAGCTTTGATATCAGTGCAACGTGCCACACACGATCGAGTGCCTTGGAAATATCTAGAGCAACCACTTTACTTTCGCCAATATTGTGAATTGATCGACTCCAGCGCTCAGAATATAGAGACAGTAGAACGATTTCTACGGAAGCCATACTGACGATCATTAAGAAGTGAGTTGGGCCTCTATGTAGTTCACAAGATGGAAATTGATTATGCTCTCCATCGCCTTTTGGAGTGCAGAGCAGATTGCAATTGGACGGTAATTTTCAGGGTTATTAGCCGCACCCTTTCTTGCAATTGGTTTGACAGTAAGAGGGAAGTAATCCCGCATGGCTGAAAAGGTTGGCCGATGGACTGGCTAGCGTCGAAGAGCACTGTTTCAGCACCAGTGCTGGTATACTATGTGTAGTGTGTTTGACAAGTCATAGTTACCATGCCTTCAGCATGTAACTAAACACTCACATTCCGTTGAGTTATTTGTCCACACTCATTATAGCTGGCTAGTCTGTAAACTGCTGAGCCAGCTAAATCCCACGATTAGTTCTAGCTTTAAGTGTGTGAATGTATGTGTGTCTGCATGTAATATTTTTAGGTAGTTTTTAAGTTGATTTAGAATAAATAAACAGTCAGTTGAAAATAGCTCTGACGAACAGACTTGAAAACAGTTTGAGTGTTTAATTTAAATAAAACTTATTATATGGCGATCCTGCCAATTGTTTCTTAAAACGCCGTAAATGTATTATGAGATCTGTTCAAAACGAAAATAAAAGTGTTTTAATTTATAAATAATTTTTTTTTTTTAATTTAATATATAAAAACATCAATCGAAATAATAAGAAGAAAAAATATAAACTACACCTTCAAGCAATAATAAAAAAAAAAAGTGATATTAAAGAAAAATTAAGAAAATTATTAAAAACTAAATAAAATAAGAGCAAAAAAAAAACATATTGAAACATTAGTTAGTGAACAAAAATATAAACAGCATCCTTTATTTTGAAACATGGAAAAATTAAAAACAAAAAAAAAAAAAAAAAAAAAAAACAAAACACATTTTAACAAAACAAAACAAACAAACAATTCTATAAAAACATAAATAAACTCAAAAAATATGGAAACTTAACAGTGAGAATTAAATGCCTACAACAAAACCCATTTTTATTACATAAACTAACGAAAAAAAATAATTGAATCCCTGCTTGTTGATTAAGTGATAGCTTATAAAAATTAATGTTAAATACAAAATGAACTTCCTAGTGCTAAAAATATATACAAAAATTAAATTAATAAAATAAGAAAGGAAGAGAAGAAATGAAAATCAATGTGGCCAAAGAAGCAAGAAACAGGTGTGGCCGATACACCTGCAACGTACAAGAGGAAGCGACAACAACAGCAACTATAACAGCAACATCAACATCAACAATAACAGCAGCTGCAACAATCCACAACACCAACAGCGATAAACATAAAACATCGTAAGCGTTATTAATATAAAATTTAAATATTTTAAATAATTAGATGCATTACAATTGTAATCTTTTAAACATTTATATCGACCTTGAATATTTTATTAGAGGTATACATATAAAAATCGCACAATAATTATATATATAAAAGCCAGTTGGTAATAATACCTATATATATGGTACTACTATTCTGTTCTTTATATTTTGTAATCTACATAATGTTGGATATAAAATTTTTGATATTTATATTGTATAAAAATCTACTTTAATAGTTTAACAGAAAAAAAAGAAAAAAAAAAAGGGAGAGAATATTTATGTTGTTTTTTCTTAGAATTATCTAAGTCAGGCTTTCAAGGTCACAGTAAATGAAAAATAAAAGACTATTTATTCATAATTTTACTCCTCCGACGTTTCGTTGAGATTTTTTCAACTTCCTCAGGGATTTAAATTTTATTGAATCTGGCAACGTTATGGAAAATAAAGAACAATGTTTTTTTTATATTTAATAATTTTTTTTTTTTGAAACTAACACAACATAAAAGAATAATTCCACTTACATATAATCTTTACATTATAATTTTAAATAAATTTGTTTTTAAACAATACAACAAGTACCACATAAAACACAAAAATAAATAAAATAAATAATAAAAATAAAATAAAATATATCACAGATGAACTTTCTTTCTTTTGGTATCACAGTTTAAAATTGACTAAATTAAAGCTAAGTTGTAGTTTGCATTTGCATTGTCTTTATTTTCTTTTTTATTTATGGCAAGATTATTTCTTTCCTGGATTCGTAGGCTCTCCAATGTAAATCTCTTGTTTATCTTCCTTTCCCTATCAAGAATTTTTACGTCGGTGAGGTTTGGGGTGTGTTTCATTTCAAAACAATGAACCGCCAAAGCTGTTGTATATTTTTGTATTTCAATATCTGTTTTGTGTTCATTTATTCTTGTCCCTACATAAACTTTGCCGCACGTCTCGTTATCATTGCCCACACATTCGATTTCATATACAACATTGCTCTGTTGTATTTTTTCTATTTTCGTTTTTGTTGTTGTGAATAGTGAGGAGATTGTGTTGTTAGCTTTGTGAGCTACTAAAACTGTTTCATCATCTATCAATTCCTTTATTTGTTTGCTCTCAGTGAGTTTTGGTATGTATGAGAGACTTAAAAATTTGGTGATGCCAGATGTTTTATTCATACGACTTTCCCGACTTTCTTCATTAGTTGCCCGTTTAATTAAATTGGTGATGATTTTTTGTGGATAGTTATTATTAAGTAAAATATCTTTAATTTTAGTTATGTTTTTTTGTAAAAACTTATTGTCACTTATTTTTACAACTTTTTTGATTAGGTTGATGGCCGTATTTGTTTTTTGTCCCATTGGCTGAGTGGAGTGGTAGTTTATAAGTCGTCCCGATGCGATGTTTTTTGTATACCAATCTGTAATTATGCCGTTGTGTTCCCTATAAATTCTCATATCCAGATATGGTATCGATCCGTTTTGTTCTTTTTCGATGGTAAATTTAAGTTTGTTGTGGTATTTATTAAACGTTTCCAAAATAATTTTTTCATCACTCTTTTTAATGATGGCAAAAAGATCATCTACATATTTTGTTATTAGTTTTATATGTACATTTTTCTCCCGTAGTTCTTCCGTGGTTCTTTCTAATAATGTATCCAATACAATGTCCGCTATTGTGGGCGATAGTGGGTTACCCATAGACATTCCGTAAGTTTGGTTGAAAATTGTTTTATCATAGATGAAATAGTTGTTGTCATTTAAGCAAAACTGTAATATTTTAAGGAAATGTGTTCTGGGTATTTGTGTATGGTTTCTTAGGGTGCTCCATTGGGCCATTATATTGTTTATAGCCAAATGTATCGGTATGTTGGTGAACAACGATACCACGTCAAGAGAAATTAAAATTTCATTCTCATCCAAAGACACAACTTCTAGTTTTTCTTTTAACTCTAACGAATTTTTAATGTTGTATTTGTCAAGTATAATGTTTCTCAAAATGCCTCCAATATGTTTTGATAGCTTATAGCATGGAACTTCTATTGATGATGAGATAGGTCGTAGTGGTATATTTGGCTTGTGAATTTTTGGTAAACCATACAATCTTGGTGCTGTTGCTGCGTTTGATGTGAGTTTATTTTTCTCAAATTTCGTGATATATCCCTGTTTAAAAAGATCTAATACCAGATTGTTGTTTGTCCTTAAAAGCTTTTGGGTTGGATCTGTTCTCATTGTTTTTATATGTAGATTTATCTTGTAGAAGCTTTTCCATCTCCTTTTTTGTAGATAACGACTGTTTTGTTGCCTTTATCTGTTTTGGTGATCACAATATCGTCTTTGTATCTTTTTAGAAACCGCTTCGTTTCTTCGTAAATGTTCAAGATAAACTTTTCCTTTGGGTTATTTCTTACTTTTCTTTTGTGAGTTAGTATTCTGTTTGTTATTTTGGTTCTAATTATATCCTTTTGTCTATCGTCGGAAACCGTTTGTACCCACTGTTCCAAATCAGCAATTAAGTTTACGGTCGAAAAATTGTTATCATTAACAGGGACGGCGAATTTAGAACCTAGAGAAAGAAGCCACTTTGTTTCTTTCGTAAAGTTTACATTTGTTTTGTTAACAAACCAAGAGGGGTTATATTTTAAATTGAATTGTTCTAATTGTTTCCGTTTAAGATTTTGTAGCTTAAAACAATGTGTCTGTTTGTTGTTCGATACAAAGTTTTTGTATCTAGTCTTCTGTTTCCTTATGAATTTGTCAAATTCTTCGTCGTTTAGTGTTTCTTTGAGGGTATGTCTAATTTTGTTTAAATCCCAATTAAGGTTTTTGAGAGTTAAATTCGTCTCTTTTATTTCCAGGTTTAAAATTTTCAAATGGAAATTAATTTTAATTTTTCCAAGTTGTTGTGATATTGTTGTCGCGAAAAGTTGTTTAGTTTTAGTCGTTGTGTTTCTTATATGTGTTGGTATAATTCCATTTTGCCTACAAGCTGGTAGAAATTTAAGTCTTTCCTTATGTTTAGCCAATTTTTTAATAATCTTGCAGTAAGTTTTAAGTGACAGACATGTTTCCACGTCGTATTTAAATCTGATGTGCATAAAAAAGTTCTCCATATTTTAGTTAAATGATTCAATATTATTTTAATATCTTAAGATTCGGCGGGCCATCCGATGATTACAATTTAGTATAATTTTTATCGACCTTATCTATAATTATGTTGTTTTTTCTTAGAATTATCTAAGTCAGGCTTTCAAGGTCACAGTAAATGAAAAATAAAAGACTATTTATTAATAATTTTACTCCTCCGACGTTTCGTTGAGATTTTTTCAACTTCCTCAGGGATTTAAATTTTATTGAATCTGGCAACGTTATGGAAAATAAAGAACAATGTTTTTTTTATATTTAATAATTTTTTTTTTTTGAAACTAACACAACATAAAAGAATAATTCCACTTACATATAATTTTAATACCATTTTGTTAATACAAAATAATCAATGGAAATATACTAAGAATATGTTATGAAAACATACTCTGTTTTAAAATCATGAAAAAAAAAAATTTATATATTTACACCAGAATTTATATCTAACTATTGAATTTTATCTTGGATATTGAAATTTGAATATTTTTATTAATACCGAATTTTATTGTTTATATTAACATTTTTTAATAAATTTTTTTATATTTTGAAAAAAAAAGTATATATTCATATTGATTTAAAACTGGAACATATATATTTCTGTATATCCGTATTTAAAATTACTAAAAATACAAATTTACAATATATGTTTCAATTTTTTTTGAAAAAAAAAATTTCTTTTATTGGATCAGGATTTTCGACCATATTTTTATTTGTTTTTAGTGTGAATTTTGGAATTTTTTTTTTTTTACATCTTTTTGATGAATAAATAAAATTTTAATTTATAATATAATAAAAGAAAAATATATATTATTGGAAAGGAAATATATTTGGAAAAATATAAGGAAAATAATTTGACAATTAATTTTATTTTAAGTGCCCACAAATATCATCCTCAAGATGAATTGGGATAAATGTCATTACATGCGAAAGTTTCGGCTAAATTTCTATTCTCAATTCACTACAGATTGATTTCAATATCGAATTGGGGAATTAGGTCAATCAAGTCGAGGGAATAGAGGAGAGAAAAGGAATATGAAAATCCTTTTAATATTTAATAACAAATAACAAAAAAAAAATAATAATAATAATAATCCTTTTTTTTTCTCTCAAATGAATATTAACCAAATGACACATTGTCGATTTGGAATATTAGTTACGTTTGGACTATAATAAATTTATTACTATATATTTTATTTTAAATGAAAACACTTTTAATATCGTTTTAAACGGCCACATTTCATTGATGTACATACAATTGAAATGACATGTGGAGCTTTGAATTTATTTGAACTACAAAATGCAGACGTGCAAACCGTAGTTTGAATTATTAATTCCTTTCCTTCTTGCATAAAGGAAGATATGCTAATATAATGAATTTGGAACACACTTTGACTTTCGTATCTTTATTAATTGTATTGGAAGGACAGGAACTTCTGTTATGCCGTTCTTATAATTTTTCTATTATTTTTATAAACTTCTACACATCTGTTTATTTAATAAATTTAAACACAATTTTTTTAATTTCATATAATTTTTTTAAATATTTTTAAATATAATATTTTTAAACACATTTTTAGTTTCGTTTTGAACAGCCGCTTGTGTTGAGTATTTCGATGCAACTTGTATGGGTACACCATCATTGATGTAGGCATTTTCCAATGCCTTCGTCAATGTCTCAATCTCATTGGCATAGGATTTTGGACTTTTACCTCCTTGACGTAAATTCAGAAGTTTCGCCGAGATAACCTCGACTGACTCGCCCTTCACTTTATTCTTAAGTGTACTAATTATCTCTTGGAGTGTAGCCTCCGTTGAAATTAAGTTTCTGGTCATACCTTTTAATTTGGTTTTGACCAGATTAACGGCAAGAGCGTCATGTGTTTCCTTAATGGAATCCACTAATGTAAGGGCATCTAGAAAAGCTGTTAGGTTTTCTGCCCTGCCATCGAAATCGAGTATCAATTTCGAGGCTAAATGTAAAAATTGCACCGGTGTTTGTGCCATTATCAATATTCACTATACCATTGTATATTGGTACGGAACACATTCTTACAACAAATCCTTCCGAATCTGTTTCAAAATTTCAAGTTTTTCTTATGGATAAATTTCATGTATTTGTAATGCTTGATCTAATCTTTCGTACATGCTATTTTTTTTTTCAATTTCGTGAAATTGAATTTATCTTGTATCAAATTTATAATAGAAATTATTGAATAAAATACTTCAATATCATAATACCTACTCAAACTCTGCTACTTTCGCTACCTCTGATATTATGAACGACAGATAGCTTATCATTTTCATCCTTCCCCTAACTGGACACTCTGAAATGGAAGTAACGGGATAATCTTTTCATGCTTGTTATTCCCGGATGTCTACCGGTTATAGGGTTATGATGATATTTTTGCATAATCTGACTCTTCTCATCATTGATAGTTAATTTTCTTAATATTGGTATGACTACTACGGTTAAATCTTGAAAGATTTCATTACTTTTTTGAGGGATTCAATATCAGTTCCTAGGATACTAAGGAGACTATCATCTAGCGATAGTCGCATATATAGTCATGACCTATTTTCTTCTACATACTCACCGGAACAATGAATAATAATATCTACCACATTTTACGTTAAGTTATTTTTCAATTGTCCGGGACGCAGTGTAGTATCTACCCGATACTCTAATTATTAATTCGCTGTTAAGTCCTTAAACACCTTATGTTTAATTTTAGTTTGCTGAGCAACTCAACTCAAAATTATTTCGGTAATATTAAATGAATACCTCCAATAATTAAAAAAAAAGGATACACAAAACATCCTGCCATACGGCACATGGATTACATTTTTTTAAATAATATTTCCATCTGAATGAAGACCTCGATTGACCCTTCCAAACACAAAAAAAAAAAAATAAATATATATGAAGAGCACAGCAAAATGTTTCCTACATTTTGCAAGATAACAATAGAATAATATATAATAGAAAAAGTGCTGACTTGGTTATTAATAGAAAATTGACTTAGGCCACTCTTTCTACAGCCTGAAAAAGTAGCTGGTAACCAAAGTCTGACACTCATAAGCAACAGTCTAAGGACAGGTTAGCAAATAGCCCATAAACCCCGGGGATAATGACAAATGAAGATAGAAATGAATATAATGAATATATAGATATATTATTAGATCCGGATCAATAAATGTCCATGATGTTAATGGGAAATTGACTGAGGTCAATTATTCTCTAGGTTGTGATATAACCGACATCAATATATGGCATTAGTAAAGTTGCAACTAGATAGATAGAATATGAATATTAAATGACATGAAAATGGGTATAATAATAATAATAATAATAGAATAAAAAAGTGCTCAACCTTAATGGTGAAATTAATAAGAAAATATTACTAAAGAGAAAAAAAATAATAATAATGATCAAAGTGATAGGGAATATTAGGAAACAGTGGACGCTAATGAGTATAAACTATAAATGGTTTAGAAAGTAGTGAAATTTACCGTAAATATATGAATTGAGAGTGGAATGAAGATTGGCCGAAAATTTCTTTTTATAATGTCTCCAAATGTGAATTCAAAATTTTAATGTCAATTCCTGGTCATTTTTTTCTAGCCTTATATGAAGGAAAATATGATGATAAAATCATACCATTATTAATATTAATAACTCAAATATTTTTCAAATATTTTTTTTCACAGAAACATAAAGTGTTCCAAATATAAAACAAGTTAAAATAATGATAAAATCTACGTTTATAAAAATTATAACTAAAAATTAAAATTGAAATCAAAATTAAATTAAATAATATACATAACTTTTTATTTATAGAAAATTAAATATGTTAACATCTTTAACGGTTACAATTAAATAATATACATAATTTTTTTTACACAGATTTAAATCATGATTTTATACACATACTTCATTTAGCAATTAATTTAAAATAATAATGTACCTATTTCTATTTTTAAAAATTTTAACTAAAATTATAACTAACTTAAAATGATAACTAAACTTGAATTAAAGATAAAAAAAAAAAAGAAAAAATTTGAATTTAAAATTTAATATTTTTAATATATGTATATGTAAGTAAATTTCAAATTAGAATTACTTTTACATTTAAAATTAAACTTAAATTCAAAATAAAATTAAAATCAAATATTTTAATTCAAATCAAAATAGAATAGGAAACTAAATTACAATAAAAAAAAAAAAAAAAAAAAAAAATTATGTAGGCGATTGACTGGTCAGCAATCGTTTGCAAAAGAAATTTGTAATTTGAATTAGTTATGTACACAAAAAAAAAATTTTTTTTTCTCTAAAAAAGGGAGGTGTAGTGTGTTTGACAAGTCATAGTTACCATGCCTTCAGCATGTAACTAAACACTCACATTCCGTTGAGTTATTTGTCCACACTCATTATAGCTGGCTAGTCTGTAAACTGCTGAGCCAGCTAAATCCCACGATTAGTTCTAGCTTTAAGTGTGTGAATGTATGTGTGTCTGCATGTAATATTTTTAGGTAGTTTTTAAGTTGATTGAGAATAAATAAACAGTCAGTTGATAATAGCTCTGACGAACAGACTTGAAAACAGTTTGAGTGTTTATTTTAAATAAAACTTATTATATGTGTGTTACCGAAGACTTATTACTGTTGAGATCCGAAAGAATCTTTTTAACTGCACCTCCTCGAAGAAGATTTTAAGCATAGTACAAGATACTCTTTCGAGTTCGGGCAGTGGTTGACTGCTATCCGGCAAAAATGAATTTTTGAATATTTGCTCATTCATTACTCTTTTAACAAATGACCAAAAGCTTTTGCTGCCCCGAGGAGCAGAAAGAACTTTAGCTCGAAGACGCTGGTCGTGAAGAGGCTTTTCGCGCCTTAGTACTTTAGCACAATCGTTTCTCATCCTTTTGCGTGGCAGTTCAGTGCCGGAGTTTTTATTCTCACGCCAAAGTCTGAATGCTTCCTCTCTGGATCTGACTGCATCTCTGCAAGTCTGGTTAAACCAAGATTTTTGATTAGGTTTAGCTGAAATGTGTTTTGATGTTATGAATAATTGCATACCAAGCACTATTTTTTCCACCATTATCGCTGAAGCGTCAATACTATTGTCCAGGGAACAAATTTACCAGTTTTAGTGCTTGAAGAAATTGTTGAGCTCGGCCCAACGAGCCTTTTCGTAAATATTTGAAGGATAGGGAATTGAAGTATCTTTGGTAAAGTATACAAAACGAAACAAAAAAGAGATGTTTATTAGTTTTATAAATACAATATTATTTAAGTAAAAAGTTGATTAAAAATTAAACCTTAAGTAGTTTAATTAAAGTAGTTCAATAATTAAACCACAAACACTTTAGCAATGCATCCATTACATGAAAATGTGGTGTAAACCCGGATAGCGATATCCAAAAAATAAAATTTCTTTCATTAATTGTTATTAATAATTAATAATCAAAAAAGTATTTCTCGCCTATATTGGTTACGATGACCAAAATCATAACTGTTACGTCACTGTTTTTGTGAAGAGAAACTCCTTAGGTAAAGGTACTTTTTAAGGAGAAAAGTACTTTTTAAGGAAAGGTACTTTTTACTTTAAGAAAAGATAATTTTTAGAAAAGGTTTTCAGAGATAGGAACTTTTTACGAACAGGCACTTTTCATAAAAATGTACTGACTTAAGAAAATACACCTTTAAGAAATGTTACTTCCTTTATAATGTACTGTTGTGAGCAAAGGCACTTTTTTAAGAAAACGTTTTTTGAAAGAAGCGACTTTAAAAATATACTTTCTTATGAAAAGTAGTTTTTTAAGAAAAATTAATTTTTGAGGAAGAGTTGCTTTTTAAATCAAAAGGACTTTTAATAATTGCTGCTTTAAGATCTTACAGAATCAGTTTATCAGTTAGTCAGTTTTGAGCGCAAATATATATTAAGAGGATACGGGGCACTATGAATGTGACAAAAAAAAAAACACCTAGTGTGTTTAATTGTATAAACATTTTACGGATCTTAGTCCGTAGTTTAGGCAACATACTTTAAGATTTATCAACATACAATATGCACTTTAACTTTAAAGCATCATCATTGAACATTTTCCAAGAAAACTTAAAATTTTGTTTAAGAGCACTTAATTAATAAGTAGCAAATCAACAGCATTTCAACTTTTCGGTTGAAATAAGCACTAAATATAAAAATTTTGCACAAGGAGGCTTAAATGAATGTCTGTTGCAACTTGTCAAAAAGACGAGTATATTAAAAGAAAGTCGTATCATTTATGATATTTGTAGTTTATATGATTTTGTTTTAAGAAGTACATGTAAAAATTGAAATTGTGAGAACAGCATTTCTTTAACGGCGATATAAAAAATCATAAAAAGTAAACTGGTTCAAATAAAAAACTAAAGAGGTGAAGTAGAGTTGAAGTGCTTTCAATTAACCGCATTAAACTTTTTGAGTGCTGGCATCATATTTAAAGCTGAATTTTCAAAAATTTTGCGACTAGTTGAAGTTCTAGAAACTTCAATTTTCATGACTGGATAATGATTAGCCTTGTTTGTACAAGCAAAAAATAAATTATTTTGAAATGCAAATGTAAAACTAAATAATATTAAAAAAAAACAAAAAATTAAAACAAAATATAAATGTAAAACCTAATCGCATATGCAATAAAATAAAGCCAAAGTTAGTAACTCTATACATTTTACCCTATAATATACAGGGCTTAGAAAACAAAGTCTTATATAATGATTTCTTTCAATTTAATAAAACTTATGAGTTTTTATTTTATTAGAAATTCATATATGTGTCTGTGAAGAAGGTAGAGAGAATTAGAAAGTATTGCGATGTTTGTCAAATTTTCTGAAAGACTGCATTAAAAAACAGTAAATTGGGAAGGGGAAGTGCTGGTTCTGTTTACGGTATTAAGACAGATCTACAAAAACAGAACATCTCGTATGAGTTCAGAATAACGGAGGGAACTCAAGCAAGTATAATCAAAACGTCAAATTAATCAATTAATATAATTTCTTTATAGTTTAGAGCAGCGGCTTGGAACGAAAATGTTGAAGATGTGAGGACATTTTTGAGAAATTATGATGTGGAAAACCCCATACTATATAACAATAAATAAAAAAGGCAAGTTATTCCTTTGGTTTGTATATATTAAATGGGTGTACAAAAGATGATGAACTTGGTAATATCAATTTTATATTTCAAAAGACAACAACTTGCATTTTAGAAGCAACAGAATGATATACTGAATTTGCAGGAACTTGTGGCAGTTATAAATGTCTCAAACCCAACTACATATAACAACGAAATCCTATTTACAAAAGAAAATAAGTGGCTTAATTTTAAATGTTACAGCGCAAGAGAAAAATCTTTTAGCGGTTTGAAAATTTTACGGCAAAACCCATCAAAAAAGAACATAGAAAAATATATAATGAAAAACAAAATAGACGGCTATGATTTATTTCGAGCTGATAGAAATACTGGTAAACGTGCTGGAGGCGTTGCAAGGTATGTCAAGAAACAATTACGTTCTCGATTTGTTTGCAAATCTATCGATGAAGAATATGATTTTGTATTTATTGAACTTCCTTGTGACGTAAGCAAATGTCTCATAGGTGTTTTATATAGGCCTAATGATTCTCTAGATAGTTCTCCGGTAGTTAATATGTTAGATGAAACTTGTTTATCTTATAGTGATATTATTCTTTCTGGAGACTTAAATGGAAATTTGCTCATTGATTCTGATCTAATTTCACTTTTCCAACGGATTGGGCTTATAGCTGTAAACACTACTATCCCCACTCACTTCACTTCAATGAGTAGTACCGTTATTGACGTGTTCTTTGTCTCAGATATTAGAAAAGTTCTTTTGCATGACCAGTTTTCTTCTCCTTATTTCTCAAAATATGACGTCAATTATATGACCTTTAACCTTCCTTATTTTAAACATGAAAAATCACAGCATATTACTTTCCGGGATTACAAGAATATTAACTATGATGCTCTTTTAAATGAAATTAATATAATCAATTGGACCAGTATCTACAGTAATCCTGATTCAAACCAACTGATATCCTTTTTTTATGAAGCTACCACATACCTATACGACAAATACGTACCGGTTAGAAAGAAAACTGTTAAATCTTCTACTAAGCCTTGGATAATCAAAATATTTGTGATTTAATAGTTAAAAGAAATTCTGCTTACGATAAGTGGAAAAGATATAAAACTACACAGTCAAATGAAATTTTTAAATCACTACGTAGATCTGTTACTAGGGAAGTAAATTTAGCTAAGCAACGCTATTATAGTCATGTATTTTCAGAGGCTATAGATACTAAAAAAAATGTGAAAAGAGATAAAGAAAATCGGTTATAAAGATGAAAGTGAATCGGTAAATCTTTCCACTTTTGAACTAAATGAATTGAATTGACAATTTACTTCAAATGACTCAACTCCTCTTCGTTCTGACTCTTATGCAAATCTACCAGATTGCAATCTGGATTCTTTATTTAGTTTTTCCTGCGTTAACCAGGAGGATGTTCTGGAAGCTTTTCTTTCCATAAAGTCAAAATCAATTGGTCTAGACGGTATGAATCCAATATTTATTAAAGCTATTTTACCACAGGTTTTACCCTATATCACTCATATTTTTAACACTATTTTTACAAAATCTATTTTCCCTGATTTGTGGAAATGGGCAAAAGTAATTCCCTTGCCGAAATCTAATAAAGAATTCAGGCCAATTTCCGTACTTCCTTTTCTTTCGAAAGTTTTCGAAAAAATATATCCAATAATAATCTTTTATCATCTAAGCAATCTGGTTTTCGCAGGAAAAGAGGGTGTATCACTACTTTAATTGATGTATCGGAATATCTTCGTTATATCGTTGACAGTGGTAATATTGCTTTTTTGACTTTATTGGACCACTCTAAAGCTTTTGACTCAGTGGACCATGATATTCTTGTTAAAAAGCTTAAACATATTTTTGGTTATTCTGAAACCTCCTTTAAATTGATTAGCTCTTACCTTCGGAATAGAGCGCAAGTAGTTGTCTCTAAAGACAAGTCGTCTACCTTTAAGTAGGGGTGTTCCGCAGGGGTCTATACTTGGCCCTCTTTTTTTTCTATTTACATAAATGATCTACCACGCGCAATTAATTCATGCCAAATGCACATGTACGCTGATGACGTTCAGTTATACACATCATGTAACGTACTAGATGTGGAAAATTGTGTACAGAACCTGAATACTGAACTGAACCACGTACTTGAATGGGCTAGGTTGAATTGTCTTACCTTAAATCCGAAAAAATCTCAGTGCCTTGTTATTTTTAAAAAGATATATGATACCACGTGTCTTCCAAAAGTTAGTATTAATGGAGTGGATATTCCCTACGTTGCGAATGCTAAAAACCTTGGAATGATTTTTAATAATACCCTAACGTGGAATGATCAAATTAGCAAAGCTTCTGGAAAAGTTTATAGTATTCTCCGTAGTCTTTGGTCTTCTCAGTACTTCACACCGCAGAAAATTAGATTTGTTCTTGCAAAATCGTTTATCTTACCTACGCTTTTATATGGTTGTGAATTGTTGTCAGGTTGTGGTAGTGCAGACATAGGTAAACTTACACGCGTCTTTAAATGTGTAGTTAGATATGTTTATGGTTTACGCAAATATGATAGTATCTCCGCTTTTCTAAATAAAATTTATGACATTTCATCTTAAATTTAGAACTTTACTTCTGGTTCATAAAATTATTTTCACTAAAGAACCCATTTACCTTTTCGAGCGATTACTATTTACAAGATCTAACCGTAATAACTGTCTTGTACCAATATTTTACAATAGACTAATATCCGAAAGACACTTTTTTGTAAATGGCATACGTCTTTGGAACTCGTTGCATACTTTAAATAATCAACTTCACAAAATATCAAATACAACATCATTTAAGAAATAACTATTTAAACATTTTCTCAATTGATTTTTAATACTTCATTTTAATTTCTTTAGTTAATTTAATTTTAATTTCTATATAATTTTTACCTGCTGTGCAGGATATTTTTACACTTTATTTTTACATTTTTATTTTATTTTTTGTATATTTTATTTTATTTTCAAAAAAATTATTATTTCAAGCTCGAGGTCTGTATTTTTAAATTATATTTATTTATTTTATTTTCGATATTTCGCCAACCTCCGGTTGGCATCTTCAGGAAATCTTAAATTATAAGATATAAACACAAATAGTAAACATTAACAAAAACTGTAATTAATAAACATTTACTTTACACACAATTCATAACAAAAATGAACTTACAAAAAGCGAGTGACAATAGTCAAAATACCAATGCGTATGGACGAATTAACATTTTATATTGCACTAAATAATCTTATTTTATTTTACTAATTATATGCCTATAACTATGAGCACAGTTTTCTGTGTCTGTTTTGTAATTTATTCTCCTTTGTTTTGGTACGTTAATAATGTGTAACAGTTCTAATGTAAAGCGTCTCTTGTAGTTGTTCTCAGTTTGTAAAATTTTAAATTTCTCAAAGTTTGGTTTGTGGTGTTTCTCCGCACAGTGGGCCGCAAGTGCCGTTTTTTGGGTTAAATTATTTTTAAGATCTGATTTATGTCCTGCTATTCTAGTTTTTAGCTTGTTTTTGGTTGTACCAACATATACCTGATCGCATTTATTGTTATCGTCCCCTTCACATTCTATTCTATAAATTAGATTGGATTTGTCTAATTTGTTGACTTTGCTCTTCGTGTTGGAGAAAAGTTGTCGAAGTGTGTTGCCAGCTTTAGGTGCTATTTTATATCTTTCTTTGTTGTATATTTCAGATTTTACTATTCTTTCAGATATTTTTGGCACGTATGTTAAAGATTTGTATGTTTTTGTGGTTTCTTCTCTTACATTGTTCATCTTGTTATTCGTGTTATTATTTATAAGTTTCGTAATAATTTTATCCGGGAATGAGTTCTCCTTTAAAATGTCTCTTATCTTCTTTTTGTTGTCCGAATGAAACTGCTTGTCACTAATCGTTAGCACTCTTCGTATAAAATTATTTGCAGTATTTATGATAATATTTTTGGGTTGGCAAGAGTAATAATTTATAATTCTCCCCGATGACGTGGGTTTTTGGTACCAATCTATTTTTATTTTGTTTCCTCTCCTTATAACCAATGTGTCCAAATAAAGCAATCTACTGTTTTCTTCTTCTTCAATGGTAAATTTAATTTTATGGTGAAAGCCGTTTAGTTCTTTTAGAATATGATCTATTTCATTTGTTTTTATTACACAAAACAAGTCGTCCACGTATTTGGTAAGAAGTCTAGGCTTCTTGTCTAGTTTTTCCATTGTTTTGTGTAACAACTCCTCCATCACTATATCGGCTACTATAGGCGAAGCTGATGACCCCATGGGTAGCCCATTACTTTGAGTGTAGATTTTATCGTTATATGTGAAATAACGGTTGTCTTTTATATAAAATTGTAATATTTTTGTAAATAATACTTTCGGCATTGTCGTATACTTCTCAATTTTACTCCACTTGTCCTTGATAACGTCTATCGCATAATCTACTGGTATGCTTGGGAATAATGAAACTACATCAAATTCTGAATCTACTGTAAGGTGTTTTAAAATGTTCGTCAGAAATTTACAAAGTTCATTTGATGGTGAATTTATTGATGAACATATTGGCCTTAATGGAAGATTGTCTTTATGGATTTTAGGTAGTCCATAAATTCTTGGCGCTAATGCCGCGTCTTTTTTCATTTTTCGCTTTTCTATAGTAGATATTATATTACATTTATGTAGATATTCTACTAGTTCATTGTTCTTATTTTGTAATGCTGATGTAGGATCCTTGTTTAATCTCCTATATGTCATCATATCACTCAAAATTTCTTGCATCCTGTTCTCATAGTCCTTTTTCTCTATGGCCACTGTAACATTTCCCTTATCTGCGTTTAAAATTAAAATATTTTTATTTCTCTTCAAAAATTTTTTGGTTTGTTCCACTGTACTAAGCACAAAACGATCTCTTCCACTTAAGCTTTGTTTGTTTGTATGATTTTCAAGCATTGTTGTAAATTTTGTTCTTGCACTCTCTTGTTCCTCTTTATTTACCAATGTTTGTATGCAGTCCTCTCCATCTGCAATATACTTGAACATAGGAAATTTATACAGACCTCGAGCTTGAAATAATAATTTTTTTTAAATTAAAACGCAAAGGTCAAATAAAAATACTCATAATAGAATTTTATATTATATTTTATTTTATATTATTCTTCTAATTTTAATTATGTATTCTTCTTATTGAAAATTAATTTGTTATGACTAATGTTGTTTTATAAGATTTTAAATCTTGTTACATTAGGATTTTCATTAATAAAAATTAATAATAATAAAAAAAAAATAATACAAAGATATATGTGAAAAAAGAAAGCAGAACATTAGAGAAGAATTGAAACGCAAATAAATCTGGTAAAAAATAATGAGGATTGGTGAAATCTAATGAAAGACATTAAAAACCAAGAAATGCAGTCAAATCCAGGAATTTCAGCATATGATTTCAACAACTATATTGAGTTACTAAATATACCACAAAATTCAAATGGTATTATGTATGCAGCAGTTATGAAAAATTATCCTAATTTAGAGAGACCAATAACAGGAATTAAAAATATACTAGCAAAAACTAAGGATAACATGGCTCCAGAGGAAGATGGTGTAAATTACGAATTATTTAAAATGCAACGGAAATCTTTTTCGAAGAGCTAGCGAAATCTTACAACATCGTATTTGAATTCGCCAAATTAGACGATAAATTCACGACAAGCATAATTTTCCCAATTTAAAAAAAAGGTGACAAAGAACTTATAAATAATTATCGTCGTATATCTTCCATGAATACAGTTGCAAAAATTGTCATGAGCATACTAAATAAAAGACAAAACTTTTGGCTGAGTAATCATAAAATCCTTACAGAGTACTAAGCAGGATTTGTATTCATTTATAGGAAGCAGTGTAAACGTCAGTTCAATACACATTCGATTATTAATGAATACGGATAACATTGTGATCTTAGCTGATGATGTTGTAACAATCCAGAATTTGATCAATAAACTGGAGAGCTACTGTGCAACACGGAACCTGGAAGGGCAAATACAATCTCTGCATGTGAACAATGGCTATTTAATGGGGAACATATAAGAATCACTATCACCAAAAATATCTTTTGAAAACATTTACACAGAATAAACTTATCTGCAAAAACTGCATTAACGCAACGAGGAAAGACTTTTTGGTAAAAAAAAAAAGATATATATGGGTAATTCCATGTCAAATCAACCAATGGGCGTACACTACCTTCTCCAAATTGTATGATTTTTCGTAGGAAGACAGACTATTACAGAACTAAAATATGTGCAAATTTTGAGGGCACTGGCACTTCTGTATCCGGAAATATGTGGTCTTGAAAATCGTAAAAAAAGGTCAAAATTTACAAAGTTGTACTTACTTAATTATCATTTTCTTGAAAAGTATTATAGTTACGCAACTCATCAAGGTTGCATTTGAAAGGTTAATTAATTACCTTTAATTTGATGTACAACATGATTTTTTTTTTGGAAAGGTCCAAGGTCACATCTCTCGACCTATAATTCGGGAGGCTATAGCTGTAAAAACGACAATTTTAAAAATCTGAAAAAAATATATGTTTAAGATTGGTTCCTTCCCTAAAGTTCCAAAAAATTTCAAACTGGGGGTATGCTTGGATCCAGAAATATTTATCATAGAGTAAAGGTAGATATTTAAAAAGTTGGTGCTGTTACTGTTACTGTTTATGAATGTGGTTGGTTGTGCTCGTGAGCGTCGGCGGGCTATGCACGCACGCCGCTATTTGTTTCTGGTTCTTTAGCTCTGTACTGTACTCAGTACAGACCTGTGTTAGGGTTGGTTTGACAGGTAATTATGTTAGAGCGAGACAACAGTATAAATGTTGTCGGGTGTGGTTCGTAGTGTCAAATAACTTGGATATAGAGAAATTATTGAAAAACTAGAAGTCAAAGGAAGCACCACGAAAAAAAAACCATTCTAAGCACGTTGCTTTAAAAAACCACATGTGTTGCTATAAAATCAATATTTTTAAATAAAACCAAAAGTGTTCAAAGTGATTGTTTTTTGCCTCTTTAAACAATATGTCATTTAATACAATATATTGTTGTAATCCATTTAAAAAAGTTGCTCATGTCCGGAATGCAAGAGGACTTCGAAAAGTTCAGCAATGGATGACTGGAATTAGTAATAACATTTCAATATCAAATAAAATATGTGATATATGCAGAAGAGAACTTTATAAATTAAAAGGAAGTGTAAACAATAATATTCAATCTATGAACGGGCCAGAAAACGAGACTTCAGACTCGGAAAGTGAAGCATCAGTTTCGGGAGATGTTCGAATTTCTAAGTTAAACGAAAGTTTAACATATTTACAAGAATCTCCAATATGTTCGAGAAAAATTCCACTAAAAGGGTATACAACTGGAAAGTTAGAAAAAATAACAACATCAATTAAAACCAACATTTTCCCAAATTCAACACCTTCAACCTCTCACGTATGCCCAGAATCGGAAATAATCGAACAACTAAAAGAAAAGTTTAAATCAATAACTAAAAACAGTGATAAAATTCAACTTTTAACTATTTTACCTAAAAGCTGGACATTGAAAAGAATGGAGGAGGAATTTCAAATAACAAATTTCATGGCACGAAAGGTAAAAAACTTGGTTGAGACAGAAGGCGCATTGAGTACACCGAATCCAAAACTTGGAAAACGATTGCCATTAGAAATTGTTGATGTGGTGAAAATCTTTTATGAAACTGATGATGTCAGCAGATGTCTACCAGGATGTAAAGACTACGTGTCAATAACAGAAAATGGTGTAAAAGTAAAAAAAAATAAAAGACTTTTACTCGGAAATCTTCGAGAAGTTTATGCTTTATTTAAAGAAAAACATGAAGGGATAACTATTGGAATTTCTAAATTTTGTGAACTTCGGCCAAAAAATGTGGTTCTAGCAGATGCGTCAGGAAGCCATACTGTATGTGTTTGTAAAATACATCAAAATACAAAACTAATGCTCCACGCAATAAACCTGAAAAAATTGACAGAAAATGTGCAGGATTTTGTGCTGGAAACTTATAAAGATTGTTTAAAAAGACTTATATGCAATCCCCCATCACCAAATTGCTACCTTGGCAGATGTAGCATGTGTCCAGATATACAAAATTTTAAAGAGAAACTTGGTGAATTATTATTAGAAAATGAAATTGATGAAATCATATATAAACAGTGGATAAGTGTAGATAGAGACTCTTTGGAAACTATTATTAAAGATACTGATTCTTTTCTGGATTCTTTATGCGAAAAACTGCAAACTCTTCTACCCCATTCATTCGTATCTAAAGAGCAGGGTGCATTTATGGCTCACAAAAAGTCTGCGTTGGAAGAAAATGAGTATTTAGTAATTTGCGACTTCTCCGAAAATGCAACTTTTGTGGTTCAGGATTCTGTGCAAGGCTTTTTATGGAATAATAGCCAGGCCACACTATACCCAATAGCAATTTATTACAAATCAAATGGAAAATTAGAAACTACAAATTTTATAATAATATCAGACTGTCTAATACATAATACCATAGCAGTTCATTTATTTCATCGCCACCTAAATGAGTTTTTAAAAAACAAGTTTTTGAAAATACCAAAGAAAATTTTTTATTTTTCGGACGGTTCTTCCGCTCAATTTAAAAATAAAAAAAACTTTGCCAATTTATGCCATCATAGCGAAGATTTTAATTGTTCCGCTGAGTGGCATTTCTTTGCTACCAGTTACGGCAAAGGACCTAGTGATGGTCTTGGGGGAACGGTAAAGCGTGAAGCACGAAGAGCCAGCTTGCAGCGTCCATTCGAAGATCAGATAACTACTCCTCTCCACTTGTATAATTGGTGTCAGCAAACTCTTCAGAACTGCAACTTTGCGTATTTAACGGAAAAAGATTATGAAGAAGAAGAGAAATTGCTAACTGATAGATTTATAGGATTACGTACAATTCCGGGAACTCAAAAGCAGCACAGCTTCATACCAATGTCAAAAACACAATTACAAGCTAAAATTTATTCCGCTGATAGCAAATTTGTAATTGAAAACATTTATAATAAAACTAAACAACAACAACAGCATTCATCATTATAATGTCAACAACAACAACAACAACAACAGCATTCATCATAATAATGTCAACAACGCCAACAACAACAACAATAACAGCATTCATCATAATAATGTCAACAACGCCAACAACGCCAACAACAACAGCATTCATAATAATAATAATTCACTTGTTAAATATCTACCTTTACTCTATGATAAATATTTCTGAATCCAAGCATACCCCAGTCTGAAATTTTTTGGAACTTTAGGGAAGGAGCCAATCTTAAACATATATTTTTTTCAGATTTTTAAAGTTGTTGTTTTTACAGCTATAGCCTCCCGAATTATAGGTCAAGAGATGTGGCCTTTGACCTTTCCAAAAAAAAACCATGTTGTATAACAAATTAAAGGTAATTAATTAACCTTTCAAATGCGACCTTGATAAGTTGCGTCGCTATAATATTAATCAAGAAAATGATAATTTAGTAAGTACAACTTTGTACATTTTTATAGTTTTTCCCTATATTCAAGACCTCATATTTCCGGATCCAGATGCGTCAGTAAACTTAAATTTAGGATTTTTCTTATTTCTGGGATACACTTTAATCCTGCCAAAATTCAGCCAATTTGGAACGAGTGATGTAAAAAACAGCCATATTTTAAGTTGAGTTCAGATGGTTTAACCCATATCTGAATAAATAATGGAATTTATTTAATGCTATGTAATCATATTTGGTGCAAATATGAGAATTTATCCACTTTGAAGACGCATATAAACTACAACGATATTTTCTTTAAAAAGTTCTGAAATTATCACCAATTACTCCCACATGGTGCACTGATGCTGGAAATTGGTATGAAAAATAATTATACATATACACTTGATTTGCATCTACGATTAATCATTAAAACTTTATATGAATACAATGATAACCGACAACCAAAGCAGCTTACGAAACTGATAATGCAACAAAAAACTTGCTTCGTTGTCTGAAAATTTTAACTCAAGTCGAATTTTAGAATGGTCAACAAGGCAAAGTTGGTTACTTTTACGAATATATATTATAACTAGTCTAAAAATTAAATAAAGAGAGTTGTACGATATAGGACAGCTAATGCAGACCTCTTTTATACAAAACAAAATTACGTAGAGCCCCAACCCTTTTTTGAAGGCAGTAATTTAATAGATGAACGGCACAATGTTCCAACAGAATGTTATTTAAACGTAATAGAAAATATCCTGCATTTTATAGCCTGCATTTTATAGCATATTAAGACACATAAGATACCAAAAAACCTACCTTCGAAGAAAATGAGTTGGTTGATATTTTAAATGCTAAAGAAAATTTTCAAGATTTATCACACCGTGTTATAAATGCGGTAGGTTACAGGAGGATGTTAATAAATATGATTAACTATTAATTTAAATGCACCATAAAACACAATTTTATATTTATTCTGACTGACGACATTATGTCATAGTCGTATGTACTAAAATTTATATTTTATAACGTTGTAATACAAAAAACAAAAAATTAATTTGATATAAAGAACAATTAACTAACTAACTAGTTACAAGCAAACCTATTTTATACCCTCCACCCCAGTATGCAGAGGGTATATATAAGTTTGTCATTCCGTTTGTAATAATTAGAAAAAAATTTTGAACCCCATTAAATATATATCTTTGTGATCCTTATAACAAGAGGAGTTGATGTAGCGATGGCCGTCTGTCCGTCTGTCCGACTCTCGTCTGTGGAAATCACGATGATGGCTTCAGTCAGGCAATTAGGGTGTTCGCTGGCATAAGGGATGATTCATTAACATCCTGGGAAGTTTGCTGTTTAAAATCGTCCAAATCGGTTAATTAGGTCCCGAGAATTCAATGAAGAATTTTAAAAATTCTTGAAAAAATATGATTTGTTCTTGTCGCGATCATGACCTCAATAGCATAACTGGGACGCTCGTTTGTACTTAGAGTGATTGACTAACATCATGAGAAGGTTTCTGTTTGAAAAATCATGAAAATCGGTTTAATAGCTCCCGAGAAATCACCGAAGAAGTATAAAAAATGGAAAAATATATGTTTCCGTATTGTTTTTGTTGTTATTCTAAATGTTGTATTGTTGTCATAGCTGGACTTGTTGTTTTTGTGGTCGTTGTGGTAATAATATAAAAAAAACTAACCATTTGTACATATTTTTAGATAAATTTTAAAGTTTCCATTGTTTTGGCATCACTAAAAAAAATTTGTTAGATAATTTTTGTCATCACCGCGAGCCTAACTGCAAAGTTCCGGACCGATTGGGTCACGGAAAAGGGGTTAAAAATCGATCCAAAATATTGTCGACAGCAGGCAAGCAGACACAACGAGCTAAATAATAAAATAATGTACATATCTATATATCTGTGGTCACAAGCAATAACCGCCTAACTCGAAAATCATGCATTTGAGAAAAATAGCTTTTTATATAAATGTAATAGCGCTTCATTACGACTTAGGTCAGAACATTTGTATTAATATCTGTTTAAAAAACAGTGTTAGAGAAATGGGGATTTCACGTAAATATAAAGATTTTTTAGTAGAATATGATAGTATACATAACTCAAATCGGCGAATATCATTCTTTCGAGAAAAATAAATGTTTATAAAAATGTAATGGGGCTTTGTTACGACTTAGGTCAGTATGTTTTCATTAATAACTTTTTAATAAAAAGTGTTAGAGAAATGGGGATGTCACGTAAATATAAAGCGTTTTCAGTAGAATATGACAGCATACATAACTCAAATCGTTCTTAAGTCGACTTAGGCGGTTATCGCTTGCGACCACAGACATATAAAAACGTTGGTGCATTTGTTTGTAACGAACGATCTCCGGAACCATAAGAGCTACCGAGGTAGGATTTGCACCATAGCACTATGGCCGAAATTGCGATTTTAGCGGCAAAAAGTCAATTTTTCAACTTTAAATTTTTACAATTTTTTTGATGGTGTTCAATACCCAACATACTGATAAGAAAAAGCTAAAAAAAAATTACTGTTGGCAACCCTGTTTATGTACAAACAGCTGTTAATGTTTACATATTTTTTAGTACGTGTTAATACAAGTGAAGCAGCAAAATTTTTATAAAATTAAAAACTGTTTTTTTAATAATATATTCTTGTAAAAAAAACTTTGTAAATATGAGATCTAATACTCGAGGTGAGTATTTTTACTATATACAAATATAGTTTGCTAAATGTTTGTATTTCGTACTTATTTTGGTGGTTTTTTGTGTGAATTTTTTTGTGAAATTCTGAAGAATTTTATCGTTTTTCGTAATGTAAAACTAAAAATGTCATGAAGTGTCATTGGAACTATTTACATGTGGTTATTTGTACAAAACTCAAGTTTTATGTCATGGTAAAAGTATATGCATTTGACTGCTAATGAACGAATTTTTAATATTTTTGTAGAAACACTCAGGTTCAAAAATTCTGAAATATTTGACTTTTGGTTGAGAAACAACAGGAATGTTTCGAATTACATAGAAAGAAAGATTCCATACGAAATTGACAGTGAATTAAGTAAATTAATATGTACTAAAACTCGGAACTTATCTAATTTTATTAAACTAAAATGGGATAAACAATCCAGAAATGAGAAAACATTTAGAAAATATATTAAGGTATGGTTGGGTCGAGAAACAATTTTTTTATACCGAAAAAGATTATGCTATCGGGCGACCAAAAATGACTTATGATAATAGCTGCGAAAGAAATAAAAGGAAATTAGCTTCCGAATTAGCTTCCCAGCAAGGAGACTATGAGCAATTATTAGTTCATGCTTTGAAGTAAAATATAAATTATATATTACATTAATAGATGGGAAAGTCTTAAATGTGTTGACGGAAACTAAAAGTGCACAGCAATGCCCCATCTGTCATGCCGGTCCAAAGCAATTTCGATCTATAAGAAACTTTGATTCTCCTAATTTTGAAGCGAAAATGGAATAGGTTGCCTTGCAGAAAATGCATCTGAGGTGCGAAAGGATTCAAGAGTGCACAAGGTAATTGACATGTATCATAGAGCTATGGATAGCTCTGACCCGTATATTTCAAGCTTATGTTTGCAAGAACGTGCAAATAGTTAAGAAAAACTTCCGTTTCCTCGAGAAGTAATTGATATTTTTAAAATGCCTGAATTACCACCAGAACTGCTATTACCTTCGACATCTCAAGAAGCCTACAGCTGCAATTATAGTTCTGATTCCGATGTTAGCTTAGAGTCGTTAAATAATTATTCATTGGAATTAGAAGCAGATGAAAAGGGGGCGTGAACCGCTCATTTTTTTCTCAAGTGGCTTTTTCGTCAGTAGAAGTCCGTATAACCATTTTGGTGAAGCTAGCTTGCCAGGAAGTACTATTTGCCATTACTTTTAAAAAAGGAGGCGTGGCCCGCCCATTTTTTCTAAAATCTAATTTTTTCTCACTAGAAGTCTACACAACAAAGTTGGTGAAGCTAGATTGTCGGGAAGTATTTTTTGCCGCTAAAATCTCGATTTCGGCCACAGTGCATAGGTTCGGTTCGAGCTCTTCTGTGTTTAATTTTTTAGTTTAACCCTCTACCTGGCGTTGGGGTCAAGGTATAAACAAAATTCTTATATTTAGCGCGATTTGACTGCAATTCAGAACGTATATATCCTTCGTCATAAGAAATTTTTTTATGTATAAATGGACCCAATAGGTGGCGCTGGGGTAAAGTTGTTTCGAATATTCTTATTTATGGTGCGATTTTAATGAAACTAAGAATGTACTTATATGTATGTTAGATGATGCCAAACATTTTTTTTATTGGACCCGGTAGATGGCGCTGTCGTTCGAAAAATTATGAGTTGTCACATTTATATAAATTTTATAAGTTGCAAAATTCACAAACGTTTTTATAAATATTCTAACCAAAAAGGAAGGAAAAAGCCGCTACATTATTGCATGGTGGTCGTACAGCTCATTCACTACTCAAATCACCTTTAAACGTACAAACAAATGAGAACGCCGTCTGTAATATCAAAAACCATTCTGGTATGGCAAAAGTTCTGCAAAAATTCAGTATTATTATTTTGGATGAATGAACCATGGCTCACAAATATTCCTTAGAAACACTACATAGAACTTTAAAAGATTTGAAAGGCAATGAAAGACTTTTTGGTGAAGCACTCATTTTATTATCTGGAGTTCTTTGTCAAACATTTTATATAGGTATATACAAATTCTAACGAAAATAAAAGATTCATTGAGGGCAAAACAAATTTGCCGGGTCCAGCTAGTATTCTATATAAGTATGTATATTCATAATAACCGCATGTTAGAAATAAATCGTTTTATTATTTTATTTATATAAAATTCTCCAATATGTATTTTATTTTAGGGAAAATACATTTGTTTGTATTAACAAAGAGAGCATCACTTAATTTTGCTCAGTACTGTTATTTACTTATATTATTTCTATTTTAACATGAATGTCAACATTTTCATTTAGACATCAAACACAACAATGTTAATAGTACACACAGGGCTGATCTTTTATTTCATACGTTTTTCCATTATTCTTTTACAAATATGACCATAACATTTTGTTTTGTTTACAAAATATAGTTACCGAGTACATCAATGTGTTTTTGGCTTTCAAAACAGTTCTACATAGTTATAAATATAAAATTATTATTCTGCTTTACCTAAAAAATATCTGGTTGCGATTGCATATAATTTTTAAGATTTTTTTATAATTACCATTACTATTGACGTAAATATATAATTGGGGCTTTTGAATTTTCCATTCAAGTTTAAGAAAATATCAATTCTAAAAATAGAAATTCAGATTTCCAATTATAAATTAGAAAATATCAATTGAATTTCAGAAAATCATATTAAAATTTAAAAAAAAATTTTTTTTCTCAACTAATAAACATTTAAAAATATATTTTCTTAAAAAAGTATGTTTTCTTAAAAATCTACCATTTTTTAAAAAGAAGATATTCTTAAAAAATATTATTTAAAGCACTCTTTTTGTAAAAAAGTACCTTTTTAAAATGATAACTTTCTTCTTAAAGTAAATTTTCTAAGAAAGTTTCCTTTTCTCAAACAAGGATCTTTTATATAGGTAAATAACTTCTTTTAAATATTTTTTTTTGAAAAAGTTAAATTCTTTTAAAGTACTTTTAAAAAATGCAAACCAAAAATTGCCAGGATTTTTACAAACTTTTATTTTGAAGTACCGTATAATTTTTTGCTCTCAAAATATTGAAAAATATTTTTCCTTGTTGTGACTAATGATATTCTGTTGTAACGCATTGTACAATGAATTGCGACCCCAAAAAATATATGTATTCTTAATCCCTGTAACAACTCGAGTCCACATAATGTCCGTATATGCGTCGGTCTATCTGTCCTTTAAAATTACGAACCTGCAACAAAACAAACCATTTACCTGGGTAAAGTTAAAAAATGATTATTTGTCGTTACTACGAGCAGTTTGGTATTTGAAATGGGTTAAATCGGGCATCACTGTGTCAAGATATGGTCTCAAATATGGAGATACCTCCAAAAATGCTAAAAAAAAATCAGGGGCCAAATCACAGTATTCGATATCGAGTAAAATCAATCGAAATTCCATATTTTGGTTTCATATTTGAAGAAAGCGCTCGACCACGATTCGCTTTTCTTCTTAACCAGAGGCGATAATTCTTCAAATTCGCTATGGCCGGAAATGCGTTTTTTTTTTTGGCATAAAGTCTAATAAAGATGCTACAGAGCTGTAAATTGGTACATATACTGATAATGATATTCTTAAGAAATATTAAAATTTTCAGATCGATACGACCACGCCCACTCTTACAGTCCGTATAAAGCTAAGTTGCAGGTAGATGTTCTAATCAGCTAAATAACGTTCCTTATTTAATGTCTGGAATATAAGCATGCGTTATACTTCCCCAAATCTGTAAGGTAAGAAAAAAGATATTACCATAATATGTATAAAAAATAATAACAATTGACTCACATAAATATTTTTCAGACTTCGAACTAAGAATTTATTTAATCATCTTCGACATCTAACTCAACCGCAAATTCATATAAATTTTCGTTATCAGAATCATAATCTAATTCGATGTCCTGCTCATCAGAATCATTATCGGTAACATAATTTGCTTGGTCAGTATCAAAAGTCGGGAGGTCAAGTAGCGCCATGACTTCCTTTGGCAATATATTTTTTTTTATATGGCTAATCTTCTGTTAATAAAAATACTGGAAAGTAAAGGTTCCGAAGAATCCATTGACCTATTGAACACATCCGCCATAGTATTAACTCGATTATTTTTTCGTGCATGAGATCTTCTGTCTTCTTTATAAATCTTATTGCGCCCTTCTGAAGCATTTTCGCCGAGGCATCCGACAGGAACAGAAGATACAGCTATAATTTGGGAACCATGAACCAAAATCTTATGAACTGTTGGCGACATCGGATACCATGGATACTTAGACATATATAATGCCATAGTTTTCTCGCAGAACTGGTGGAATTTAAGGGCATTAATCACCTAAATCAAATTCCAAAATGGATGCAAATAACTTTTTATTTGAAAATACCCTCCTTGTGCAGTGGTTTCTGTTACAATTATTTCAGCTGGTCTACATTTTAATTTAGCTTACACTACTTTGTCATAGCTTGGGTATATATTACTATAATGCAATTTATTTATTTCTCTCATATTAATATATTGTCTTTTACTTAATGAATTTTCCAGAAATAATGAAAGAGCTTCATTTGTTGTAAGAGAGATCGGTTCATTCAAAAATATTTTTTTTTTTATTTCAGCTGGTCTATTTGAAGTAAGCCGAGATTCCTTTAACATAAATGCTGTATCTTTTTCATTTGATTTTTTTGCTGATACCTTGATCCCGCATCTTTATATGCCAGGTGTGGACGTCCTATTAGTTGATTTCGCTGTTCTGTTTCTGCGTTTTTGTTATCAAGTTTGATCATCATAGTCAATGAGAGCCATTTGGCTTGTTTACTTTTAAAAGTAGATATAGTTCTATTACATTTTGGTAATTTTTTCTTGATATAAAGTTCAAAACTCCTAATTTTTTTCAAAACATCTCTTTTTTTAGCAATACTAATACCATTAGTGCCAAGTTGTTCAAATATCCAGTTTGAAACAGCGTTTGCATTTCGCTTGTTATCCAGCCAAACCTGTAGCAAGGTTGAACGGCTAAAGGCTAAATTTACTGGGAAATCGAAAATATTTGAAGAATGGGCAAAATTGAGCAAAAAACATTAATAACATATTAAAATAGGCAGACTCTAATTTACTCGTAAATAAATACATTTTGGCACAAGTTGGCAGAAAGTTAGTTTTCGATCTACGAGGCATTGTCAAGTTGGTTAGGTTTTCTCTATTATAACACTTAACACATATAATTCACATAATTACCACATAACCAACACTGACATTAAATTACATATAATTTACATTCTACATACCTTGACGTTCATTTTCCATATTTTTTAAAATTTTTTTGTTCACTTGTAACAATTTCCTAGTAGCACGAAGTTAAGAAAAAGTTTCCTCTATTTTTGATAAAAAAAAAACAGCTGTTAATTAAACATTGCCGTTTGCAGCCGTAGTAAAGTAACAGGGTTGCCATCAGATTATTTTTAATTTTGAAATAAGTATACTAAGACTATGTACTTTAAGAATATCTAGCAAAAATTAGAAAATACATTCATGAAAAGTTTTACTTTATGCCAAAAATATGGCAAAACCGGCCAAAGTGAACTGTGAGAAAGAAAAATTATTCATAACATATTATTTTGGAAATAAAAAAATGATTTCGATCGAAAAATTTCGATAACGAATGCGGTGATTTGGCCCCAGTGTATTTGCAGAAATAATTTGGTAGTAATTTTAACAAATTGTTTACTTTCTTACTTATTTTTATATGTATTTATATTCTTAATAGCTATCTTAATACGACTTGGTATGTGATGGTTGAAATGGTTGAATGGTTGAACGAAGACATAACGCGGCTACGAGTTTCTGACCATCACATTAATTTCGCCGGACATTTCGTTTGTCTAAATATCATATGAAAAACAATTAAGAAAATTATAGTCGGTCTGGACCTACGATACGATACCCTATACCATGCGTTTAGAGTTCCTATCTCTCAGGCCCAACTAAGTGGATATAAAAAATAAGCATAAACCAAATTTGAGTGGGATTTTTATTAATATTTTTGGCTGCAGATATGAAAAAGTTCATATCGGATGCTCTATCTATATGGGGACTAGTCCCAAAAATGGACCGATCCTGACCATGTTTGTTAAAGTCTCTTGTATTTTGCAAAAATATATACAAACAAAATTTGAGAAGAATCAGTGCAATATTTTTGTTAATTGATATATTTAAGTGAAGATCGGGAAGCAGCTCTATATGGGGTCTAAGACTAAGAGTTGTCCAATAGGGATCATTGTTGGACTACTGAATAATGGACGTAATATATACATACAAACCCAATTTAACTAAGATTTGTATGATAATTTGGATCTTATGGCAATATATGTTGATTTAATAGGGGCCATTTGTAAGGGGGATAGGTCTGAACATGGACCGATTCTCACCACTTTTAATGGCGTTCATCCCATGGCCGATAGAAGCATACGTACCAAATTTAATCAAAATATATTCATATTTGCGACCTGCAGTTTTATTACAAGCTTAACATGGACACTAGGGTGCCCCTTAATAAAAAAAGTGTTCAAACTGTCGGTCTCACTCCCTAGAAATATGCGAATAGCAAAACAAGTGAGAAATACAAAGTTTTGGGCCTATCAAAAAACGTTTAGTCGTGGCGCAAAGCGATTGAAAATTTCAAGTTTGTTTATATGGGGAAAATATGACTTTTTTTCAGATTTTACGAAAATTTCGTTCTATAATTTAATTTTTCCGACAAGCTGTTACATAATTCGGGATCAGTATTAAATTATCCTTTCAAAAGGCTATTAAACTTCAAAATCGTATGAAACGTCGCCAAGAAATAGCAAATGCCCCAGACCACTTTTGTGGCAAAAAAAAACTAGGTCATGAAATTTGATGGCACTTGATTAAAGCCATCATGTTTTTTTGGTCTCTATACTTATAAGTCGTCAGATATGAAGCATTGTTTTATTAGCACGTTGTTAACCTATTGCGCATTGAGACCGAAAATTGGAAATTTTTTTGATAAAATTTTTAAAACTCCTTTTTCAAGTTTGAAAAAATTTTCTTAAACAAAATTTAAAAAAATTAATATATTACTTTACGGTTTTTTTAAATGCATGTAGAGTATTAACTGTGTGAATTTTGAAGTAAATCCCTCTGCCAGAATTTTTTTGACAAGGATTTTATTTTTGCGGATTTCGAGAAAACTTGGATTTTTGTGAAATATTCTGTAAATGTACTCTTTCTAAATACTTTGTATCAAAGATTCATCACTTTTCTACTTTTAAATGTTATATTTTATCTTAATAGCCTAGGGTTTCGGAAAAAAATAATATGACTCCATTAGCACTTTTGGAATTGGGGTCACATATAACCCCAAGATAATAAAAGACAATTTATTCAAAAAATTCAAATATTTTGTAAGTGCTGTCCAATTTTTAGATCCGACGCTTAAAATATAATAACCAAATGTGTGGAAGTTTCGTTCCAAAAATTTTGGGATAATTCCGAGAACGTTAACCCATTATTTGCCAAGGCCAGATTTGGATTTTAAGATATTTTTTAAATAAAAATTACCGAAAATGAGTTTTTCTATTAAAATCGATGAAACCACTATTTAGACTTTAAGAGAAGCAATTCGGTTAATTTTTATTTATTTAACCCTTCAGTGCTCCTGGGATCAAAATAATCCATTGTGATATATCTTTGGTGCAATTATCTGCTTATTGCTCGCGAATATAAATTAAAACAACTTAGGTCATATGACTCAAAAATAGGACATTTTTTGAAATTCACTTTGATTTAGTTTTGTAATTTATTCCATTAAGAGTAGTATTAATTTAATATTAAATTTTATACAAATTATTATATTTGAAATTTACTTTTATTTAATAAACTATTTAAAACTGGGAAATAAAATGTTAGAAGTTGGAAAAGAAGTTGGTGACATTGAAGATAATATAAAGCGACCGATTATTAAAAATCAAAAATGTCAACCATTATAAGTAATGGCATCTCCACCGATTGACCTGAAATTTTTTTTTGCGTTTTTTATCAATATCCACCAAATTGGTGAGTGAGACCGCAAGATATTCAACTATTACTTTATTATATAAAGTAATTTTATAACAAAATTGGTTAAAAGTTGTTTTAATATATATTCGCGAGCAATAAGCAGACATTGCACCAAAGATATATCACAATGGATTATTTTGATCCCAGGAGCACTGAAGGTTTCATCGATTTTAATAGAAAAACTCATTTTCGGTCATTTTTATTTAAAAATATCTTAAAATCCAAATCTGGCCTTGGCAAATAATGGGTTAACGTTCTCGGTATTATCCCAAAATTTTTGGAACGAAACTTCTACACATTTGGTTATTATATTTTAAGCGTCGCATCTAAAAATTGGACAGCACTCACAAAATATTTGAATTTTTTGAATAAATTGTCTTTTATTAGCTTGGGGTCATATGTGACCCCAATTCCAAAAGGGCTAATGGAGTCATCTTATTTTTTTCCGAAACCCTAGGCTATTAAGATAAAATATAACATTTAAAAGTAGAAAAGTGATGAATTTTTGATACAAAGTATTTAGAAGAGTACATTTACAGAATATTTCACAAAAATCTAATTTTTCTCGAAATCCGCAAAAATAAAATCCTTGTCAAAAAAATTCTGGCAGAGGGATTTACTTAAAAATTCCCACAGTTAATCTACAACATGCACTTAATAAAACCGTAAAGTAATATATTAATTTTTTTAAATTTTGTTTAAGAAAATTTTTTCAAACTTGAAAAAGGAGTTTTAAAAATTTTATCAAAAAAATTTCCAATTTTCGGTCTCAATGCGCAATAGGTTAGCAACGTGGTAATAAAACAATACTTCATATCTGAGTACTTATAAGTATAGAGACCAAAAAAGAATAATGGCTTTAATCAATTTCTCAAAGTTGAAAAAAATGCCATCAAATTTCATGACCTAGTTTTTTTTGCCACAAAAGTGGTCTGGGCATTTGCTATTTCTTGGCGAAGTTTCATACGATTTTGAAGTTTTATATCCTTTTGAAAGGATAATTTAATACTGATCCCGAATTATGTAACAGCTTGTCGGAAAAATTAAATTATAGAACGAAATTTTCGTAAAATCTGAAAAAAAGTCATATTTTCCCCATATAAACACACTTGAAATTTTCAATCGCTTTGCGCCACGACTAAACGTTTTTTGATTGGCCCAAAACTTTGTATTTCTCAGTTTTTTTGCTATTCGCATATTTCTAGGGAGTGAGATCGACAGTTTGAACACTTTTTTTCCCTCCATATAACGAAGGGCTACCCTAATGGACACACAGACGGACGGACGGACATCGTTAAATCGAATCAGATAGTGATTCTGATTCGATCGGTATAATTAAAGATGGGTGTAGGTCAAATATTTTTGGTTGTTACAAACAGCAGCACAAAGTCATTATACCCAAACCACATAATGGTATAGGGTATAATCATACGTGGAGTTTAGCTTTAGATTTAATACAAAAAAAATCCATTGAAAGCAAATTACATTTAAAAATTTCTGGGTAAAATCAAAATCCACCATAACACTTGAATAAACATAATTTCTGTACACTTCACTTGAATTTTATTGACACTTTGGTTGATATCAATCACTGCTACAGCTGGTTGAAGGGGACCAAATGCAAATAAACAAACAGACCTGACCCGATGTCAACCAGCTACATACAGCGTTGTTTAATTCAAACTTGAATTGCGTTTTTCTCGATTTTACATTTTTATTTTCATTTTTTGTTTGTTTTGTTATTGTTTAATTATATTTTTTTTTTTTCGTTGCTGTTAAAAATGAAAACACTTTAAAGATCCATTAAATGTAAAAAAATGTTTATTGCGCTATGAAAAAACATTACAATTTTTTGTATTGCCATATTTTGTAATAAAATTTTCTTTCGTTTTTTATTTTTGTACATAAAAAATTGCACTAATTGTCTGCGTGCTATGCTTTTTTTTTCATTACAAAAATGGATTTTAATTTTTTTTACACTTGTTTTTGTTTTTAATTTTTATATAACTACTTTTTATGTGAATACATTATATTTTTTATGTTATTAGTTTTTTAAAATGCTTCAAATGTATTATACTTGCATTGTGCACTTCCTGTTAATCAGTGCTTTAGTTTTCCGCTTTGTTAGATATTCCATATGTTTGTCTAAATGGTTTCGTATGATATTTTATAGATGTATGCTTAAATAAAAATTATTGTGAAAAGTGTTTGTGGAGCATCATTTTATTTATTTAGTAAAAAAAATAAAATTTTTTCCGTTTTATTGTATTTTATATTTAAATATTAACAGAATTTTGTGAATCAGTCTTTAGTAAGCCTTGTTCTTAAATACTTAAAGTTTCAGTTCTATTCGCCACAAGTTTTGCTAACTTACTATCATTCGAGTTACTAATTCATCAGGTTGCTTCAAAAAGGTCTGGAAAGTGTAAGGAAATTTTATAGAAAATTGTTTTTAATAATTATTATTACTAGCATATTCCAGCACTCGAATTTCGAGTGCAAATTCAAGGACATTTTATTTTTTCATTTACTAAAGAACGTAAAGGTATGCTTCACAATTCAACTCATTTTAAATTAAGAAAACAAACTCAACGCAATAACACAAACACATTAAAAAGTTTAGTAAACACACACATATCATTGTATAATATTATGTATATGTTAGTAACAACTTTAAACGATCATAGCTCCAAAAAAATATTCCAGACGATGAATATCTGTAAATCTGGGTAACAGCTAAAAAGAAGTACCTTTCAAATGATAAATTTTTTGTCAAAATCGGGGTAAAACTGTGAAATTTACATCCGTCACAAGATATCGCCTTGCCTATTAATATTATAGATAATTAGTTTTTATTGTTCGGAGTAGCCATTTTCGAATAATATGACTTATTAATCCTCAGAAATAGTCTGTATATTACTTTAGCTCATGGTTATTCAATTATTGTGGGTTTGAGATTTTCCAGCAGGAACAGCTTATTGCCTGAAATACAATATCGCAACTATGTTGCTGCTGACCAAGCAGATAAACTCATCTCAAATTATTTTGATAAAAACCTTGGCTTTTTTTTTGTATGATTTCATATATTTTTTCCTTATAATATATCTCGAGGTTGTAAGGCTATAAACCAGGCCCTAGGCTGTTTTATGCCAGTCTAATGAGTCTAGAAGCTATGCCGTTGAATTTTCGAAGAGCCGTTGCACAACTATACGGTCAATCCACAGTACGATTAATACCTTACAATTTAGTTTGTTGTTTTGCCTTCTAAACTATGCCTCAGAATGAGCTAAATTATTATTTTCATCACTAGAAAATGTCGAATAGCAGTCGTTTGATAAGGTCAGCTGATTTTACAACAAATATATTATTAGAAATATTCTCTGCTGACTTGGTTTAAAAGAAACTGCATTATAAAAAGCATGACAGTTAAAATAGATTCTAAGAACTAAATAATTTCGTACAGTTTCTGCGCTAATAACAAACAGTTGACCTTTCATTAAGCTCGCCATAAGAAAACAACATCTAAATCGTCCTACATTAAGACAATCTTGTTGGAATTTCTTCTAAATGACCTAAATAACTTTCTAAGTTTCATCAAGTTATCAACTTTGAATAATTATCTCCATCCCCTCAAAACACAAAATTTTACCTTATTTATAAACAAAACAATTTCTAGCAGGGTAAAAAGAAAATATATCTTTTTCTTAGCCACAATTAAACCCTTTTCTAAGGAGCTAAATTTCACAATTTTCTTTTACCACTTTTTGTTAATTAACAATTTCAGACATGACAAAAATTTAATTATAACCAATAGCAACAAATATAAATTGCTTAAATGAAAGCTAACAGGCAACAGACATAAGCATACAGAAGAGCATCCGACTAACAATCGCTTACAAAAAAAAAAAAAAACAAAGGTTTCATACGAATAAGTTTTTCAAAAAATTGTTATAATTCACAGAATTGGAAAAAAAAAATAAACAAAAATATATTTTGCATTTAACCGAATAATAGAAACTTGCGGAATGAAAAGATTTGTAAACAAACCATACCTTATGTAGCCAGCGATGCCAAGCTACCGCTTTTTGCGTTAGCTTTAGCCCCTTCTACCGGCCCAAACAAGCTATTTGTTCCGTTTAGTGGCTTCTTCGAAAAACAATATTTTTTTATGTTAAACAAAATTTCAAGAGGAGCCACATATTAAAAGTCAAAAATAAAGGTTTTAAGCGAACGAGCTACCGAAAAGAATTCTCAATTTTTTCTGTGCACTTCGAGATAAATCAAGCAAATTCGGCGATATACCTCTTCGTAAGCGCATCAACGAATTTATTTAAGTTGAGTAAACGATTAGAAAAATTATTTCAGTAAGCTAGCGTGGCCCTTCATTATATGGAGCGGAAAAAAGTGTTCGGATTCAAAGTCTCACTCCTTATAAATACGCGAATAGAAAAAAAAAACTGAGAAATACAGCGCTTCGGCTCAATCAAAAAAAAAAAAAAAATAGAGGTGCCTCAACGCAACTGAAAATTTCAAGTGTGGTTATATGAGGAAAATATGAATTTTTTCAGATTTTACTAAAATTTCGTTCTATAATTTAATTTTTTCGACAAGTTGTTATATGAACCTACTTCAGTACTCAATTGTCTTTTCAAAAAGTTAGATAGCTTCAAAATCGAATAAAAACTCGCCAAGAAATAGCAAATGCCCTAGACCACTTTTGTGCCAAGAAAAACAGTAGGTCATGAAATTTGATGGCACTTCTCTCAACATTGAGGAACTGATCCAAACTATAGCTTTTTTTGCCTCTATACGTATCAGCAATCAGACATGATGTATTGTTTTATTACAACGTTTTTAACCTATTGCGCAATGAGACCAAAAATTAAAAATTTTTCTGATAAAATTTTGAAAACTCCTTAAAAAAAATTTCGAAAAATTCCTCTGGCTCTTTAAAGTTTTGTTTAATATATGTTACAGATTAACTGTGTGAATTTTTAAGTAAATTGCTCTTTAAGATTTTTTTTTTACAAAGAATTTTTTGCGGATATCGAGAAAAATCAGTTTTTTGTGAAATATTCAGTAAATGTACTCTTTCTTAATACTTTTATCAGTTTTCTACTTTCGAATATTATATTTTGGAATAATGGCCTAGGGTTTCGGAAAATAGTTTATGACCCCGTTATCCCTTTTAAGCTAATAAAAGACATTTTATTAAAAAAGTCAAATATTTTGTAAGTGCTGTTGCATTTTTAGATGTGGCGCTTAAAATATAATAACCAAATGTGTAATGCCTGGTTTTCATTATGTCATTTTCAATGGCGATTGTTGTCAATTATTGTCAGCTCTATGAAAACAGGTTTTAATGTCTTGTCATTTACAACCCCTGGCAACATTTGACATCTGAAATGAAATTGCCAGCATATTGGCAATTTGTTTGTGTTTGACAGCCGGATATTTTGTTCCTTCTATAAGATGTTATTAATACGTAATGAATAGAAAATTACGAGATGTCAGTTGAGGCAATTGATTGTTGTCAGCTTATATGACATAGTGAAAACCAGGCATAAGTCTTCATGCTAAAAATTTGTAAGAAATCTAACAACGCTAACACATTGCTTGCCGAGGCCAAACTCTGAATTTTGGCATATTTAGAAACATTAATTGTTCCAGTAAACTTGATGAAACACTCACTATGATTTGGAAAATAATATTGTGCTACATTTTTACCGATTTTTTGATTTAATGATTATGATGATTTTATAATTTGATGTCAATAACCCATTTGGACTTGGCGCCACAAATGACCCCAAGCTAGTATAGGATGATTAAGTCAAAAGGTTCAAATATTTTGCAAATGCTGCTGAATTTTTGATCATTTTAAGAAAACTGTTTAAAATTTAAAAAAGGAGTTTTCAGAATTTTATCAAAAAAATTCCTCATTATTGGTCATTTTAATTGAGCATATTTTAACCCTCTTTTTATGCGAATTCTACTTGAAAAATATTGGCATCGCTGATGGTTGGTGTGGAGTCAATTCAGTGGTGAACGGAATCTGTGAAATATTTATATAAATCAGTAAAACCTTAAACCATATTGTTGGCAATTAATGTATAAATATAGTTTAGGTGCCTCCGTTTACAAAACCCATCCTTTCCAATATAAGTTGTTTTCTCAAAATTTTTTGCAAAAAGTTTAGAGCTGGAAAAATCAGTTGCTGTTTTTCAGGATAAATTTGGGAATTGTAACTTTATGAACTAGTGCGAAAGTTTAGTGCATTTACCTTTTGTATATGAATTGAGACTTGTTTATTACACATATAGGAACAAAAACAAGTAAGAAAATTATAGTCGGTCTAGACCAAAAATGGTCCGATTCTGACCATGGTTAGTAAAGTCTCTTGTATTTTGCGAAAATAAATACAAACAAAATTTCAGATGAATCGGTGCAAAATTTTTGTTATACCCTATACCACTATGTGGTTTGGGTATAATGACTTTGTGCTGCTGTTTGTAACTACCAAAAATATTTGACCTAGACCCATCTTTTATTATACCGATCGAATTAGAATCACTAACTGATTCGATTTAACGATGTCCGTCCGTCCGTCCGTCCGTCTGTGTGTCCATGTAAACTTTGTAATCAAACTGCAGGTCGAAACTATGAATATATTTTGATGAAATTTGGTATATAACCTTCTATCGGCCATAGGATGAACGCTGTTGAAATTGGTGAGAATCAGTCCATGTTCCGACCTAGCCCCCATACAAATGACCCCTATGAAATCGACATAAATTTATATAAGATCCCAATTGTCATATAGATCTTACTCAAATTGGGTTTGTATGCGTTTATTACATCCATTAATGAGTAGTTCAAAAATGATCCCTATGGGCCAACTCTTAGTCATAGGCCCCATATAGATATAGCATGCGATTTGAATTTTTTCATATCTGCAGCCAAAAAAATCAATTAAAATCCCACTCAAATTTTGTTTATGCTTATTTTCTATGTCCAGTTAGTTAGGCCTATGAGACAGAGTCTCTAAACGCATGGTATAGTCGGTCTAGACCCACTATAATCTTCTTACTTGTTTTTTGATAGATTTAACTGAAGATCGGGAAGCAGCTCTATATGGGGCCTATGACTAAGAGTTGTGCCGTAGGTATCGTTTTTGGACTATTCATTAATGGATGTAATAGACACATACAAACCCAATTTGAGTAAGATCTATACTCTGTTGTTCTGTTGCAATGTTCTTGAAACACACCGTTTTATATCGTCTTTCTTTGACCTACTGAAGTGAAATTTCCATTGACTTTTTTTTATAAAATTTATAATATTGTTCCACCGTATATAATATTGTCCAAATTTTATTTAATGAATCAAAAGAATATACTCCCGCCACACCTTTTTTCTAAGAAGAACTATAAACACTGAATTTTTGTGTGCCACCATTAAAACCTTAATATTTTTTAAACTATTATTGTTATTCAATTATATTATTTTTTCCAAATTATATTTCTGAAATCTACTTGCATTAAATAGATATGACGAAGGAAAATATCTACCCGGTCCATTGAAATGCTTAAAAAAGTGAATCAGTTACTGCAGTGTTATTTTGGACAAAAAGAATTTCTAGAACAAAAGTTAAATTGTATTTCTTTTAACTAAAACATTCACCACAAAACAGCATCATTACATTTTATATATATTACACTCGAAGAATTGGCTTTTTGCTAACAAAATGACACAGTTCGTCGTGTAGCAGCTAGGTTTGAACATCCAACGGATTTCACCAGTTTCAATAGATAAAAAAAAATTTCATCACAATATATTTTTATTTGCGATTGAACACTTTGCTATAAAATTAAAAAATTATAATTTTTGTATTTTAGCTAGTTGTTTCAAGGCAATCCTCCTCTATATTTTCTAATGTCTTGTTTCACACGAAAGATCATGATAGACTTTGTCTGTCTCGATTTTTATTTTTCCCGATTTTTTCCGCATTTTTCATATGATAATTTTGGCCGAAAAACTAATTTCTGCCCATTATACCTAAACTACAATCTTTACGTGACTTGTGATTCTAATTATCTAAATATTCACATTCAGAGTACTATTTTCTAATTCGGAATTAAGTCTTAATATTGAAACTTCTTCTGAAAAAAGAACAAAACACGGTGAACAAAATTTTAACAAACTTGCCTATACAATTTTTTTTTTCGTTTGTTATTTTCGAAGGCAAAAATGCATAAAAACAATAGTAAGAAAATTATATTCGCTCTAAGTCAATTTTGACAACCTACACCAAGCGTTTCGAGAGAGGGTCTTGAAAACAACTTTGCTGATGCAATAATTAAATATAGAAAATACGATTAAATCAAATTTCAGTGGTATTGTTATTAATGTGTGGCACTCAGACATGATTGATATCTTATTTGATGTAAGGTTTTTGTGGGTACCATGTTCAATAATCAGCCTATCACGACCATATTCACTAAAGTCACTCAATTTTTTAAAAAAAGGTATATAAACCCAATTTTTAAAAATTCTATGCAATATATATATTTCTTTTTATTATTTTGATAGATTTTACTGAAATTGGAAATCAGTTTTATGACTGACTCTACAGAGATTTTCACATACGCCTAATTTTATTGACATATGTATATTAGAGTGAGTGGTCTTCCAAAACAAAAATCCGATTTTGGGGAGTGTTGGGGTCCAGTTTTTTCCTTTCTATATAAAACTAATAAATCTGAAGTTTAGGGACAGTCGAATAAAGAAAATTCGCTCCGGAAATCGATCGAAAATTTCAAATGTGTTTAAATGGAAATATTATGATTTTCTCAAATATTACGAAAATTTCGTTCTTTGTTTAATTTTTTCCACAAGATGAATGAATTCCAGAATTAAATTGTCTTTTCAAAAATCTTTACAGCTACAAAATCGAACAAAGACTCGCTAAGAAATAGCAAATGCCCCAGACCAACTTTGTGCCAAAAAAACACAGGGTCATGAAATTTGACGGCACTTTTTTCAACTTTGAGAAATAGATGAAAGCCAAAGTTTTTTTTTGTGTCTAACTGATAAGCACTCAGATCTGAAGTATTGTTTTATTACCACGTTGTTAACCTATTGCGCATTGACACCGAAGTTGGGAAAATTTTTTATAAACATTTAAAATTTCCTTTTTTAAATCTATAATATTAATAGGCTAGGCGATTTCTTGTTACCGATGTTTTGTTCTACCATTTTGTCCTGATCTGGACCAATAATCTATTATATGAAAGGTATTTCTTTTTAGCTGTTCCCCAGATTTACAGATTTTTAAATTTTTTACCTTATTTTGAGTAAAATGCATTTAAAGTTGCTACCAACACATACATAAAATTATACGTATGGTATGTGTGTGTTCATTAAATTTTTTAATGTATTTGTTAATGTGTGTGTTATCTTCATTCACAATAATAATAAATCAAAAAAGTGTTGGTTTGTGAATTGGCTAAGTTGAGAAAATAAAGTTGCCTAGAAATTGCACGCGAATTTCGAGCGCTGGAATCTGCTAGTTTTAAAAAAATTTCTGAAATAAAACTTAACAAAATAGATCTGGCACTTTACGGTTTTATTAAATGCATGTTAGAGATTATCTGTGTGAATTTTTAGGCTAAAATTTTTTTACAAGCATTTTTTTCGGACTTCGAGAAAAATGGGAAATTCGTGAAATACTCAGAAAATATATCAAAAATTGCCCAGTTTTCTACTTTTGAATGTTACAAATTATCTTAATAGTCTAGGCCTATAGGGTTTCGGATAAAATAATATAGCCCCATTAACTCTTTTGGACTTGGGATCACATATGAGCTCACATATTAAATTTTATCATAATATATATATATATGAACGGACAGACATATAAGAGAGGAAAGAGGAACAGTTACACGATAGAAGCATGGACGGACGGACATCTCGTAATCGAGTCAGTGTGTTAAAAATTGGATCATTTGGATATTTTTGGTAGATGCTAACATTAGTATAAACTCATTATACCCTGACTGCATAGTGTAGAGGGTATAGAGTATAAATAGTGACACTTCAAGTACACTTTGCTTGTATCTTATTGTAATAAGCACAACAAATTTTCAGTTGGGTTTTTTCTTCTTGATGCCATGTTTCCGCTTTTTACTCGAATACACTAAATTCGTATATATAAACTATTTCGACAACAGACTTTAATCTCTATTAGTGTTGTGAGTGGTCATTCTCTTGCGTATGTACTAACATTGTAATGCAAAAGATGTTAAGCTGATTGGAGAGGCAGCTTAGAATTTTAGACGAGCATGTATTTGTTTTAATTTTCATCGTTCTACTCTTGTCGAAATGCCTTCTGTTTTAATACGGGTGTTGTTTTTTTTTTTTTTTTGTTTGCCTTAATTTGATTGTAAGCTTTTTCTATGATGACTGTCAAAATTTTGTCTGCAGTGTAATTAACCTGAGAATTTAAAAGAGGTATTATTTTTGTTTATATTGTTCTGGCCACTTGTTGTTGTAGTGTTTTTTCCTGCAGGCCATGGCTTTAATTTTATGTACTTTTTTTTTATCTATATCATAAGATTAGTTAAAAAGAAAATGAAGCAAGATGTAGACGCAAAAAGGGTTTGAAACAAAAATAATCATAGTCATCAAGTTTAAGAGGACAAATAAAGTGAGTGTCTTATAAGATTGTAAGAACCAGCAGCAGCAGCATCAGCAGTTATGGGGATATGGCTGAAATGCGACAAGAGGAAATGACTTAATGAGGGAAATTTAACAAGGATGGGGGGGTTTGAAGCGAACTTTTTCTACATTTGATGTACGCTTTTAATTTGTTTTTTCTTTCCTTAAGATATTACATACAATGTTCGAAAAAGGGAAAAATATTTTAAAATATTTTAACTTAACTTTAAACTGCATTCAATGTTAAGAAATTTTAATACTTCTTTACTTCAAATTTGAACTTTCCACATTAAGATTATTAAACATTTCTATAAAACGCAATGAAAAACCCACTAGATCGTTCCACTTCAATGCAAAGAAAAACACGTGATTCCCAAACCAAGTGTAGACCTTTACTTTAGTAGTTTCTATAGCAACCATGTGTCTTTCTAAAGATTTGTTCATTCAGTCATTTTTTTCTCTCTGGGTATATTAAATTTCCATCCCTGTCAACCGCTGACCCCTTACATCCTTTAGGTTCTTCTTAATTAGATTTGCTTTAGTCTTTAGCGACATTAAGAAAAAAAAAAAACCTTGAGCTTTACTAGAAACATAATGTGACAGTTAAGTTGTTTCTTAAAAAAAAAAAAAAAAAATGCTGCAAGAAAAAAACGTTTACATCCAAAGATAAAAATGTCACAAGTTTTTTTCTCTTTTTCAAGGATAAAAGCAATAAAACATGAAAACACTCTGCTCTTGACAGTTATATTTAGTAGAAAAGTGATTAAATTTTTTTCTAGCAGGCAGCAGTTTTTTTTTTTACGAAAATAATAAATTAACTAATTTTAAGGTTTAATTTAAAGGTGAAAATTGAGGCAATTTATTTTTAGGTATAGCGTTGAAAAGATAATTTCAAATTATAAAAATAAGCTCGCCATTATTCAAATTGTTTAAGTTAATTTAGTTGTTAATGAATTATTTGGAAGACATTGTGATATATAACCTTCACAATTTAATAATGAAATATTACAACACTTTGTCTGTACAAGTTTGTTTTTTTTTTCACAATTTTTATTTATTTCTATCCTAAATATAAAATCCCATATTTTCTAAATGTCCCTGAGTTGTAGTTTTTTAAAATATTCGTAATCTAGCTAAGAATTAAATTAACCCCGCTGTTAGGTTGGAAAAAACTTACCAATCTTGGTCTACTTTGTATTTTTCACAATAATTTAAAATAAAACTCTTTTTACCAGATATTTTAAATATTTTATATTTCTGAAAATATGTGAATAGCAATTTCACATTTATTTTATGGAAAGACTTAGACGAATCCACTTTGCGGGCACATATTGCTGTTTTATTTCTTGCTGGGGTTTATCAGTATTAACATTGTTTTTTATCTGGTGTATATGAAAAGTGCTTATCATGATAATTTTGTACTGTAGAGGCAAAAACGAAGTTTTGCATGGTTTGCTTTATGCACATTTTGGTCGTCCAATATTTCGGTCTATTATGAGCGAGGATAATTTTCAAATGATAACTAGCGCGCTCTTCGGTTTGATGACGTTATCAATTGAAGACAACAAAAAAGTAGTGACAAGTTTGCTCCTATTCGTGAGTTATGGGACTATGGCGAAGCTCTTCTTCCAGTGTTTTATAACTGTCACGAAAATGCCACTGTTGATGTGCAGCTAGTTGGTTTTAGAAGACGACGTTCACTTATTTAGTAACCTTCCAAATATGGGCTTATATTTTGGTTGTACACTCTAAATCAGGATACGTATGAAGAATACAACTATACATTGGAAAAGAGAAAAATGAAAAGCCTGAAAAAAATCAAGGAGAACGAGTTGTTTTGGAGTTGACAGAAGGACTGAGATGGCAAAATATTACATCCGAGAACTTCTTTTCATCTTTTCAGTTGGGGGAAAAACCTTCACAGAAACAAAACTTTTATCCCACCGAAGTTGCTAATTTTCAAAAAAGTTCATTTATATACATCCTCGTTTGCTTATATTGAAATCGCAATACTTGTTTCATGTGTTGGCCATAAAAATAAAGGTACTGTATTGATGAGCACCATGCACAGAGAAGGTGAAATCGATTTCAATAATCATAAGAAGGAACCTGCAATCATTTCATATTATAACTCTACAAAAGTTTTGTTATTTTTTGTTATTATGTATTGATTCTGCACTAATCCTTTGCATTATATGTCTTTGGAGGCGTCAATACTGCTGATCAAATGACTAGCTACTCCAGCAGTAAAAGAAAAACCAATCGATGGCCAAATGTTGTGTTTTCAGATATAGTTGATATATCCGCATCGAATGCTTTTATTATGCATGCATTATATACAGAAATATACAGAAATCGATCCGTCGTGGACTGCAAGTTATTCAAATCCATTTGCAGCTAAGCTACTGCCTCAACAGCGAGCTTTTGCGTCAAAAATTTGACCATCTACGAGCGGTGGTGTAAAAATTTCAGGTCCTAGAAAAAGGGGAATTTGCAATTGCTGTAAGTCCAAATGTGATACCAAATGCATTTTATGCAATGGATTTGATTGCAAATTGAATCGAAAAACGATTTGGTACATCCTGCTGCGAAAATAACAATAAACGATAGCTGTTTCTTCTTACTTTTACTAATGTACAAAACTAAATAAATTTCATAGACCAAAATGGTCCATAACCTAAGATATGTAACTTTTAATTTTGTTTCTGCTCGATTTTAGGACAGATACATAAAAATGAACTAAAAGCATTAAAATAGAAAAAAGTACATGAGCTCAAGTTTTAATTTGATAGCATTAGCCATTGCAAATTTATAATAAAAAATATTAAAACAAGTAGGAAAATTATAGTCGGTCTAGACCGACTATACGATACCCTATACCATGCGTTTAGAAACCCTATCTCTTAGGCCCAACTAACTGGACATTGAAAATAAGCAAAAACCAAATTTGAGTGAGATTTTTATTAATTTTTTTGGCTGCAGATGTGAAAAAGTTCATATCGGATGCTATATCTATAAAGGGACTAGGTCCAAAAATGGACCGATCCTGACGGTCGGACGGACGGACATTGTTAAATCAACTCAGAAAGTGATTCTGATTCGATCGGTATAATTAAAGATGGGTCTAGGTCAAATATTTTTGGTTGTTACAAACAGCAGCACAAAGTCATTATATCCAAACCACATAGTGGTATAGGGTATAGAAATTACTAAATTTGTCCAAACCTAACAGCAGGGTTAATATTTGATCAAAATTACTCATACGCATCGCATACCACGTAAGGCAAGGTTTTATGCTTGTTTCTTTTAAAGATTATTATTACATATATGTGACCTTCTCCGAGAAAAGGGACCTAGTGTGTCAAAAACGGGTTGTGTCAAAAACGGTGGATTCTGATACCTAAAAGGGTGTAGAAACTTTAAATGCGATTTTTTCTCAAAGCTTAATTTTCACACACTAGTTCCCTTTTCTCGGAGAAGGTCACATATATATTTTTATAGCCTATACCACTATGTGGTTTGGGTATAATGACTTTGTGCTACTGTTTGTAACTACCAAAAATATTTGACCTACACCCATCTTTAATTATACCGACCGAATCGGAATCACTATCTGATTCGATTTAACGATGTCCGTCCGTCCGTCCGTCTGTGGGTCCATGTAAAGATTGTAATCAAACTGCAGGTCGCAAATATGAATATATTTTGATGAAATTTGGTATTTTATCTTTTGTCAGCTATGGGATGAACGCTATTGAAATTGGTGTGAATCGGTCCATGTTCAGACCTAGCCCCCTATGAAATCGACATAAATTGCCATAAGATCCAAATTGTCATATAGATCTTACTCAAATTTGGTTTGTATGCGTTTATTATATCCATAAATGAGTAGTCTAAAAATGATCCCTAGTACAACTCTTAGTCATAGGCCCCGTATGGAGCTGCTTCCCTATCTTCACTTAAATCTATCAAAAAACAAAAATTTTGCACTGATTCTTGTTAAATTTTGTTTTTATATATATTTGCAAAATACAGGAGACTTTACCAAACATAGTCAGCATCGTTCCATTTTTGGGCCTAGTGCCCATATAGATATAGCATCCGATATGAACTTTTTCATATCTGCAGCCAAAAAAATTAATAAAAATCCCACTCAAATTTGGTTTATGCTTATTTTCTATATCCAGTTAGTTGGGCCTAAGAGATAGGGTCTCTAAACGCATGGTATAGGGTATCGTATAGTCGGTCTTGACCGACTACAATTTTCTTACTTGGTTTTTTATTTAAATGCTTCAAATATAATTTTGCATTTTATAAATGCTAATACTGAATGTTTTTAAAACCCAATAAATCGGTAATTTGAAAAATGTTGTTTAATGGTGGTAAGGCATAATTGGTCTGATGCCAGCCTAGTGGAGTTTTTTTTTTTTACTCCGTACAAGATTTATTTTCAAACTGCTGTCATTTTTTTTTCTGTTCTGTGAAAACCGAAAAAATTTTCTTCGTATCGTATCATTTACTACAGTCCGTCTATGACACTGAAGAAATCATTTCGTAATGTAATTTACAATTGTAGTGTTGTACACGGTTTCGAAAGAATTAGTTTAAAAGAAAAAAAACACATTACCAAACAAATTTAAACATCACAATAATAAAACAATTATGTATTTTATAAACTTTATTATTTCAATTTTAAGACTAAGGCTTAAATATATTTTGTATTGTTAGTTAAAAATATTTTGATTTAATATCCCTTGTAAACAAAATTTCGAAAATTACATTCAGATTTACAACCAGACATTTTTCTGTTGAGTTTACACAGAAATTGCTGAATAAATCAAAGAAAGGAATTTAAAACTTTAAGCAAACATTTCTTCTTAAAAAGTCGAATCCAATAAAAGGTGAGCATTCCAGTTCCATTTGAATTAATTAAAAGATACTAATTCTCTTTATTTTATTTCCCATAAACCCCAATTTTAATTACTACTAATCGAGTTATTATAAGTAAATATCTTTATAGATTCAACCCCCCCCCCCTTAAATTTTAGCAAACCCCTCAAAACATTAAGAGATCTAGTTTTGTAATGCCATTCTTGTGTAACAATATTGGCGGTATAACTGCGTTCGACGGTTTGTAACTGTATTGAGTCTTTTGATTTTCAATATGTTGTTTCTTAAGAACCTGCCACTGACTTAAGTAAAAACAAGTATGAAAACTATGATCGGTCTAGGCTGAGTATACGATACCATATACCATGCTTTTAGAGACCCTACGTCTTAGGTTCAACTAATTAAATATATAAAATAAGCATAAATCAAATCTGAGTGGCATTGTTACTAAAATTTTGACTTCGATTATGGAAAAGTTCATATCGGATGATATATTTATATGGGGAATATGTCGAAACATGGTCCGATTCTGCCCATATTTGGTAAGCTCATGTGTTTTTAGCAAAAACATATACAACCCAAATTTGAGAAAAGTCTGTACAATATTTGTGTTTTTTGATAGATTAAGGTGAAGATTGGGAATCTGTTTCATATGGGGGCTATGGTGTATTTTTGTGCTACTGATAAATGGTTGTAAGAAACAAACCCAATTACACTGAGATCTATATGATATTTTGAATATTATTATAATTTAAATCTATTTCATAGAGGTCATTTATGTGGGAGCTAGGTCTGAACATAAACCTAATTCCACCAATTTCAACAGCATCCATCCTGTAACCAATAGGAACTGCAACTGCGAACTGTAGTTTTATTACAATCTTTACATGGGCACGCATACGGATGGACGGACGGACAAGAAAGTTATTCTGAGTCTAGGTCAAACAATTTTGGTGCATTCTAATATCACCACAAACTCATTATATAACGACCGCATAGTGGTGTATGGTGTAGAAGTTATTTACTAAATTCTTAGCTAGAAATTGCTGATTAATGATATAAGAGAAATCTTAAATGGTTCTGCTTGGCCTGAGAACGCCAAGTTCTTTGGAGGGTGTGCTATATTGGCTTAGCACTTTCATCCTGGCCTAGAATTTCTCGCCCCCCCACAGATAATGACTACAATAATAAAATATTTGTGGGCTGAACAAGCCTTATGTTTTTAAATTATTAGATTAGTTATCTGATATTAACTTAAATCTATCATGCAAATGCTCTTTTTAATTTATTAGATACTAGCTTAGCACAGCCCTCGAAATTCGTATGCAGATTCTGGAAATTTATATATTTTCATTTAATAAATAATGTTATAAGTGCGTAAAGGTCGTATAATAATCAATTTTAGCTAATTCACAATTCAACGCTTTTGAAATAAAATTCATTAAATATCATTATACATATTTGTTGAACACACGGAATATATATAAACGAGTTTATAAATAAATAGTTTTATAAAAGCCTAAGGCTATGCTAATCAAATTTAGCCAATTCACAATTTATTTGTAATAAACACACATATAGTGTGTGTTTTATTTATATGTTAGTTGCAATTTGAAATGAGTATTACTCCAAGAAAAATATTCCAGACGCACAGTGGCGCCTGTAAAACAAGTGAGATTGCAAAAATCTAAAATTTCGTGTGCCCCAAAAAAATATTGAATAAACATATTTTACAGGGAATTGTCCAACGATTTCAAACACGCTACTCTTATAATAATCAGATTTTTGGTTCAGAAGATATAGCCCTTCAAAATTGACTGATTTTCAGTGTTCAAAAAACCAGACCATTTTGAGGTAATTTGCTACGCTTTCAGATACAATATCTCAAAAACTATGTATCATCATTCTTACAAATTATACAGTTTGCTTAGTGTTTGTCCAGGTAAGTCAATATTTACCAACTATCCATTTTTCAATATTTCTCAACTTTGATTAAAAATAAAAAAAAAACTATAAGTTTTTATATTTGCCATATTTTCTAATGTAAAAATTTTCAGCTGCCCACCTTTTCCCTATTCTTTGCTAGACGCAAAATTTACAAAAAATTATGACATATCACCGTGAAAACCCATTCTTATTGTTATTCCCCAAGTACGGATAAGGAAACTCAAACGATGGAAACACTTAAAGAAGATTTTTTGAAAATGATGAGGCTGTAACTCGAATCACTGGAATAAACAATCAAATCGTTAACAGATTGGGAATGATCTTGAATGTTTTAAATTGCAAGAAAAAAGTTGAGTCTGAAAGATGTGGAGAATATGATTCACATAAAAATAAAAATTTAAGTTTTTATCGATCGAATAAACAACAAAAAATGGTTGTCGTTTAGATAACAACAACAGCTGACTTTAACAATAGCGAATATCGTTTAAAAATTTTACTGATAATTTTACAATTTTCTTTTTCTAACGATACGATTATCGTTAAAAGAAGTTACTGAATCGCGGTACTGAAAAGCTATTAATTTCTCCTGAATGTCAATATTTTTTTTAAATGGAAAAATTTTTTAAATGTAAACATAGGTATGTGGAGTTTTTTTTTTTTGGAATTTCAATTTGTGTTTAACGAATAAAATTTATATATTAAAGATGCAATTGATGTCTTCTAAATTTAAAATAATAATTTCCGACGTTTTGATATGATTTTCTGTATTCAATTAATTGTAATTTATAATTGGAAATTTTTAATTCCAGTTTTAAAAATTGATATTTTCTTAAATTTGAATGGAAAATTTAAAAAGTGCAATTTTGTATTTATGTGAATAATAATGCTTTATTAATTATAAACAATTTTTAAAAATTAGATGTAATCGCAATCAGATATTTTATAGGTAAAGCAGAATAATAATTCTATATAACTATGTAGAACTGTTTTGTAAGCAAAAAACTCATTGACGAACTCGGTAACTCTATTTTGTAAAGACAACAAAAAGTTAACCCCCCAATCTCACATCACACTGAAATTGTAAAATCGTTGTGTACGTATTATCAACGAAAAATTGTTCGAATTAGTCGAATCCATCGCCATTAAATTTTATGCTCAAACATCTGACTGCAATCTCATTTTTAAAATGTTGTCGAAGCGTAAACTTGAAAAAATTTGTATACTTCTCTCTCTTATTTTATTTTAAGTAGAGTTACCAAGTTTATTATACAGGCACATGTTTGAGGGAAAATGTTTACATTTATTATTATTAGTATTATTTTAATAATAGTTAATAAGATTTATGCTCTATAATTAACAAACTTGCGTTTTTGTATGCACATTTCAAAAAATAAATCATTATAATAGATTTAGTAAGTTAAAACTTTAATTACAATTTTACAGAATCCAGTAAATTTGCATTAAATTTATAACAGGGTAACATTAATCATCGTTAGTGTCTGCCACTGTTCGCACGAAAAATTTGGTGCCATTAGTGTGACCACTGCGGAAAATGTGTGTGTATTAGTAAAAAAAATGTGAGTGTATTGAGTTTTTCGAACTTGCAGTGTGATGTGAGATTGGTGGGTAATATGCCAAACTTATGTTCATATTTGTAAAAGAATAATGAAAAAACGTATGAAATAAAAGACCAGCCCGTGTATACTCTTAACATTGCTCTGTATGATATCCAGTTGAAAATATTAACATTCATGTTAAAATAAAAATAACTATTGCAAAGCTAATTAGAACAAACAAAAATTGTGGCTCCATTTACTGTGGCATAGTCACGCTGAGCAAAATGAAGTGACACTCTGTTAATGCAAAAGAAATGTATTTTCCCCACAACAAAATATTGCAGAATTTTATGTAAATAAAATAATATACCGATTTATTTCTAACATGCAGTTGTTATGGATATACATATATAATACATATATTATTTGTATTATTTAATATGTTTATATAAATTTATAAATAAATTTATACATATATTTTTTTTTTGCTATATTTACATTGTTTTTTTTTATTAACAACTAGGACTTTTAGCATTATTTGCTTTAGATGTTGGTGAATTTTTACTCCCTTTATTTTAACTCGTAGTGTCTGCTTGTCGAAAAAATTTCGGATCGATTTTAACCAATTTCCCGTGAGCCATTCGATCTGAAATTTTGCAGGCAGGCTAGTGGTAATAACCAGAGTTAATAAAAAAATGTACAAAGGGTTAGTTTTCATTATATTTTTACCACAACGACCACAAAAACAACAAGTCCAGCTATGACAACAACACAACATTTAGGATAACAACAAGAACAATATAGAAACATCATATTTTTCATTTTTTTTTTTTTTAATTTTTCAGAGATTTCCCTGGACCTGTTCAACCGATTTTAATGATTTTTGAAACAAAAATCTTTCCATGAATTTCTGAATCATTCTCACTAAAAATGATCACTGAAGCTGCACTATTCAGGGCGTGATCGTGACAATAACAACATAGAAAATTATATTTTTTCCAAGACTTTTTTTAGTTCTTCATTCAAATCTCGGGACCTAATAGACCAATTTGGACGATTTTAAATAGTGAACTTTTCAGGATGTCAAGGAATCGTTTTTTATATCAATGAGGATCCTAGCTGCCCGATTGATGCCGTTATCGTGATTTCCACAGACGGACATCGCTATATCAACTCCGGTTGTTATAAGGATCACAAATATATATATTTTATGGGGTCCAAAATTTTTTTTCTAATTATTACAAACGGAATGACAAACTTATATACCCTCTGCACACTGGAGTGGAGGGTATAAAAATTATATACAAAAAGCTTTTCTTCAGATATTAATACATATATAGATGGTAAAAGGCTTCAAGATGACACAATCCAGAAGTTTCTACTATTTTACTTAGCTATAGTTCTGTTAATTGAAATGATTAGAAATTTTGAAGTTTAATCTTACGTTATGAAAATATTAGTTCTAAGATTACCTTCCTCTTAAAATGTTTAGTTTCCCATAAAAACTAATCTTTAATTTACGTTTAATTATGGTCCCATTGAATTACTTTTCAACCACTTTATAAAGGGAAAATATTTGTCAAAAGTAAACACATGCAAAAGTTCTTAAACTCTTCAACTCCTTTTAAATTCTATAAACAATTCACAACTGGTGTTTAAAATATAAGATTTTCATAACTCAACTTCTCTGGTGTCGTGTATGTTAAGTGACACTTCTAAAGATATTTTTCTCTATTTTAGAAGAAAATAGAAAGAAAACATTTGCCCACACACTGCAGAAAAAGTTTTTTAGTATGAAAGCGAAATATATAAATATAGAGTGAAATAAAAATATGACAGTGTGCAGCCGAATTATAATACGCCGAAGTTGGTAAAAGAAAAATCGTTAAATAAGGGGTAAAATTTTAAAAAATTTAATTTTCAAAGTCTTCAATCGGTTGTTATGTCTATTAGAAGGACCAAGTCGCCTGACAGTAAGTGATAGTATTTTGTTTTTTCTAGTTCAAAAACCCTTTATTTTGTTTTATCGTCAATATCCGTCAACTGATATCAATAATAAAATACTGGAATACAGTGTTAGAGATTCTATCAATAGATCAGTGAATCTGTTAATCATTTCATTGAATCAGTAAGTTAGTGATGAGCGTAAGTATGTCCTGTATGATAATGGATACTACTTTCAGATTGCGAAGGGCTTACAAAATTTAATTAATTTGTCGTTTTGAATGCCCTACATATTAACATAATTATTTACTTAAAATAACGATAAAACCAATAGCTCTCCTGAGACATGGTAAATGGAAGGAATCAATAAATTAATTGAATGCATTTATTATAAACGAAACATATCAAAATCGAGCAATGTTGTTCTTTAACTATTCGGTACAACGTTTTAATAAATATGGCACCAATAACTTTAAAGACACTGACTAAGTTGCTCTTTTCTTATATGAAACAAAGTTACAAAAACGAACAAAATAAATATTAAAAAAGAAAAATGACTGCATGATGGCCCCAAAAGTATTCGTGTTTTTTTTATTTTTGAATTCATTTTTTATATATATATATATATATATATTTGAGATGACGACATTAACGATGACATCTGCTTTATATTTTGTTTCATTCTTACGAGTGTTTGTGTTTGTTTAGTTTGGCTGGAGAGTCCTTAAGGAATAAATGTCAACAAATGTTTTGCTGTATGTTGCTGCCATTAAAGAATGAGATGAATGCTTGCACTTACATACATTATTTCCCGGCCTTATGTTTCACAAATGCTCTATCACTTAACTTCAAGTACATATGCAAACCTGGCCCCTGAGTTTAAATGTCTCTTTGTTTTGTTTGTTTGAAATCTTTTAAGTAAAACGAAAAAAAAGAAACAATCGAAATAAAGTGTGATGAATATATAGAAAATGTAGAAAAAAAAACATTTTGTCGTTTATAGTGAAATTAGCACACCCTACAGCAGTTACAAAAATATAGACCAGCTTTTTAAGCTCTTTTTTGTATTTGCCCATTTAATAAAAAAAATTGTTATCGCTAATTCAAATAAAACTTTAAAGATGTTCCGAACGTAGAGATAAATTTCTTGTCATATAGTTTTTACGAATATAAAAGAATATTTGTGTAAGTGGACTACTTCATTCCATTTAACAGTACAAGTGTATGTTTCTACCATTAAATAAAATAAACAAATACAGTTTTCTTTTTTTGTTTCGTTAAAAATTTGTGAGAAAATAAGTTTTACATCTTCTGAAACACTTCAATTATAAGATTATTGTTGAAACTTTTTTTTGTTTTTTGTTTTTATTTAAATACTTTACTTTAGTTTACATATAAGATGTTTACGTTTTACATATACATATATATTAGGGTTGCCCTTAATTAAAAAAGAGTGTTCAAACTCTCGTTCTGACCATCTAGAAATATGCGAATAGCAAACAAACTGAGAAATACAAAGTTTTGGGTCAATCACAAAAAAAAAAAAAAAAATGGGGGTGTCTCAACTGAAAACTGCTGTTGAATTTTTAGATGCGGCACTTAAAATATTATAACCAAATGTGTAGAACTTCCACTCCTAAAACTTAAGATAAATCCGAGAACGTTAACCCATTACTTGCCAAAGCCAGCTTCGGATTTTAAGATATTTTTAAATAAAAATGACGGAAAACGAGCTTTTCTGTTAAACTCGATGAAACCACTATTTAGAATTTAAGAAAATAAATTAAAACCAATTTTAATCAATTCTGTTATAAAGTTATTTTGTGTATAAGAACTATCTATATTTGTCTAAAAAAATAAAAAGACCCAAACCTAATTTTTTTAAACATTTTTATCTGAGTTATGTGTAAAAAAAAAATTGTGAAATTTTTTTTCCATTTGTCTTTGTTTTCGTGTACCTTTAAATTCGATACGCGATGAAATATTCTAATTCTGAGTATGCGGATTTCGTTTTTTATTATGGCAAAGCTGATGGGAATTCATTGGCAGCACAGCGTATGTATGCTGAAGCTTTCCCTCAAAGAGATGTTCCCCACCACACCGTCTTCACAGTACATCTGATCGCCTTCGTGAGACAGGTTGCGTTAATAAATGTAGGGGTGACAGAACAAGGGTCTTTCAACAGAATGCAGAACAAACTGTTTTCGCTGTGTTGCAAGACCCAACAACAAGTGTAAGGAAAATAGCTAAAACAAAGGAAATACCACAATCTCAGGTGTTTAGAATTTTAAAACATCACAAGCTCCATCCGTATCACTACACACCGGTACAATCGTTGCACGAAGATGATTGTGAAAAGCGAATTGAGTTTTGTACGTTAATGTTGGCGAAAGATACACAAAATGAAAATTTTTTAAAAAAATTCTATGGACGGATGAATCCATATTCAACCGAGAAGGTATCACAAATTTTCATAATTTAAATTTTTACGCGCAAGAAAATCCGCACATAAAACTGCAAACAAAGCACCAAAACCGTTTTAGTCTCAATGTTTGGGCAGGCCTCATCGGAAATTGCACTATAGGCCCCTTTTTCTTACCAGATCGGTTAAATGCAAGATTGTACATGGATTTCCTCCAAAAAAAACTTAGAGACGATCTCGATAATTTGCCATTAGCAACATTAGACGGAATAACCTTTCAACAAGACGGTTGTCCCGTACACTCTAGCATTGTAGTCAAGAACTTTTTAAACAGTAGTTTTGGTACAAATTGGATTGGACGCAATGGAACAATCAAATGACCACCGAGATCTCCGGATCTAACACCGTTAGATTATTATGTTTGGGGTCGGGCAAAAGAGTTCGTTTACAATGAAGAAATAATTTCATGCAATCAACTTAAACGCAAAATAAACGAGGCCTTTCCAACCATTCAGGAAGAAATAACGCTGGATGTTACTACCGCTGAAATTAGGCGACGACATGTAAAATGCACCACCATGCATGGCTCTCATTTTGAGCATTTGTAAAAAAAAATAAAGAAAAATTTTTTTTTTAACAATTAATTTAAAGAAAATTTATTTAAAAATTTAAAGTTGTTTTTGAAATTTAAGAAATGCATTGACAAATGCATTTATCTTTGAAATTCAATAACTCGAAGACGGTAGGGGTTAGAACACTGGTGCTAGAACAAAAAATATTCATAATGATCCAAGCTATCGCGCATTTAATTTTTTCGGAAAGTTTTTGGAACGCCCTGTATATAAAATTAATTTTCTGTTTGTTTGTTTGTTTGTTTGACCGCTATACAATTTTTTATTTTTCAACTGATTTCTCTGAAATTTGGAACACACGATCTCCGTACTCCAGGAATGGTCGGCGTGTGATCCTTACCGGCCCCGCCAACTCTTACGCCCACTTTTTATACAATATTCATTTTCTGTTTTTTGGTATATTTGTTCACTATATAAATCTTTATTTTTCAAGGGATGTCTCTGAGGTTTGGTTCACACGATCCCTATACTCCAGGGAAGGGCAGCATATTCTTCTTACAGGCCACGCCTACTTCGCGCCCACTTCTATGAATATGCAATTTATTTTTTTCCTTTTATTTGTTTCTTTGTTTGATTGCTACACAAAGTTTTATTTTTCAATGGCTTTCTCTGAAATTTGGAAAACGTTCTCTCTACTACAGCGAAGGTCGCATTATATATCTTTCTTGCTACGCTAACCTTTACGCCCACATTTTTATAAAATTCATTTTTTGGTTTTTTGGTATATTTGTTCGTTATAGTAATTTTTACCTTTCAACGGCTTTTTCCGAAATTTAGTACATATTCCAGGGAAGATCCCCATATGATTTTTAGTGACCACGCCTACTTTTACGCCCACTTTTCATATAAAATTAATTTTTTTTTTGTGTGGTATATTTCTTCCCTATACAAAGTTGTATCTTTCAACGGATTTCTCTGAAATTTGGTTTACACGGAAATAACTACACGGTGAACAAATTCCCCAAACTTAAAAAAAGTACCCAAAAGAAATGAACAAATTCCCCATTTTTTTTAAACGAAATAAAAAATGAACTTACTCCCCAAATTCATTCTTAAATTTTTACATATTTTTATATAATGAATTTTGTTAAATATTTATTCTAGTGAAAACTTACATGCTGCTCTCAATATATGTCCTACAATAAACGCATTTGAAATGAGTATTCTTTTCAATAGTATCATTTCGGTGCGCGGAAGCTACGCGCACACGGAACGCAGCTTAGCTAGAATATCGGAATGATCTGAAAAATATAATTTGACAATTAAAATAAGTTGGCAACAACTGCGCGGCAGCACAGGTGTGGACGTCGCGTCGCGCGCTCGTGGAACACAGCTCAGCTAAAATATCGCAATGATCTTAAAAATATATTTTGGTGATTAAAATAAGTTAACGAGAACTGCGCGGCAGCAGGGGTAGTAGCTGCTAAACGCGAGGAAGCGGCGCGCGGACGCGGAAGCGACGGATGCGGACGCGACGCTCTCTCGGAACACAGCTCAGCTAAAATATCGGAATGATCTAAAAAATATGGTTTGGCAATTAAAATAAGTTGACAACAACTGCACGGCAGCACGGAACACAGCTCAGTGAAAAGTCTTATGATAAATTTGATCTACGTATGTGAAATAATTACCTGTTGATCAAAATAGGCCTCACATATACTATAAGCAGTTGCTTAAAGAAACCTTGCTTCACAATTTTAAACGTCGCATTAGTTTTTCATTTTTGAAACTTCCATGAATTTGACTTCTCTGCTCAATGATGATCCCTTAATGATTGAAGTAATTCCATTTTTAAAAGTTCTGATTCCTTTAATTTACAAACGATTCCATTATACTTGATGTTTATAAATAAACTTAAAAAAAAAACTTAAAGCGGTTTCGCCGCTTATTTTTAAAAAATCAAAAAATTTTGAATTGAAATAAAAAATGAATTTACTGCCCATAAAAATTTTTGGGGAGAAAGTTAATTTTATTGGGGAATGTTTTCATTGGGGACGAAGTACTCAGCGCCTGGTAAACATAGTGAACCATTTTTCAAGTCAAAGGCTTTTTTATCCCGGGCAAGACCGGGTAAAAACAGCTAGTGTAACATGTAATGCTTTAGTACATTAACGTTGATTCCAAAAAGTTTTATATTTGTTACAAACTTTCTTGATTTGGTAGTGTTATTACATTACGGTTTATCTTACATACATATCAATTATTGTTTTAATAAGGAAACCTCTCTTTTGGGTGTCATTAGAAAATGGTCTAACGAATTTGATGATCTTCATGCTACTAACATCATAAGGCCTACCGAGGAGCATCTGTTGTATGGTCACCTAATTGTTCGTGTAGTAGTGATAATATCATATCGGTGCAGAAACAATTTCGTTTATTTGCATTACGCGGCCTAGTTTGTATCAATAATACTAATTTAAACATAATTTGCGCATCAGTTGAAACTTGTAGATCTTCCTACACTTCAGTATTATGATTTCAAACATAACATGCAAATGAAATTTTCGTTTTGGAGAGCTATTCCAAGTCATAGTGAAAATACTAGGCTAGTATAGTAAAACCTCCAAAGGATTTGAAGATTTCAGGCCAAACTTTTTTGGCCATTATTATTCTTTCCTTATACTGATGGTTATGTGCTTAGTCCTTCTGCTATAAATCAAGAACGGTTTATGATTTTTCATTTCGTTCTTAAGCAATTTTGTAGCTTAGCCTTAAATAAATAATATCTGTAACATTAATAGGCTAGGCGATTTCTTTTGACCGATGTTTTGTTTTACCGTTTCATTCCGATTTTGAACAAATGTATATTATTTTAAAGATATTTCTTTTCAGCCGTTTTGTTAATTTACAGATTTTTAAATTTTTTCCTTTATTTTGAGTAAATTGTATTTAAAGTTGCTACTAACACATAGATAAAATTATACAAAGCTATGTGTATGTTTATTAAATTCGTTAATGTGTTTGTAATTAAAATGAGTTTGTTTTTTTGTGTTGATTTGCGAATTGGTTATAATTGATTAGCATACTTTTACGGTCTTTATTTAATGAAAAAATAAAATTTCCTAGAATTTGCACTCGAATTTCGAGGGCTAGAATCTGCTAGTATAACATTAATAGGCTAGGCGATTTCTTGTGACCGATGTTTTGTTTTACCATTTCATCCCGATTTTGACCAAATGTATATTATTTTAAAGATATTTATTTCTTTTTAGCCATTTTGTAAATTTACAGATTTTTAAATTTTTTCTTTAATTTTGAGTAAATTGTATTTAAAGTTGCTACGAACACACACATAAAATTACACATATGCTATGTGTGTTTTATTAAATTTTTTAATGTGTTTGTTAATGATTTTTTTATCTTCATTGACAATAATAATAAACCATAAAAGTGTTGGTTTGTGAATTGGCTAAGTAGAAAAATAAAACTGCCTAGAAATTACACTCGAATTTCGAGCTTTGGATAATATTAATACTAGTATAATATAAATCGGTAAGGCGTTTTTGTGACCGATTTTTTTCCCACAGTTTGCTCCCGATTTTGACCAAGCATAGCTCATTTGAAAGGAACTTCTTTTAAGCTGTCTATCAGATTTACAAATTTACAGATTTTTAAGTTTTTAAATTTTTTTTTTGGAGTAAAATGCACTTAAAGTTTCTACTGATCCATACGTAAAATTGTACAATGCTGTGTCTGCGTTTATTTAATTTTTTAATGTGCTTTTCAGAAAAAAATTATTTTGTTTTCTTCATTCACAATAATAATTGTGTTGATTTACATCCCATTTTGGGCATAAACCAATAACGCAGCCGATATTTAGAAAGTGTTGAATTTTAAATTGGCTAAAATGATTAGCATACCTTTAGCGTCTTATAAAATAATTTATTAAATGAAAAAATAAAATTTCCTAAAGTTGCACTCGAACTTCGAGGGCTGGGATCTGCTGGTATATATATGCAGACCTGTTATGTGAGAAATCTCAGGTAAAAATTATATATTTTTTCCGTCTTTAACGCCATAACTCTCGGAGGGTTAATTTTCTTCGGATATCATAGCCAAATATCATTTTATTTTACACTTTTGGCCGGGGTGATCGGTTTTAGAGTCACTGAAAACAACAAATATTGCACTCGCATTCCAAAATAAATACGCCTTTAGAATTGTCAAGCTTTCCGATTTCAGCAACAGATTTATGGTATTGCCATGTCACCACTAGCAATAACTAGTAAATTTTTTGTCAATCGAGTAAAGAAAACTTTAGCCTATTTTGGATGGCATTAATTCTTTTCATTAATAGTTATGTAATTACCTTTTTCGCTCTTCTTCTCTTGCAAATAGTGAACAGTAAAAATAATTATATTTTCGTATAAAAAAAAATATACTTTTCTGCTCAATTAGTTTCTCTAAACCAAAACGCCCGTCTAATTGTGTTTAATTAAAGCAAACACAAAACACAAACAAATTATTGAACGCCACTGCCATCAAATTAAACAATAATTAACCTGACCTCTAATAGTGGTTTAGCCTCCATACTGCAATAAAAATATGAAAATTCCCACAAATAAACAAAACTTGCAAACAAACACAAATGTATGAAAAGTGTATGCAAACAAAGACACAATAACACCCACAATTAATTACAAACCAACACTGCCACAACTTTACAACTAACTACAACTTTACCATACTTATAGGTACAAAGAGGAGATGACTGACTAATTGAAATTGCTAACATGTTAATTGCACAGAAACTGACCAACATTAACACCTACAATATAAACAGAGGATGACATTGAGTACAGGAATGTTCACTTAAAGACAACAATATTAAATTATAATATAACTACATTCGTTTATCGTTGTTGTTACGCGCAATTGTTTACATACAAGTAGTTGTAGAGGCTTCTGTTTTGACAATAACATTTGTAATCAACAATTACAACATTTTGAAAAAAAATCACAAAGAGATACTTTTGACAATTATCCTACTGTTAACTAAGTTAGTTTCTTTACGTCTTTTTGGCACATAATGAAACACTGAAAATTGACATGCAAAGGAAAACACTTTTTTAAAGGAAATTTGTCATACTTGAGTGTGTGTAGAATACAAAGAGCGTATACAAATTAATAGGAGAGTATACAAATTTAGGAGGAGAAAAAAAAATTGAAAGAACGAAGTTTTTTTTATTAGTTTTATATTATTAGAATAACAATACATATCTAGAAAGAAACATTTAATTTAAAATTTCATAATTTTTAATTTAGTAATTGTAAGAATTTTTTGATAAGCCAAATCATTGTTAAGATATGGTACTTGGTAGTGCCAAATTTTTTCCCCATTAAATATCCATATTTTTACTTTTGATGTGTAAAAATCTATACGCGCAGTGGGGTAAATTTCCATTTCACAATACAATCACAACAACAGCGTAACATGTGAGCCGTAACGCAAAATCGGTGTGACTTAGGATTGTATTGGTGAAAAAATTATGACATGTAACAACCTGCTGGAAAATGAAAAATGAAAATTAAAAAATGTGAAATGAAAAATAAAAAATGAAAAACGAAAAATAAAAAATGAAAAATGAAAACTGAAAAAAATAAGCAATTAAAAATTTGAAATGAAAAATGAAAAATGAGAAATAAGAAATGAAAAATAAACAAGTAAGAAAATTATAGTCGGTCTAGACCGACTATACGATACCCTATACCATGCGCTTAGAGACCCTATCTCTCAGGCCCAACTAACTGGATATAGAAAATAAGCATAAACCAAATTTGAGTGGGATTTTTTATTTTTATGAAAAAGTTCATATCGGATGCTATATCTATATGGGGACTAGGCCCAAAAATGGACCGATCCTGACCATGTTTGGTAAAGTCTCTTGTATTTTGCAAATATATAAACAAACAAAATTTGAGGAGAATCAGTGCAATATTTTTGTTTTTTTGTTAGATTTAGGTGAAGATCGGGAAGCAGCTCTATATGGGGCCTATGACTAAGAGTTGTCCAATAGGGATCATTTTTGGAGTACTGATTAATGGTTGTAATATATACATACAAACCCAATTTGACTAAGATTTGTATGATAATTTGGATCTTATGGCAATTTAAGTCGATTTCATAGGGGTCATTTGTATGGGGGCTGGGTCTGAACATGGACCGATTCTCATCAATTTCAATAGCGTTCATTCCATGGCCGATAAAAGCTTATATACCAAATTTCATCAAAATATATTCATATTTGCGACCTGCAGTTTGATTACAAGGTTTACATGGACACACAGACGGACGGACGGACGGACGGACGGACATCGTTAAATCGAATCAGATAGTGATTCTGATTCGATCGGTATAATTAAAGATGGGTGTAGGTCAAATATTTTTGGTTGTTACAAACAGCAGCACAAAGTCATTATACCCAAACCACATAGTGGTATAGGGTATAAAAATGAAATATAAATAATGAAAAATGAAAAATGAAAAATGAAAAACGAAAAATGAAAAATAAAAATTAAAAACTAAAAATAAAAAATAAAAAATTAAAAATAAAATAAAATAAAAACAAGTAAGAAAATTATAGTCGGTCTAGACCGACTATATGATACCCTATACCATGCGTTTAGAAACCCTATCTCTTAGGCCCAACTAACTGGACATAGAAAATAAGCAAAAAACAAATTTGAGTGGGATTTTTATTAATTTTTTGGCTGCAGATATGAAAAAGTTCATAGCGGATGCTAGATCCATATGGGGACTAGGTCCAAAAATGGACCGATCCTGATCATATTTGGTAAAGTCTCTTGTATTTTGCAAAAATATATACAAACAAAATTTGAGAAGAATCAGTGCAATATTTTTGTTTTTTAATATATTTAAATGAAGATCGGGAAGCAGCTCTATATGGGGCCAAAGGGATAATTTTTGGACTACTCATGGATGGATGTAATGAACGCATACAAACCCAATTTGAGTAAAATTTATATGACAATTTGGATCTTATGGCAATTTATGTCGATTTCATATGGGTAATTTGTATGGGGGCTAGGTCTGAACATGGACCGATTCTCACCAGTTTCAATAGCGTTCATCCCATGGCCGATAAAAGCTTATATACCAAATTTCATCAAAATATATTAATATTGCAGTTTGATTACAAGGTTTACATGGACACACAGACGGACGGACGGACGGACGGACGGACGGACGGACATTGTTAAATCAACTCAGAAAGTGATTCTGATTCGATCGGTATAATTAAAGATGGGTCTAGGTCAAATATTTTTGGTTGTTACAAACAGCAGCACAGTCATTATACCCAAACCACATAGTGGTATAGGGTATAATGAGAAAATAAAAAAAAAAAATAAAAAATTAAAAAAGAAAAATAAAAAATGAAAAATGAAAACTAGAAAATGAGAAATGAAAAATTAAAAGATTAAAAATGAAAAACGAAAAATTAAAACTAAAAAATGAAAATAATAATAAATATTAATAAATAATAATAAAAATAAAGTAAAATAATAATAAATATTTTTATATTAGCAGAGCAATTGGTTACTATAACCAATACATAGATGACGCTTTCTGTTTGATTTTAAAAAAGTGTCATAAAAAATCTTTAATTAATAGATGTTCACATGATTTTTTTTCTGACATTGGTGCCTTATTAATACAGTGTTGTCTATAACAATTTAAATTAGAACATCTTCGAATTAAATGTTGCAAGTTACCAAGCGCCTTTTTATAGCACAATACTTTTAACCTTTAGAAACTTTTCTCGAGCGGCGAGAGCTATTTCAATCTATTATGGTGCAATGCGCTATATTCATTTGATTACTGCTTTGAAAATAACAAAAAGATTTCTTCTTTTTTTATTTTCTGATCGATTAACTCCTTCAATTCTCAGCTCATGATATTGGCGGTTTGAATTTGCATACACGAATATAGTGGGTTTATTATATTTTAAACGTAGATTCAGCGTAAAGTGATGACCATCTTCCACACCTAACTCTAAGAAAGGGTGTAGTTTGGTTTGAATTTTGAGAATTTTAATATTCTTTTGAAGAAAAAAAATTTTTTTTAAAACTATGTAGCTCTTCGAAAGTGTGAATGACTCCAGACCTGTGATCCATGGCACACAAATGATAAATTTAAGATTTAAAAAACATTGTAATTTTTGCTTCAAATGGTTATTTTTCTTTTAAAAAGGTCATTTGAAAAGTATTTCTAAATAATGTGTTAAAAACTACCACATATTTTTTTTACAAAGTTCTCAATTTTGAAACTATTTCTCTTAACTCATACTCTCTATCTGTCTATCTGTCTGTCTGTCGTGAGTCAACCCCATTTCCCCTTATCCAATTGATCTGAAACTTGGCCAATAGTCTTGTTGTGACTACAGATTAACTTTCACGCACAGTCACGCACAGTCACGGAGTGATTTAAACCTCATTTTCCCTCATCCGATCGATCTGGAGCTTTGTCCATAGACTTGTTGTGTCCAAAGATTAATTTTAAAATAGTCACGCAAAGTCACGCACAGTTACGGAAAGATTCAAAACTCATATGCATAAGGAAAGAAAGAGTTTTAATAAAAACTTTGTTTTTATGGGGGAGATTATTAATAAAGTTTTGATCCACAGCTAATAAAAGCTTTTTTGTGAATAAATCAAACTTTTGATTATTGAAGTCAAACATATTCTAAACTGTAAGCGGTAACAAAATATGCATTTGTTTGTTTTTCTTTTCTTTTTTAGTTTGCAAAAAGTAAAAATAACAGTTATTTAAAAAGGTAACATGTTTTGAAGGTGTTTTCCATCACACGGTTGAGCAGCCATGTATCTCCAAGCTAAACAGTTTCAAAGCCTGTGTCTTTGACTACAACTGGCCCAAACAAAGTGGTTCAATCTGAGCAATAGTTCGGAAGTTATATATTCATTGCCACTTTTTTATAACGCCTACACCAATACGAAGAGGGTTTTATAAGTTTGTAACTCCGTTTCTCATTATAAAAATATATGAACAACTTATAACAAGCAGAGTTGACATAGCTATGTCTGTCTGTCCGTCTGAGGAATGCACGCTCACACCCTGAGCAGATACTATATAAAATATATAAACAAGTTCCAAGATTTCCATGAAAACATAAAAAACAACTTTAAAAAAATGTGATATTCCTATAATGTTCTTGATATTGTTGTCATTATAAATTTTGTATTTTGTGTGCCATGGCTGTAATTGTTGTTGTTGTTCGATTAAATTGTTTGCAGCATTCGCTTCATGAGTATGTATGCATCGTTATATTAGTTCATGATGCCACACTTTTTTAACAATACATGGCATCTCGGCCAGCTATAATTCACAACAATGTTCATGTTCAAGTAGAGAATCGTAGTAACGTCAAAACGCGAATTGGGCAAACAATGTCTATACATTTCATTTCCAAAATATCTTTGAACTGCAAACACTTAAATTTGTGTCCAATTTCCTCCCACGCTTTCCTTTCTAAATCCGTTTCTTTTTACAATTTTCACTTTTGTAGTTTTATAAACATTAATATTCGCTATATGTATTAATTAAATTAATAATATGGCTTTTATTTAATTTAAGTTGCGCCATTTTGAAATACGTGAACTTCAAAATCGAATGAAACTTCAAATTAATGCCTCGTTTATGGCAGAGTTCCTAACATGGCAAAAAGTTGGATTTTTAAGTCACGACATTAACATTAGCGGTCTCCACTAGCCATTGACTTGAACGCTGCCATGAATTATAGCTACTTGAGACACTATGTTATTCCGAAATATATTTAACAAGTAAGAAAATTATAGTCGGTCTAACCCGACTATACGATACCCTATACCATGGTTAAGAGACCCTATCTCTTCGGTCCAACTAATTGGATATATAAAATATGCATAAACCAAATTTGAATGGCATTTTTATTAATTTTTTTCGCTGCAGATATGAAAAAGTTCATATCGGATACTATATTTAAATGGGGACTAGGTCGAAAAATGGACCGATCCTGACCATATTTGGTAAAGTCACTTATACTTTGGAAAAATATATACGAACAAAATTTGAGAAAAATCTGTGCAATATTTTTGTTTTTTGATAGATTTAAGTGAAGATCGGGAAGCAGCTCTATATGGGGCCTATGACTAAGAATTTTCCCTGTAGGGAGTATTTTTGAACTACTGATTAATGGATGTAACAAACACATACAAACCTAATTTGACTGAGATCTATATGATAATTTGGAACTTATGGCAATTTATGTCGATTTCATAGGGGTCATTTGTATGGGGGCTAGGTCTGAACATGCACCGATTCTCACCAATTTCAATACCGTTCATGCCATGGCCGAGAAAAGATCAAATACCAAATTTCATCAAAATATATTCATATTTGCGACCTGCAGTTTGATTACAAGCTTTACATGGACACACAGACGGACAGACGGACGGACGGACATCGTTAAATCGAATCAGATAGTGATTCTGATCCGATCGGTATAATTAAAGATGGGTGTACGTCAAATATTTTTGGTTGTTACAAACAGCAGCACAAAGTCATTATACCCAAACCACATAGTGCTGTAGGGTATAAAAAGTCGCCAATATGAAAGAAAAGTAACTATAAATAGTATATTTAGTAAAAAAAGTGGCCGATTCTATATAAAACAAGTAAGAAAATTATAGTCGGTCTAGACCGACTATACGATACCCTATACCATGCGTTTAGAAACCCTATCTCTTAGGCCCAACTAACTGGACATAGAAAATAAGCAAAAACCAAATTTGAGTGGGATTTTTATTAATTTTTTTGGCTGCAGATATGAAAAAGTTCATATGGGATGCTATATCTATAAAGGGACTAGGTCCAAAAATGGAGCGATCCTGATCATGTTTGGTAAAGTCTCTTGTATTTTGCAAAAATATGTACAAACAAAATTTGAGAAGAATCAGTGCAATATTTTTGTTTTTTAATAGATTGAAGTGAAGATCGGGAAGCAGCTCTATATGGGGTCAAAGGGATCATTTTTGGACTACTGATTAATGGATGTAACAAACACATACAAACCTAATTTGACTGAGATCTATATGATAATTTGGAACTTATGGCAATTTATGTCGATTTCATAGGGGTCATTTGTATGGGGGCTAGGTCTGAACATGGACCGATTCTCACCAATTTCAATACCGTTCATCCCATGGCCGAGAAAAGATCAAATACCAAATTTCATCAAAATATATTCATATTTGCGACCTGCAGTTTGATTACAAGCTTTACATGGACACACAGACGGACAGACGGACGGACGGACATCGTTAAATCGAATCAGATAGTGATTCTGATCCGATCGGTATAATTAAAGATGGGTGTACGTCAAATATTTTTGATTGTTACAAACAGCAGCACAAAGTCATTATACCCAAACCACATAGTGCTGTAGGGTATAAAAAGTCGCCAATATGAAAGAAAAGTAACAATAAATAGTATATTTAGTAAAAAAAGTGGCCGATTCTATATAAAACAAGTAAGAAAATTATAGTCGGTCTAGACCGACTATACGATACCCTATACCATGCGTTTAGAAACCCTATCTCTTAGGCCCAACTAACTGGACATAGAAAATAAGCAAAAACCAAATTTGAGTGGGATTTTTATTAATTTTTTTGGCTGCAGATATGAAAAAGTTCATATCGGATGCTATATCTATAAAGGGACTAGGTCCAAAAATGGACCGATCCTGATCATGTTTGGTAAAGTCTCTTGTATTTTGCAAAAATATGTACAAACAAAATTTGAGAAGAATCAGTGCAATATTTTTGTTTTTTAATAGATTGAAGTGAAGATCGGGAAGCAGCTCTATATGGGGTCAAAGGGATCATTTTTGGACTACTCATTAGTGGATGTAATGAACACATACAAACCCAATTTGAGTAAGATCTATATGACAATTTGGATCTTATGGCAATTTATGTCGATTTCATATGGGTAATTTGTATGGGGGCTAGGTCTGAACATGGACCGATTCTCACCAATTTCAATAGCGTTTATTCCATGGCCGATAAAAACTTATATACCAAATTTCATCAAAACATATTCATATTTGCGACCTGCAGTTTGATTACAAGCTTTACATGGACACACAGACGGACGGACGGACGGACGGACGGACGGACGGACGGACATTGTTAAATCAACTCAGAAAGTGATTCTGATTCGATCGGTATAATTAAAGATGGGTCTATGTCAAATATTTTTGGTTGTTACAAACAGCAGCACAAAATCATTATACCCAAACCACATAGTGGTATAGGGTATAAAAAAATAGACTACAATTCTTATATTAAAGAAATAATAAATAAAAACTATAGCGTTAAATGCAAACTGTCTGAAAAAGTGACGTTAAATCTAACAAATTGTTAAGGACAAAAATTGCTTCATGGCATCGTCTATTATATATGTAATAGGGTGCTTCAGAAAAATTTTTTAATTCTTTTTTTTTTTGCCTTTACACCCTCAAATGTTCCTATTTAATATAAAAAAAAAATCCTCACCAAAGATGGAAGTTACAGCTCAGCTCTAAGAGGTCACTATTTTAACTTTAGTTTCCTAATTAATTAACATGGGAAAAATTCCATTTAGATTTACTGATAATTAACGCAATTTTATGAGAAACCATTATATATTCATAAAGCAGAGTCTTTAAGTTCTACAAAATGCTTTTAGAAAGTGTGATTATCATAGCTAGAAGACTGGTTACAGCCATCTCAAAATTGATAAATTTTAAACTGTGGAGACATCGCTTGTATAATTCTCTATTTGTATAATTTCTCGAAATTTCTCTAGTTACGATAATAACACTTTCTAGTAGCATTTTGGAAGGCCTAAAGACTCAGCTTTAAGAATGAATAATGGGTTCTTACAAAAAATTGCGCTAATTATAAGTAAATCCAATTTTGGTTAAAAAGGAATTTTTCCCATGTTACTTAAATGGGAAACTAAAACAGCGACCTTTTGGAGTTCAGCTGGAACGCACATCTTTGTTGAGGATTTTTTTTATATTAAATAAAAACATTTGAGGGAGTAAAAGCAAAAAAAAAAATTAAAATTTTTTGGAGAACCCTAATACATAAACAAGTAAGAAACTCATAGCAGGTCTATACCGGCTATAAGATAACTCATGACATGCCCTATCTCTTTGGCCAACTATTTAGATATTTAGATATAGAAACATAAACCAAGGTGGCAAGTTTTTTTGGGATATGAAAAAGTTAATATCGGATGGACCAATCCTCACCATATTTGGTAAGGTCCACTATTTTTTGTAAAAACATATACAAACTAAATTTGAGAAAAATATTTCGTTTTATGATAGATTTAAGTGAAGTTCGGGAAATAGCTTCATATGGATGCTATGACAAAGAGTTGTCCAGGGTTTATTTTTGGACTACTGACAAACGGATGTAATAAACATGATAATTTTGATATCATGGCAATTAAAGTCATTTGTATGGGGACTAGGTATGAACATGAACTGATTTTCACCAATATCCATAGCGTTCGTACTATACCAAATTACATCAAAATATGTTCACATTTGCGACCTGTAGTTTGATTACAAAGTTTATATAGACACACAGACGGACAGATGGACGGACGGGCGGAGGGACGAATGGACTGGCGGACATCGCTAAGTCGACTCAATAAGTGATTCTGGGTCTATCGGTATAATAAAAGATGGGAATACTTCATTTTGGTAGTTACAAACATCAGCATATAGTCAATATACCCTGACCACATAGTACCACTAGGGTATAAAAATGCAATGTGTAGGATATACGACATACACGAAACTAAGAATAGTGGATATTTGAGATATAAATGCATAAATAATCCAACAATTCAAAAGTATTGACTACGATGTTTGACAGTGTACGGTATAAAACTGATTTATAACCACACTACTCGTAGGTCTGATTTTAGGTGAGTGTGTTAAAGCGCAAAACGAAGAAGTGCAAATATGAGTGGCACAGGTTCAAACCTCACGGCCGCCCTAAGTAGAATAATTCCACAAAGAAAAAATCTAAGATATTATAACATAACAAATATTAATATGTCTAATGTAATCACTGATAAAGACTCAATCCCAAAAACTGATCTGATTAAGATATAAAAAGAGTTATGTAAAAATAAAATGCAAAATTTACATTATAGTATTAATTGCAATCTGTCTTTAAAGGTGACGTGAAGTGTAAATGTTTACGTTACAAGTTTTTTCAATTCAAAAAAATTTTTTTTTATACAATTTAACACTTTTTGATGATTCAAGATATTTTTTTTGTAGGAAAATTCTAATATTAGATATTCTAAGCATTTTATAATTCCTACTAAATACATATGGAGGATTTCCAAGGTTCAGAAAATACACACATGAAACACACAATGTTCTGTTCAAAAGCAGCCAACACATATTTTTATTTTCATACCAATTATGTTTGCTTTTAAATCTTCTTCGGTGCCCAACACAACCATGACTGTGTTCGTTTTAATATTTCGTTATTTACACGAACTTTTTTGTATCACATACTTTTTGTTTTAATCACACATAAAGCACACATTTTTGAGTGTTGCTTTATTTGAAGTTCATGTTCTGGTACGTGTACTGAAAAAAAACACAGAACATGTACAATAAACAGGTTCGAGTTCAGTTATATTCAGTTATATTTTAAGTCGTGTTGTAGCTCGTGTAGTGAGAAAAAACAGAACATGTAGAATAAACAGGTTCGAGTTCAGTTATATTTTAAACACGACTTAAAATATAACTGAACTCGAACCTGTTTATTCTACATGTTCTGTTTTTTCTCACTACACGAGCTACAACACGACTTAAAATATAACTGAACTCGAACCTGTTTATTGTACGTGTTCTGTGTTTTTTTTTCAGTACACGTACCAGAACATGAACTTCAAATAAAGCAACACTCAAAAATGTGTGCTTTATGTGTGATTGAAACAAAAAGTATGTGATACAAAAATGTTCGTGTAAATAACGAAATATTAAAACGAACACAGTCATGGTTGTGTTGGGCACCGAAGAAGATTTAAAAGCAAACATAATTGGTATGAAAATAAAAATATGTGTGTGTTGGTCTAAGTTATGTTTGTTTACATATATGTACGAGTTTTTTATTCAGAGTGTGTTTTTTTCTGAACTATGGGGATTTCATGTCAAGTGCACCAACTTTTGAAACCGATGTCTTCCGATCGGGATGAAATTTGCACCAAGGTTAGTCCTATTGGATAGTAGTTTAGACACAATTTTTCAAAAAGATCGGTCCAGGTCTCTCTGAGCTAGAGGGGATCAAAATTTGACATTTTGGCCAAACAGGTGTTTTTTCTCATCCATGTAACTTATTACCTATTGTTCCTAGAAAATTTTCTCCCAAAGAGTTTAGATAGCTATTACTTCAGTATTTCGGAAAAAAATACTTAAACAAAAAAATTTTTTTTTGTAGACTTCTTTTTTTTTTGCTAAATTAAAGCATTTTTTGCCTTTTTTTTCAAAAAGGGCATTTTTTTTTTTTTTTTTTTATAAGAAAGCTTAGAATTTTTCCTTTAAGAGCTTTTTGGTCGCTTAGTGGGATGGGAGTGGGATATCTATCAAAAAAAAAAATGTTTTGTAACTCAAGACAACGGTTTTTCAATTTTTCACAAATGCACTATTTTTAATTTTTTCCGATTTGTGTCTAAAACCTTACCAATAAAACTTATACTGAGAAACTAGACAAACTAAACTTTCCGAATGTATGTAACATACCTTCATAACATAACTGAAGAGAATGGTTATCTGTAACCAGAAAGAGTTATTTGCAACATTTCAATCTGAACACGAGGATGTTAGAATTGGCTTCACGAAATTAACCCAAATGAGGCCAAAACATTGCGTTTTGGCAGAAGCAGCGGAACTCATACAGTACGCGTTTGCATTTACCATGAAAATCTTAAACTGATTTTGAACGAAATCTACTTAAAGTATTTAATGGATGATTCGGCAGAAGATTTACACGATTACCGCGATTGCCTTAAATTGACTATGTGTCCTAATGAAACAACTTCTTGTCACTTAGTTGAATGTACCAATTGCCCGAAAACCACATTCATCAAAGAAAATTTAATCAGCTCTTTAGATCGAGAATATAGAGAGGAGGTCAAATTTGATTCTCGGATTCAGACTGACAGATGCACATTGAAAACAATCATTTTAAATGTGGATGATTTTGTGGAAGAAATGTGTACAGGATTGCCAAACTTGAGAAACCATGACTTTTTAGTCAAAGAGCAATGGTCATTCTTCAAGGATTTGAAGATACATTTGAAGTCTGGTGAATTCGTTATTTCATATGATTTCGCAGAAAACTATAAATATGTTCTTCAGGATGCCATACAAGCATTCCACTTCAATAACGACCAAGCAACTATATTCACAGTAGTTATTTACCACATGAAAGATGAAAAACTGGAACATAAAAGTATATGATTGCCATCCGGCGATTTAAAACATGATACCGTTGCAGTTTATGAGTACCAGAAGAGAATGCTAAAATTTCTAAAATCTAAATTTACAGTAAGGAAGTATACTACGTTTCGGACGGAGCTCATCAACATTTTAAAAACAAAAGTAGCTTGGCAAATCTTATGGCCCATGAAAAAGATTTTGGAATGCTAGCTGAGTGGCATTTTCATCCTACTGCTCATGGTAAAGGAGCATGTGATGGTATTGGAGCAAACCTTAAAAGAAATGCAGCGAAGTATAGCCTCCAGTGCTCTCATCAAGATCGCATCTTAGATGCGACTGCTTTATTCCATTGGGCAAAGAGTTATTGTAAAGAAACTAAAATAGTTTTTAGTAGCAAAGAGGATCATCAGGAAACATTGAAAACACTGAAGAGCAGATTCGATGCTGCGGTAGCAATCGATGGCACCGCTCAATACCATGCTTTTATACCGCTTGTCGATGGAAGACTCAAGTTGAAAAAGTTTTCTGCCTCTATTCAATGCGATTTCTTTCCAAAGACAACAAATAAACCAGCAGCGAAATCAACAGCTAAACCTAGTAACGCCAAGAAAGGATTGACAAAAAAGCGCAGTAAATAAAGGCTACAAAAAAGCTGGATGAAAGACTGGGTATTTAAAAATTTACAAGACTTAAATACTTCATCAGCAAAAATAAATTAAGTATAAAAATATTTATGATATAAATGGATCTAATGCAATTAAGATTAAATTATAATAAATTATTTATCTTTTTAATATTATTATTATTATACATTTTATTATTATTAAATTATTAAAAATATATAAAAAATAATAATTTTTCAACATTTCTATAGAAAAAAAGCGATTTTTTCCTGAGGTTAACATATTCTGAGTATTACAGTATCGAGGGTATAAAATTTTAGTTAGGTATGTTATATACCTTCGGAAAGTTTAGTTTGTCCAGTTTCTCAGTATAAGTTTTATTTGTAAGGTTTTAGACACAAATCGGAAAAAATTCAAAATAGTGCATTTGTGAAAAATTGAAAAACCGTTGTCTTGAGTTACAAAACATTTTTTTTTTGATAGATATCCACTCCCATCCCACTAAGCGACCAAAAAGCTCTTAAAGGAAAAATCCTAAGCTTTCTTATGAAAAAAAAAAAAAAAAAAATAAATGCCCTTTTTGAAAATAAAGGCAAAAAATGCTTTAATTTAGCAAAAAAAAAAAGTCTAAAAATTTTTTTTTTTTTTTTAAATATTTTTTTCCGAAATACTGAAGAAATAGCTATCTAAAATCTTTGGGATAAAATTTTCTAGGAATAATAGGTAATAAGTTACATGGATGAGAAAAAACGCCTGTTTGGCCAAAATGTCAAATTTTGATCCCCTCTAACTCAGAGAGATCTGGACCGATCTTTTTGAAAAATTGTGTTTAAACTACTCTCCAATAGGACTAACCTTGGTGCAAATTTCATGCCGATCGGAAGACATCGGTTTCAAAAGTTGGTGCACTTGACATGAAATCCCCCATATATTTCTTGTTAAATATGTCTAAAGATTGTTTTTTTATAATTGGTAGACACTAATATTGTTCCTTTCAAAACATTATTAATCTACCAAAGCTTAAGAAAAATTAATATAAAATTATTTCCCGTAAACCTATAGAGATAGTTCTCTAAAGGTGCGTTTAGGCTACGCAAATATTTGACCAAATAAACGTACACCTAAATAATGTATAATTTTCCTTGTATAATTTTCATTAAGTTATACAATATATGATATAGAATATAGTTAAATATATTAAATATTACTAATGTAATAAAACATAACTTAATTTTGTCTTTTATATATCATGTAAGATTGAATAAAGCTTTCATAAAATTAGGGGTTACCTTTATTTGGTCAAATATTTGCGTAGTCTAAACGCACCTTAAGTCTTGCAGCTCTTGCATTAAAACTATATAAACATATCGCACCTGTACCTCTAAAGTGAGTCAACTCAAAATTTATAAATTTTCAGTAGAGGCAAAAAACGTTTTTTTTAATATTTGCTATACAATTTAAAAACAATTGTTTCATTGTAGAGAATACATATGTAAATGCGAATAATAAGTATACAACAGTAGTTGTTTCTGCGATTTTTTCAGTGATCATCAAAAATTACAAGTTTTTTGGGTGGAACTCAAAATATGTCTTTTTAATGGATTCTAAAGAAGCTACTCTTATAACACAAAGAGGGTTACAGCTGTATTTTTTTTTGCAAAGACTAGAAAAATCGATGTAAGATTTTTACAGTGGATAGATATTACCACTGTATATCGTTTTCTTGCAAAAAGTGAAAATTTAAAAATTTTGAGTTGACTCACTTACTTGGGTACAGGTGCGATATTTTCTTTAACTCTCATGCTATTTTTAGAGACACATTCAATTGTTGGACAGATAACTTTTGCATTGGATTTTATCAATTGATTTTTATTTTTTACTATAGAAAGTGGCTTTAAACATAATAACATTTTTTACAAATAGACGATCCCAGTTGACCTGTTGCAGGCGTGCGCGAGGTTTTCACAGTGGGACAGACGAAAATCGCCATTTTAAATCGCTTGGTATAAGAATCAAATATATATATTCCACGACGTCCAGATTTTTTTTCTAATTTTTACGAACGGAACGAAAAACTTATATATATATACACACATGCTACTTCAGGAATGGCGTTGGTCGCTTTCAACCATCATTTAATATATAATTCATTATTAATCGTACTAGATATCATAACGAACTGTATATATATCCATAATAACAAACTGGCTGCGAAAACTTTTTGGAAACTTAATTTTTTTCTTCCTAAAATGTTTGACGGATATTACCTCTAATATCAGTTACTGGTAGCTGGGAGAAGCCTCTATATTTAATTCATCATCTAGAAGTGGCACAGAACATTTTGTTTAGAGGTAAACTGCCACAGAGGCTGCCTTGAAAAGTACTTGGCGCATATAAAATGCATGTTTTGAAGGCACCTTGATCAGACAGTGATATTTTATTAATTATTATTAAAAAATTAGTCATATAATCGGATACTTTATTTTCCTCCTCTTAGATATTAAGGATAATATCTGTGAAAAGGATAAAGTATTTAAATCTTGGAAACAGTTTGAAATATATAATTTACAGGAAGAATATTCCAAAGCCAGAAAAAAGTAAACAAAATGATAAAAAAAAACTGCCAAGTCTGCATATTACTCTAGCAAATTCAATGCTGCTGTAGATTCCAAAGAAGCATGGAAAATTATAGAAAAATTCATGTCGGCAAAACTAAGGAAATTGTTAATTCTGATATCGGTATTTGTTTGCATAATGAATCTTTTATACATATTTCTGGCATTCCCATAAATGATTAATCTCATATCCATAATTCTCATATTAGTTCAACTTTATTCGAAAATGCTTTTTACTTTTAATGTGCAAGTCAACTGGACACCACCTGTCAAGCTGTAGAACCTAATGCTGTCGGTTCCAAGAGCATATATCCCAAATTTTTAAAGGAAATTATCTCTTAACTGTTACCTCAAATTACGCATATCTAAAAACTCTTTATTTTAAATCATATTCTCTGTCTGTCTGTCTGTCTGTCTGTCTGAAACTTTGTCCATGGACTTGTTGTGCCCAAAGATTAACTCTAAAATAGTCACGCACAGTCACGGAGAGATTCAAAACTTATATGAATAAGGAAAGAAAGAGTTTTAATAAAAACTTTGTTTTTTGGGTTAGATTATTAAAATTATTATAACAAAATGCGTTTTCCTCATACTTCGAATTATACTGAAATTTTACCGATTCCTAAATGGAATAAATAGTCATCCAATTCTATCCTGAAACACTTGTCTTAAGTCCTTGAAATGTTATTGCAGAAAATGTTATCAGTTAGAAAATCGGGATTTCATCCCGAACACAGCAACACAACTGCACGTTTTAATGTATCTGAGGCTATTCGTGGGTATATTGGTGGTGATAAAATTGCATTTCTAGTGCCTTCATATCACTTAATGAAATTCGATATCATGAAACACTCTGCATAAAGCTAATAATTTCTTTTGGTTCCTATCCTTTTGGAAATCATTTTATATCGTCTTATTTAGCAACTCGGCAACAACACATTCACGTTACTATATATATATGAATGATTTGCCTAGACTACTTTCTTATTGTAAAATTCGTACGTATGCTGATGAAGTGGAAACTTATGTCATTTTAAGAATTAAATGACCCTAAATTAAATGAATTAAATGACCCTAAATAAAGGTGGAACTAACACAAATTCATTTATGGACTGTGGCAAAATCCATCAAAGTCTAAATGCATCTTTATTACCCGAAGATCTGTACTCCCACCCGCTGTATTAGATATTATTCTTAACCACCACGTTATTGAAGTATTCCAAAAAAACCTTGCAATTATTTACAACAAAACTCTCTGGTCTGATCAAATAAATGTCAAATCAATGAAAACACATTCAGTTCTTCGATCATGCTGTCATGCTATTAGAAAATTAAAAACTACATTCAATTCTATAAATTCTATATTAAGAAACGTCTTTGAAAAGCTCATCGTACATGACACCGTATGAACGAAAATTTACGGTGTAAGTTCTGCGATCTCTTGAAGATACGATCAGGGATAGCGATGCATAAGATTATATTTAGACATGAGTCTACATATCTATTTCTTCGGATTTCTTTTTAAAATTGAAGAAGAGGTAATTCTGGAATTCAAAAAATTCACAAAAGTTTGGCCTGCATATGACAGTTTTGTATACTGGGCCTGAATCTTTGAAACCTGGTAAAGCCAACTTTACAATATTTAAGCAACGAGTAACATTTAAGGAGGCTAGTTTTCCAATTTTTCATTAATATTTAAATATTTTTATACTTTGCTAAATTTTGAATGTATGTATGTTCACGAAATACTGCTTATTTACTAAATATCATATTTGACCGATTCTGTACTATAATTATGAGACTTTTAGTCTTGCTGTGCAGAAGACCAAATAAATGAATAAACAGATATTACAAATTAATGGGAAAAATTCTGCAACGCTGACCATAAGACCACATAAGACTTCTCTTTAATCACAAATTTGATGCCACTCTATTTGCACATACGACCATGTCTACCGTCTTACTAACTTAATATTAAAAGAATTCCAACTTCAACACTGTTATCATTACGACATGAACAACAACTCGCATGTCAACAAAGTATGTAATAAAAAATTAAACAACAAATATATAGAAGGCGAAACAAACATGCATATCGTACCTTTGATGTCGTAGACCAATTGGATGTAACGTGTTGACCTAACATTAACATTGTGTAAAATGAACCCATAACTAAGTAATGGAAAAATAAATAAATAAAAAAAAGAAAAGAAAGATAACTACAACTACAAATGTGTTGCATTACATTTCAAACATTCCAAGGTTTTCCTTTCTATTACCTTGATGAACTAGTGTGAGAATTTCTTGACAGTGTCAATAGTGTCTTCAACTTTTGTTTTTTTTTTTTGTTTCGTCTCCTTTGTTGATGGTGTCCATTCATGCTTTCTGGTTACATCAAGGTTTGGCTGTTCGGTTAGTCTGTTGTGTGGCTGGTGTTGGATTATTGGTTGCTTGTTGGGCTGTCTTGTTTGGTTTGTGTACATTGCTCTACTGAATCAGCTGTTGGCACGCTGTGTCATGTCCAAACTGCTGACAGCATAGGAAATGAAAATGTGCAAAAGAACCTGAACGAAGTAAGATTTTTTGCTTAATTTTCTTTTAAATGCAGTGGTTTATGGAATGGAAAATTTTCGCTATTTCTGGACTACTTAATTTCAGGAAATTATATTCAAATATAATGTCAAGATAGAAGCAGAAATCAGAATTTTCCAACAAAAAGGTGTCATAGGGACCTGTTGGGAGGAATTTGTATTTAATTAATAATTTCATTGTGTAATCTTCGAACAAAAAGCTTGTAGGTAAAAACTTTACCTTTGTTGTTTCCAATTAACACATCAATAAAACTATTGAAGAGTTTAATGATATCGATGTAATGTAATGATTTGTCCGAAAATAAAGAATATGAAACGTAGAATTACTCCATATCGAAGTAGCTAAATATTTATTATATTTTTTTATAAACGCTAAATATACTAGTCCGTAAGGATATTTGTAATTAAATAGACTTTAAATAGATAAATAAAAATTAAAAACAAATTATATCTTAATCTATAATATTAATAGGCTAGGCGATTTCTTGTGACCGATGTTTTGTTCTACCGTTTTGTCCCGATTTTGAGCAAACGTATATTATTTGAAAGGTATTTCTTTTTAGACGTGTTGCAGATTAACAGATTTTAAAATTTTTTGCTTTATTTTGAGTAAATTGCATTTGAATTTGCTACACAAAATTTTACATATGCTATGTGTGTTTTATTAAATTTGTTAATTTTTTTGATAATGAGTTTACTATCTTCATTCACAATAATAATAAAATATAAAATGTTGGTTTGTGAATTGTCTAAGTTAAAAAATAAAGCTGCCTAGAAATTGCACTCGAATTTCGAGCGCTGGAATCTGCTAGTAATTAATATTATTTTATGTTATCATATTTCAAAATATCTTGCTGTTAAAATTATTTTTTTTTTAGGCCTGACAAAAAAGGGCAGAAAAAGTAATGCATAAATATTCTAAATTCTAAAATAACGATTGCATGTTTGACAGTTTTGTTTCTTCTGGGATTAATATGAAGTATGAAGCTTTATGGTATAGAACTGATTCTTAACCCCACTGCTCGTTGGCCAAATAATTTTATTAAGTATAACATAACAACTATTGCAATGTTTAATATAATCACTGATGAAGGCTGAAATGGCAGAAACCGTTCTAATTAAGAATACAGATTAGTAGTGTATTTTAGAAATAAATGATTTCTCCTTCTCTGCCACGCACTATTAAAGAAGAAAAGTCTTTCTGTTCCAAAAGTGATTTATAGTAACCATTTGATTCTTTGTCAGCACACATGGTAATAACTTAAGAAGAATATGAAAGCAATTGGGAATTATTTTAATATATATAATGGTGAGCACTAATTGGCGGACGATCATAACACCCATTTATAAGTAATACTAAATATATCAAAAAACAAATAAAAAAACATATATTTATGCATCCACATTTGATGAGCCAGAACCCCCAATGCCGTCGATGTCTCCCGTCGTGTGATTAACGAAAATGCATTTGTGGATTTTCAACTCAGGTAAGTCTAGATTGGTCTTGTAACACCACATGCCAATTCACTGCCCATCTACGATTGCAAAGGCCACCGGTTCGAATTCGATGTTGCAGCTTACAAATGGAAGGGGTGTACTAAAGCATTCTCATTTTGCTGGACCCAAAAAAAAGTTTCCATTTGTGCCTGCTTATCAGTTCTACAGTTGCCCTTGATAAACCAGTGAATGGTAGCTATAAGAGTCTACTGAAGAACTGCATGGCCATTTAATTTAAGCACTTGCGGCAGTGGCGAGCGGTTCTTGTTTTCAGTAATATTGACTCAATGGACTTACCGCAGCTTGATAATCAGTGTAAATTTTAGTTGTGGCCAATCAGCCGATTATAGATTATAGACCCTGTCTGCTATAGACCGCAGTGGTCTGGTAGAGTTAGATCGACTCAAACTCAATCTATGCTCATTTGAGTAGAAACCAACTTGATTGTCTTATTTCGGCCCTTCATTGTAGAAGTTTTTGGAATGTTGTAGCTTCAATATTGCAGTGTTTTCCTTATTTGGAGGACATGAGGCTGCATACAGTTTCTCTAAATTATCGAATGGTATGTAGTATAAGATTATAATAAATGTTTCCGAAGGTGTACTACACAGAGCTACGGTGATATATATAAATAATATCTTGGAGATAATTGAGATGCGATGCCTTCTCCTAAGGAGGCAGTGCACGAGTACAAAGCCAATTAGTATACCGCTATATAAATCTCACAAGCTGATTTTATGGTCCTTTTGTTGGACTACAGAGCGCTCATTTACCCACTCATTAATATTGGATCAATACAAAAAGACGATGCACAGTTTTATGAGCCCATATATATTTTGGCCAAATATAGAAAGAGTATTTGTAGAGCAATGATATTTGGTATGGACACCTATTTCGATGTAATTAAGAAATTTTGGAAAAAGCGTAAAAAGCGGCCCACTGCCACGCCCAGCTCCCATATAAAGGCAAATTCTAAAATCCACAGAGAGTCACAAATTTTGGCAAACATCATATCAGGCACCCCAGAAGTAATGATAAAGAAAAATTAGTAAGTTGCCATACCTGCTTTTTGCGCTATGCCCACTCAAACTTGCCCAAAAATCAGTTATGTACCCCTATACAATTTTAATGATATACTTATAACAAATTTAAAATTTTGTATTAGATGCAAAACAAAAATATATATCATTAAAAAAATAAAAAAAAAAATTGTTCCTCGCTCCCGCTAAAATAAATCAAAGCTCAAAAAACTAAAAAAATCACTGAAAAATCCATGTACATTTATCCACCTTCCATAAAAAGGTAAATCATAACATTTTTAATTTTTGATTTAGAGTTTTTAAATTATGGGGCCTAAAAGGACTACAGACCCTTATTAAAAAAAATAAAATGCGGGAGGCTGCCACGCCAATTTTTTATACTATGCCCACCTAAATTTTATTGATTAACATACAAATTCAACGATATGTGTTATTTTGGTTGTTTCATTTTTAATACCCATACAAAAATGTCTTAAAAATAAGCACATAAAATATTAAAAGATAAAAGTAGACTTGATTATGGCACATTTTCAGAAGATTCACTGTCAGAATCTTCTGAAAGGAAAGCCTCAAAACCAATATCAAGAGAACTTTCACTGTCCACATCAACTTCATTAACTAAAATATATGTTTTGATTTCCTCGTTTGATTGGCTTTGTTTTTTTTACACAATCTGCGATGAACTGAGATTTTTGGTTCCGAATATAATAACAAATGTTTCAAAATATCTTTATTTGTGGCTTCCCTAGAACACACTCTGGCACTATATAATCTATCATTTCCAAAATTTTTGTGTTGTGCTTCTAAAGCCTCTTCTGACAACATTCCAATTGGTAAAGGAAAGAATTTTATAATTTCTACTCCATGACACGAAATATTGTGGACAGTAACTGGCGTTTAGTACCACGAGTAAATAACTATATACAAATTGTAGGTATCTTTCAGCAAAGTATCAAATGTTGACATCCAAATTCCAAAAAGGTCTTTTACAACAACAGCTGCCACTAAAGTTAAATAAGCATAAAAACAAATAGACAAATATAGGTACATACATGTTACACATCTTTCCCGGAGAATATATCACAAAATTGGAGATATATTATTAACCGTTTTTTTAAATCGCTTTTGAATATTTAGTTTTTAATTTAAAATCTGTTTTTGTTTATTGTCTACTTTTAAGCAACGTCATTAATCATATGTAATAAATATAAACAAAAACAAGTAAGAGTGTTAAATTCGGCTGGGTCGAATCTTTGATACCCTCCACGTTTTTCATTTTAAATTTTCATTTTTTTTTATCATTTTCCATTTTTCACTTTTCAATTTTCATCTTTCGTTTTTCGTTTTTCATTTTTAGTTTTTCATTTTTAATTTCTCATTTTCCACTTTTCATTTTCCATTTTCCATTTGCCACTTTTCATTTTCGATTTTTCATTTTTCATTTTCCATTTTTCTTTTTTCATTTTTTTATTTTCATTTTTCATTTTCCATTTTTCATTTTCCATATTCCACTTTCCATTTTTAATTTTTAATTTTTAATTTTTAATTTTTAATTTTTAATTTTTAATTTTTAATTTTTAATTTTTAATTTTTAATTTTTAATTTTTAATTTTTAATTTTTAATTTTTAATTTTTAATTTTTAATTTTTAATTTTTAATTTTTAATTTTTAATTTTTAATTTTTAATTTTTAATTTTTAATTTTTAATTTTTAATTTTTAATTTTTAATTTTTAATTTTTAATTTTTAATTTTTAATTTTTAATTTTTAATTTTTAATTTTTAATTTTTAATTTTTAATTTTTAATTTTTAATTTTTAATTTTTAATTTTTAATTTTTAATTTTTAATTTTTAATTTTTAATTTTTAATTTTTAATTTTTAATTTTTAATTTTTAATTTTTAATTTTTAATTTTTAATTTTTAATTTTTAATTTTTAATTTTTAATTTTTAATTTTTAATTTTTAATTTTTAATTTTTAATTTTTAATTTTTAATTTTTAATTTTTAATTTTTAATTTTTAATTTTTAATTTTTAATTTTTAATTTTTAATTTTTAATTTTTAATTTTTAATTTTTAATTTTTAATTTTTAATTTTTAATTTTTAATTTTTAATTTTTAATTTTTAATTTTTAATTTTTAATTTTTAATTTTTAATTTCTAATTTTTAATTTTTAATTTTTAATTTTTCATTTTTCATTTGCCATTTTTAATTTTAAATTTTCATTTTCCATTTTTAATTTTTTATTTTCCATTTTCCATTTTTCACTTTCCATTTTCCATTTTTAATTTTTCATTTTCCATTTTCCATTTATCATTTTTCATTTTTCATTTTCCAATTTTCATTTTTCATTTTTCATTTTTCATTTTTCATTTTTAATTTTCCATTTTACATTTTTAATTTTTCGTTTTCCATTTTCCATTTTTAATTTTTCATGTTCCATTTTTCATTTCTCATTTTCCGTTTTTAATTTTTCATTTTCCATTTTCCATTTTTAATTTTTAATTTTTCATTTTCCACTTTTCATTTTCCTTTTTCATTTTCATTTTCATTTTCCATTTTTCATTTTTCATTTTCCATTTTTCATTTTCTTTTTTTCAATTTTCATTTTTAATTTTTTAATTTTCAATTTTAATTTTTCATTTTCCATTTTTCATTTTCCATTATCCATATTTCACTTTTCATTTTTCATTTTTCATTTTCCATTTTTTATTTTTTATTAATTTTTATACCCTATACCACTATGTGGTTTTTGTTTGTAACAACTAAAAATATTTGACCTACACCCATCTTTAATTATACCGATCGAATCAGAATCACCATCTGATTCGATTTAACGATGTCCGTCCGTCCGTCCGTCCGTCTGTGTGTCCATGTAAAGCTTGTAATCAAACTGCAGGTCGCAAATATGAATATATTTTGCTGAAATTTGGTATTTGATCTTATATCGGCCATGGGATGAACGCTATTGAAATTGGTGAGAATCGGTAAATGTTCAGACCTAGCCCCCATACAAATGTCCCCTATGAAATCAACATATATTGCCATAAGATCCAAATTATCATACAAATCTTAGTCAAATTGGGTTTGTATGTATATATTACATACATTAATCAGTAGTCCAAAAATGATCCCTATTAGACAACTCTTAGTCATAGGCCCCATATAGAGCTGCTTCCCGATCTTCACTTAAATCTATCAAAAAACAAAAATATTGCACTGATTCTTCTCAAATTTTGCTTGTATATATTTTTGCAAAATACAAGAGACTTCACCAAACATGGTCAGGATCGGTCCATTTTTGAGCCTAGTCCCCATATAGATATAGCATCCGATATGAACTTTTTCATATCTGCGGCCGAAAAAATTAATAAAAATCTCACTCGAATTTGGTTTATGCTTATTTACTATATCCAGTTAGTTGGGCCTGAGAGATAGGGTCTTTAAACGCATGGTATAGGGTGTCGTATAGTCGGTCTAGACCGACTATAATTTTCTTACTTGTTAATATTTAATTTTAATGATAAAGAAGTATGTGGTAAAACTTGCTTATGCCAATGTGACACGTGCAGTATTAATATACACACAACTGTAATGACTTCAACAATACGAAGAATTACAACATATACAACATATCATAAGAAAAACAACAAACACACTGAACAATTTTATTTTTTCAAGAGTTTTTTCAAAGTTTCATTCATAGCTCGTGAACCCTTTGACCGATTTTGACGATTTTAAATAGCAACTCTTTTGGGATGTTGATAAACGATTTTATACAAAAACGAACGGTCTAGCTTACATATTGACGGCGTGATCGTGATTTCCACAGACAGACGGACAGATGCAGAGACGGTCATCGGTAAATCAACTTCCCTTGTTATAAGGATCAAGAAAATATATTTTTTTGCTGTGCTTAAATGGTTTTAGATATTGAAATAACTCATTTTGATTTTTCTTAATAGGAACATTATCTCTCGAACTGCTCAAAAATACTTTAACAATTCCAATATTTGGCCGCACTCACGACACTGTGCGATGTAACTTTGAAATTATCACACAGGACATTCGGTCACAAACCCTAAGTGCGTAAAAAAGCAGAGATGGACTATTAATAAACCCTGAGAGCCTTTGCATTTCAGTAAGCAGGAGGCAGTTTAAATCGCCCATTCCTCAATATAGCAGACATCAGAGAAGAAGACAAATACAAGGGGTATTCTTACACAGGCCGAGGAATTTTCTAATTTCTAAAAATAAGAGCTAAAGAAATAAAATTTCAAGAGACTTGTTAAAATCAATACTTCACTGTTATGGCAAGCCAATTTTAAACTTATTATGGAAAAGTTGAAAAAATTAGTAAATGGCATTCAAAAGTTTTGTTTATATATCTAAATATTGATAATCCCTTTTTTGGTGGGTATTTAGAAAATCTTCCAAAAAATACAAATAATTATATACACATAAATTATTCCTTTTAAGTTTAGGGTACAAACAGGGCATATGCTTTTTTTATAATTTGGCCGACTACTGAATACTTTTAAAACAATGTCGTGCCGGTGTATCACTGTGACAGCTCACGTACACTTATTAACACCCAAAAGCTTACTACGGCATGTTTATACGAGAGCTAGTGTGTTTTGAATTTTAAGTCATCTTCGTAGTATCTATAAACGAAGACAGTGTTCAACAAATTCTTAGAATTAAAAGAAAATATAATACAGCTTTTAGGCAATGTCATGTTTCCAAATAGTTAACGTTGAAACTCGAACCACTCCACTCAACAAGGACATGGCTTTTCATAGAATGTTGTTGACTAAGATCTACTGACAACAATATGGTTTCTATTTTCTTTTGCTAAGTATTTTCATTAAAAACTAAAACATAATTTCAAATAATTTTTTTTTGAATATTACTCATGTTCCAAATGAAAATTTGTATTCATCAAATGCATTTGAAATTCATTTATTCAGCTTCAATGAGACAACACCCATTTTAATTAATTTTTTGCTATGTTGAAAAGCTTGAAATTTTTTTTTCTTTAGACGTTGTTGAATGAATATAATTTAATTAACTATAACTATTATGTCTTAAACATATATCTCCTTTTGTGCGCAGAACAGTTGTGTGTGGACAATAAATTCATATATTCTTTGAAGGTTCTTAAAGAAAAATTTGTCATAACTTATATTGTCAACTCACTACATTTAGAGATTAAAAATTAATGCATTGGGGTGGAGAGATACAGCACAAGGTACTCATTGTATCGCACTTATATTTACCTTTAAGCGGAATCTGTTCAAGTATTTGTAAAAATATTATACTTCTAGGCCGATCAGCGTTTATACTTAAGATAGCAGAATTAAAAAGAATTTAAATTAAGTAAAGCGATATATTTGGGATTGCGTTCTAGATATTGCTAACCCTATTTAATTGCATTGCGAAAATAATTTTTCGACTTTATACATTATTATACTTGTGTTTTAAGGATCTTATTGACTAACAATGCAATAGATTACATTTCTTTATAAAAACTGGCAAGACTTTCGTCAATAAATATCATTTATAAATATTTCTGTGAAGCGCTATATAATTAGTATTTAATTTCATAAAAATTACCTTATCCAAAAAACTACCTTTACTTAAAAAAATAAATTTTCCGAAAAGTATTTTTTCTTAAAAAGTATATTTCCTTAAAGGAGTACCTTTTCAGAAAAAAGTCAATTTTCTTACAAAGTACCTTTTCAGAAAAGAACACTTTTTTAAAATATCTTTTATAAAAGAAATAACATTTTGTATAAAAGTAGCTTTTTTCTAAAAAATAACTTTTTTTAAAATAGCACGTTTTCTTAGAAAAGTGCACATTCTAAAGAGAGCATGTTTCATTAAAAGTACATTTTCTTAAAAAAGTATAAATTTTTACAAAAGTAAATATTCTCAAAAGTAGTCTTTCTTAAAGGGATATTTTTATTAAAAAGGAGACTTTACGTAAACTAGTTCATATTCTTATAAAAATACATATTCTTAAAAAGTACCTCGGATTAAAAAATTAAATTATCTTAAAAACTACTTTTCCTGAAAAGTAAACTTTCATAAAAAAACATATTATCTTCAAAAAATTCTCATTAAAAAATTACCTTTTCTAAAAAAGGTATATTTTCTTAAAAAAAAATCCTTAAAAGTACTTTTAATTAAAAAAATACCTGTTTTTAAAAATAAATTTTCTTAAAAATGCTATCTCTTCTTAATAAAGAACTTTTTTTTTTTAAAAGTATATTTTCTTAAAATATAAAATTTTCTTAGTCATAATCTTAAAAAGAGTTCCTTTTCTTAGAAATGTAAATTTTCCAGTTTTAAAAAAGTACCTTTTCTTAATAAAGTTATTTTCTTACTTAAAAAAAATTAATATTCATGAAAAATAAATTTTCCTTAAAAAGTAAATTTTCTTAAAGAGCTGTATATTCTTAAAAAAGTGCATCTTCTTAAACTAATATGTACCTTTGCTTAAATTTATACATTTTCTTAAAATCTAATAAACACACATAGCATTGTATAATTTTATATATGAGTTAGTAGCAATTTTAAATGCAATTTACTCAAAACAAAGTAAAAAATTTTAAAATCTGTAAATCTGCAAAACGGCTAAAAAGAAATACCTTTCAAATAATATACGTGTGGTCAAAATCGGGATAAAACGGTAGAACAAAACATCAGTCACAAGAAATCGCCTAGCCTATTAATATTATAGATATAAAATAATGAACTGAATAAATATGCTAATTTAATTTTTTTATTTATACAAAAAGTTTTTATAGTATTAAAAGCAAAATATTTTCGTTATTTTATGATTTTTATTTATGTATGTCAACATTTCAACCTAAAAATTTAACCTTTTTACGATTGAATAAACAACACAAAAATTGTTGTCGTTTAGATAACAACAACAGCTGACTTTAACAATAGCGAATATCGTTTAAAAATTTTACTGAACACCAAAATCGATCATTTTGTTGTTTTCTTTTTTTAACGATTCGATTATTGTTAAAAGAAGTTACTGAATCGCGCTACCGGGCTATCAAGTCTCTAGCTTATCGGAAAATTACTTTAAAATAAATTCCCAGATTCCTACGGAACATACAAACACACAAACAGACAAGAAAGCGACCTAATAAAAACGTTTTAAAATACCTCTTCTTAAAAAAGTATACTTTCTTAAAAAGGTCAATTTTCATAATTTGATAATTTTCGTACCCCTGCTTAAAATTTACCTTCTTTTAAAAATTATATTCTCTTAAAACTATTTTTTTAAATCCCTCTTGCCTTTAAAATTCCCTTCATTAGAAAAGTACTTTCTCTACAAAAAATTATATTTTTTTAAAAAGTACGTTTCTGAAAAGGGTTCCTTTTCTATTAAAAGAAGTTTCTTTTTCAAAGTAAGTGCCTTTTTTAGCAAAAGAAGTTTTCTTAAAAAAATTATCATTTCTTAAAAATGTACCTTTTGTTAATAAAGTGCCTTTTCAATTTCTAAAAAAAATTATTCTAAATAAGTACATTTTTGTAATCATGTTTTTAAAAAGTTCCTTAAAAAATTAAATATATATATATTTTTTTTAAGTTTTTTCTTTCAAAATTTCCTTTTCTTCGTACCACTTTATATTATATCGATCGACTCAGAATCACTAAGGAAGCGTATTTATCCGCCCGTCCTTTCATCTTAGTGTCACTGTAGATATTGCAGTTGTGAGCATGGCAAAACCAAGCACATTTGGCTCATGTGTTGGATAACATTTAAAAATCTTATCTGATATGTAATAATATATATCGCACCTGTACCTCTAAAGTGAGTCAACTAAAAATTTTTCAATTTTCACTTTTTGCAAGAAAATGATACACAGTGGTCAGATATATCCACTGTAAAAATCTTACAGCGATTTTTCTAGTCTTTCGCAACAAAATACAGTTGTAACCCTCTTTGCGTTATAAGAGTAGCTTCTTTAGAATCCACTAAAAAGACATATTTTGAGTTGCACCCAAAAAACTTGTTATTTATGATGATCACTGAAAAAATCGCAAAAACAACTACTGTTGATACATATGTATTATTCGCAATTCTTTACAATGAAACAACTGTTTTTAAATTTTATAGTTAAAAATAAAAACAACGTTTTTTGCCTCTATTGAAAATTTGTAAATTTTGAGTTGACTCACTTTAGAGGTACAGGTGCGATATGATACTTAAATACGACCACTTGAAGACCTTGGATGAAACTCTTAACTTATTTTTTTTAAATTTTATTTCTACCCTTATTTTTTATGTGGCAATAAAAATTTTTAATTTACATGGCATTGTCAAACTTTAATGAAACCACCATGTTAATAACGTTTCAGTGCAACTTGCAACTGAACAGACAGGCACTGCTTTTTATTGCATGTTCATTTGTCAATCACTGCAATTACCACTTTGTCATTGGTATGTTCTTTTCCGGTGTGTGGACATTTGCTGCTAAGTTTAAAATTAATGTTTAATTATAAAGCCAGATTTTAATTTAAGGTCTGTTTGACGTTGGGTGCCTAAGAGGTTGTCAGGTACAGAGTGTAAAGTGCAGTGATTGAGGTTTATTAAAATAACACGCACGAAGGCTGTAACAGTGTTATTAAATAATAAAAGTAAACACAACAAAGTTTCAGAATTAAATACTACAAAGTTTAATATTTTTTTATTGCCACATAAAAAATCATTTGTAACAATACTTCATAATACAATTGGGAATGATACCACAATATATTAGGAATAAATAAGAGATTATTAAATTACTGTTAGGAAAGCTCCTTAATTGTAAAAAAAATATCATCACTAGAATTTAAAATTTTTTTTAGTTCGAAAGCATGTTTTATTAATTTTTTTACTGAGGTTTTATCAAATTTCATTAAATGGGTTTTAAAATTATTTGCTTGTGGCCAGAAGCAAAATTCTTGATGAATAGTTAACCCTCCGACGAGCGGTAACTTTTTAGTCGGTCGTTGAGCGGTAAGGTCCCTACGGACCTTGTATGAAAATGCATTGAATTTAGTTTTAATTATTATATTTTTTATTAATTTTGATTACAATGTACTATATCTAGTTAAAATATGATTTTTATAAAAATATAAGGAAAAAATTCGAACTTCTAAAATGCAAACTGCATATATAAACAAACCGAATTCAAGCAAGTCTTATGAAAAATAAATATTAGTGACTAATACTAGATATTATTATCGCAATCCTGACATTTTTTTAATATTGTAGAATGCTCAGTACACACAGGATGTTGGCAACATACGCATACAAATGGGGTTTTACGTTGCTTATTGTGCTCCGTTCGACATATTCTGCAAGTGAAACGATTTACACGGGGTGCCATTGCTGGTGTTCTTGATGTTACCTGAAATGTTATAGAAATATTACAACAAATTACTAAATATATTATTGAAATTTTTTCAATTAACGTACCTTAATGCCCAGTGATTCCATAGCTGAACGTATATTTGGAAAACGAGTTACTCTCGGATTCTTTGCTCGTTCTTTAATGTTACCCATAACTAACTCCTTACATAGTTGCTTCAGAAAAGAACGGCGTTTGTCAGATTTCTTGGAGTTATTTAGTTTGTCATAAATAATAAACGATGCCAGTGCAGCTATGTCCAAAATGTTGTAGAACATTGCTAATGGCCACCGTTTAGTAGCACGCTTGCATGTATATGTTCCCAACATTTGATCCATTGTATCAACTCCACATTTATTTGAGTTGTAACTTAAAATAGTTTCTGGCTTTTTTTTCGTATTATTTACATCCACTGTGCTCGTGTAGTGTACAGTAGATAACAACAAGACCGCCTTATTTTTTTTAGGAACATAAGAACACAATGAAACATTTCCCTGGTTATATCCAAACAACGTTGAATATATTTCACGGGACTTGTGTTTTTTAAATTCGTTGGGTACAAATGTTTTATTGCTGCGGACTGTGCCAACATATCCTAATCCTTTTGTCGTGAGGTTCCTTGCCAAATTCAACGAAGTGAAAAAATTATCTGCATAAATTGTTCTACCGCTTCGTTCAAATTTCGTAACTAAATTTTGCACAACGCGTTCTCCTTGATTGATTTGTCTTTCTTCATCTGGAAGCTTGCCTGTATAGATTACTCCTTTTAGAGGGAAATATGTTTTTGCATCACACAGCCACCACACCTTAATACCATATTTTGCAGGTTTAGATGGTATATATTGAGTAAATCGGGTTCGTCCACGATAGGGAAATAGTTGTTCGTCAACAGTCATATTTTCATGCGGAGTGTACGAAGTTTCTAAGTTGGCCATGACCATCGTCCACACATCATCTATAGCAGCCGACTTACTTTTCTGAAGCCTTTCTTCCCAAGAATTGCTATTGTCAAATCTAATGGTCTCATTTATATTTTTGAACCTGTTGTATGACATTGCTGCTTTATATAAAGGCAAATGTTCATCATTCCACAACTCTTTTGTTGGCTCAGAATTCGAACGATAGCATCCTGCATAAAGCAAGATCCCAATATAAGCGTGTAACTCCTTTTGGGTTAGTAATTCCCATCTTTTTTGTGTTGCATTTGGGGTTTTTTGATTCCATGCTGCAGCATTTTCATTTCCTTTCCTATTGGTTTCTCGAATTATAAGATAAGAAATCTCCTCGCTAATTATTTTGGTAAATATCGAAAGAGGTTGCATAGTGAATGCTGGTGATGGACCCGGACGACGTTGCGTAAAATTAACAACATTATGTTGTCTAATACGGCCGATTTCCGGGGGGTTCATATGCCACTTATCGCCACTTTTTGAAATAAAGTGTATACCTTCGTCACTTGTTAAGGCATATTGCTGATAATCGCCATTATCGTCGTCATCTGAACAATATTCTTCAGCTTCTTCAATATCGATGTCGAACTCAGCATCAGATGCTTCATCTGGCACATACTCCTCATCAGAATTTTCATCATAAAATGGCTCTTCCCCTTCTTCAAGTTCAAGGAAGATTGCTAAATTGTTATTAGCATTTTCTTGATCACTTACACTTAGATTTTGGAATGCTGATCGACGATTTAGAGTATTTTTTACGCGCTCCCAACTCATTTTTTATTTTGTTTGTAAAACACGTCCATGCGTAGGGAAAATCACGACGAAACTGATTTATTCTATACTAAATTGTAAAAATCAGATTTGTTTCATAGCCTACTCTTTTTATTTTTTCATATGTATATTTCAAATATTTGAAAATATTTGTAGTTAAATGAAAAAAAAAAACCAAATTTATTTTAGCGCCTGCTTTGTTTTTTTTTTTATATAAATTTCAAATATTTGAAATTCAAATTTTAGTACAACTTTCAACTTTATGTATGAATTTCATACAAAGTCCACGGGGACCTTACCGCTTAACGGCGTACTAAAAGTCTTCTAAATAAAAAAAAAATACTTTTAAAACCACAAATCAATCGGAATAGGTACTAAAGTATTCTTAACACTCCAATAATAGAAGTCAAGAAATTTAAGGTCAATCCTACCAGTACTTTTAAAATGGCAGTTGCTTTAAAATGTAGAAAGTCCACACGGACCTTACCGCGCGTCGGAGGGTTAAAAGCAAGACCACAAGTTGTGGATTGTTTTAAGTTAATGGAAGCGACTCTAAATATTGAAGTATTTATTTTTTAACCATTATAAGGAAAATAAAGCAGACATCAAACAAACTTTATACCAATGTATTTATATAGCTGAACAAAAAACTTTAACGAAGTTATGTTTATATATATATATCTTATATAAAAAACACTTACTACCACTTATATCAAATTCAAAAAATGTTTATGATTATTAAGTAGAAAAAGGTTGTCTAAGAAATATTTTCTTATGAGAAACCCTTCAGGGTAATTCAATATTTCCATTTAAAACTAAGCTCTCAGTTGTGGATCCTTTTCAAAAACCTTAAAATTCCATTAAATGTTTTTGCATAAATATTTTTAAAAAGAAAAAGGAACAAAATGAAAATAATACTTATTTTTGGGGGCAAATTATTTTTAAGTCCTAACCGTAAATTTATGTATATTAGCAGAGCCCAGCCCTTGAAATTCGAGTGCAAATTCTAGGAAATTTTAGTTTTTCATTTAATAAATAATGTTAAAGCAGCCTAAAGGTATGCTAACCAGTTTTAACCAATTCACAATTCAACACAGCACTTTTCATATTTATAATAAATACACACACGGTATGTGTTTTATGTATGTGCTAGGAGAATCTCTAAATGAGCAGTGCTCCAAAAAAATTTTCCAGGCCGCGCAAATCTGTAAATCTGGTGAACAGTTAAAAAGAAATACTTTTCGACTGAGGTATGTTTGGTCAAAATCGGTTATTAGTTAAAATTTTTATGTCGATCACAAGAAATATAATATTTGACAAGCTCGTAGGCCAACTTTTTGTCTTTAAAGACAGCTTAAATTTGGCTCCGTAACAAATTCATTTATCAAAATTTGAGCTGGAAATGTCTGAAATGACCATAAAATAAAAAAATTAGAAAAATATATGTATTAATTTTAAAAATTAACACTCATACGTAATAAACATGAAATTGCTCATATCTCGACAACTAAGCTTAGTAGAGTAAAATTTATGAAAATTTTCCCCATTTTGAAACACGAGTGTGGGCGTACTATTTTAAGGGTTGTCAAATCGAAATAAGTAGAACATTGCAATGAACATATAATCGCTTATATCTCAAAAACTAAGCATCGCACAGTGTCGCGAGTGCGGCCAAAAATGCCAAATTTGAAGATTAGAATTGCTAAAGTAATTTTAAGAAATTCGATAGATAATATTCCTATTAAGAAAAATCATAATGCATTATTTCAATATCTTAAACCATTTAAGCACAGCATAGATCCGAATTTAGATTTTCTTTTGCTGGTTATGTTGAACTTAATAAATTGCTTTAAAATTGCTTGTACTTAAAACGCTCTGTACTGTTTAGTTGTGGTTATACCATTCAAACAAATATATCGTTTTTATATTTGATGGTAACCCTATTTTTTTGTTTATATTTATTACATATGATTAACGACATTACTTAAAAGTGGACAATAAACAAAAACAGAGTTTAAATTAAAAACTAAATATTCAAAAGCGATTTAAAAAAAACATTCAATAACATATCTCTAATTTTTTGATATATTCTTCCGGAAGGTATGTGTAACAAAATACCAAAATATAAATTGTTTATACTTGCCTATTTGGTTTTTATACTAATTTAACTTTGGTGGCAGCAGTTGTTATAAAAGACCTTTTGGAATTTGTATGGCAAGTGAACGTACAACATTTGATTAAAAAAAACTAATTTAATCGTTGAATTTAATAAAAAATCAGTTCTTTTTGATTTAAATGAAGCGAAGCTAAAGAAAAAGGTCAGTTTTTTGAATGCGCAATTCCAGAAGAAATGGGAAGCTGCTAATAGAACCCGCTCAATTTTTGAGAAGAAAAATTTTGTTTGGCTGGCTTCCATAACGGATTTTATGTCATGTGAAGATGTAACTCTGCTTAATGACGATGTAAGCTATTAGCGTCCTCCTGTTTTCTTACCTAACCTTTTTCCTATTTAGAAACGAAGTACAAGTAAATGTAGACCGCGAAAAAGTTATGAAGAGTCGAGTGAGAGAGAAAAGTGGCGTAAAGATTAAATAGTGCAAGGAAGTGTTCTACGGAAGCCATAGATAGAGATATTTTGAAACATTTGTTATTATATCCGGAACCAAAAATCTCAATTCATCGCAAATTGTGTAAAAAACAAAACCACTCAAACGAGAGAATCAAAACATATATTTTACTTGATGAAGTTGATGTGGAGAGTGAAAGTTCTCTTGATATTGATTTTGACGCTTTTCATTCATAAGATCCTGACAGTGAATCTTCTGAAATGAATAAGCAAGTCTCCTTTTATTTTTAAAATTTTATGTACTTATTTTTAAGGCATTTTTCTATGGGTATTAAAAACGAAACAACTAAAATTATACAAATCGTTTAATTTGTATGTGCCATAAATCAATAAATTTTTTTTAATAAGGGTCTTTTGTCCTTTTAGGTCCCATAATTTAAAAACTCTAAGTCAAAAATTAAAAATGTTATGATATCCCTTTATATGGAAGGTGGATAAATGTACATGGATTTTCAGTGATTTTTTTTTAGTTTTTTGAGCTTTGGTTTATTTTAGTGGGAACGAGGAAAAATTTTGTTTTTTCATTTTCTTATTGATATATATTTTTTTATTGCATCTAATACAAAATTTTAAATTTTTTAAAAGTATATCATTAAATTTGCATGGGGGTACAAAACTGGGCGTAGCGGAAACGTAGGCGTGAAAACTTACTCATTTTTCTTTACCCTTACTTCTGGGGTGTCTGATAAGTTGTTTGCCAAATTTTGTGACTCTAAGTCTAAAACTGTGTATTTTAGAATTCTCCTTTATATGGGAGATGGGCGTGGCAGTGGGCAGATTTTGGCGCTTTTTCCCAAATTTCTTAATTACATTGAAATAGGTGTCCGTACAAATTTCATAACATAAAACACTGAAAGAAATAAATTGAATGAAAAAATAACATTTCCTAAAATTTGCACTCGAATTTCGAGGGATGGGATCTGCTAGTTTATATGAATATATTAAAAAATATATTTTCACTTAACAGTTATGTGTTATTAGGTAGATAAGAAGATCAAAAACAAAAAAAATTTGTTTACACTAATTTTTATGGATTGCGACTACAATTTACTTAAATAAAAGGCACGGAAAATGGCCGAAAAATTGTGGATCCGTTTTCATTTCAAATTTGTGAAAATATTTCATTATGAAGAATGACCCAATTTTAAAAATGAAACATAAACCAAAAAATACGAAAAATGTTCCAAAAAGTGGGGTTACTTTTTACTTTTTCTTTTCTTTTACGTTTTCCATTAATTATACCCTATACCGCTATATAGATGATGTTTGTAATTACCAAAAAAATTTGACCAAAACCCACTTTCTATTATACCGAATCAGAATCACTTTCTGAATCCATTTAGCGATGTCCGTGCGTCGATCTCTCCGTCTGTGGGTCTGTGTGTCCATGTAAAATTTTAATCAAATTTCAGGTCGCAAATCCGAACATGTTCTGATAAACTTTGGTATGTAAGCTTTTGTTAGCCGTTCATGTTCAGACATAGTCCTCATACAAATGACATCTATGAGATCGACTTAAATTGCCATATGATCCAAATTATCATAAGGATCTCGGTCAAGTTGGGTTTGTGTGTGTTTATTGCATCCATTAATCAGTAGTCTAAAACTCAACCCTATAGGACAATTCTTAGTTATAGTCCCCATATAAAGCTGCTTCCCGATCTTCACTTAAATCTAACAAAACACAAAAATATTGCACAGATTTTCTTCAAATTTGTTTTAAATATGTTTTTGCAAAAAATATGGTAAACATGGGTCGATTTTTCGAACTTTTTCATATTCAAAGGAAAACAAATTAATAACAATGCCTCTCAAATTTGGTTTATGCTTACTTTCTATATTCATTTAGTTGGGCCTAGATAGGGCGTCTAAACCGACTATAATTTTCTTACTTGTCTTTTTGTTGCAATTTTTCACTGGGAAATATTTCCCAGAGCCATGCTAACAAGCAGAGACCTATTTTAAACACTAATAAATGTGTTTCACAGAAAAATAAAAATACGATTTCTAATAAATTTTTGGAAGAGAATTTTATAAAATTAAAAATTTTAAATATTTGAGATAAAATTTTCACATGGGTTTATTAACATACTAATGCTTTGCTTTTCATCTTTCTAAAACAGGTACGAAATTGATTTAGTTAAAAATATTTTAGTCCGTGAAGTGTTCAAAAATTTTCTTTTGCCGATAACTGCAGATTTTGAAAGCATCTTCAAAATTTTTTAAATTGGAATGCGATTTACTCAACCTTACCTACAATTTATACTAGGTCATTTTACCCTATATCATATGGTCAGGGTACTTTGTGCTGATGTTTGTAACTACCAAAAATAGTTGGATCTAGACCCAACTTTCATTATACTGATTGACTCAGAGATTCGTCCGTCCCTCCGTCTGTGTCCATGTAAATATTTTAATCAAACTATAGGTCGGAAGTGTAAATATAATTTGATGAAATTCGATAGATAACCTTCAATTGGCCATTCCATGAAGGCAATTGAAACTGGTGAAAATCGGTCCATATTAAGACCTAGTATCCATACATACATATATCCTCTATGAAATTGATTTAAATTGTCCTAAAATGTGTATTTTTATTAGATTCGTTAATCAGTAGCCTAAAAGTAAACCCTATAGGACAATTCTTAGTCATAGCCCCCATATAAAGCTGCTACCCGATCTTCACATAAATCAATCAAAAAACAAAAATATTGCACAGATTATTCTCAAATATGGTAGTTATATAATTTTGCAAAATTAAGTGAGCTTACCAAACATGGTCAGTACCGGTACATTTTGCGTCCTAGTCCCCATTTCAATATAGCATCCGATATGAACTTTTTCATATTCAAGTGCAACCAAATTAATAACAATGCCAAATTTGGTTTATGTGTTGTTTTCTGTATCCAATTAGTCGGGCCTAGGAGATAAGGCCTCTAGACGCATGGTATAGGATATCGTATAGTCTATATAGACAGACTATAATTTTCTTGTTTTTTATTTATATTGTTTTTGGCTAGTTATTTTTCTTTCCTTGTTATAGGGCCTGATATTTTCAAGGTAATTAAAATTACATTTTAATATGATTTTTCCCGACGTTTCGTCGATTTTTTGATCTTAATATTTTTTTAAAATTAAATTACAATTTTTTTCATCTGTTATTGAAATTGAATTACAAAAAAATTTAAACATATAAAAACACACGAATTAGCATTTAAACACAACTTATTTAAATACTAGTTGATTGTGTGGCGCCTAGGCGCCCGTTTAAAAATTATGAATAAAACAGTTTAAATTTAAATACACGAAAAATTTATAATAAATTATATTTCTTTTAATATATGTAGTAGTAAATTGAAAATTATATTGTTACATATGTACATATGAAAAAAGATTGTGTCTGTAGAAATTATATACATAAGTATCAAAACAGATAAGAAATATTTGGCAAAAAAGTTTTTCAATTTAGAATCTCTTGAAAAACTATATTTCGTGAGAAATATCGTTGGTCATTTAATAGTTTTCCTTGCTGTGGTTTCGACTGAATACGTATCTTAACTTGGCTTGCAACTTTTGATCGTGACCAAGCCTTATACAGTTGGCCGTGTGAAAATATCGCGGTCTCCAAATTAATGCCAACGTAATAAAATGACTGGCCTTGAGCCTTGTTTATGGTAATTGCGTATGCAGCAATTACTGGAAACTGGCGGCGTTTTAATATGAAAGGTAATGTGGTGTCGGTTGGGGCGAGATCAATCCTAAGAATTAGAACCGTATCATTTTGGTCAGCGTTACAGAATCTGTCAGTCTCTCAGTCAGTCAGTCGGTCAGTCAGTCAGTGAGTCAGGGATCAGCGTAAATATATTTAAGATATTACCCGGCCTTCACATGTTATATTTTTGGCTTTCAGGTTGTAATGCACTCACACTTTTTTTTACTCTTTTTTACTAAATAATCATACGTTCCAATTCCCTCTTTCAATTTTTCAATGGGACAGTTGCTTAACAATTTTTTGACTATTGGATTTGTGATCAATTTGACTTGAACATGCCGGGTAAAGTGAGGAGATTGGAGATTCCCCAAATTTTTAAAATTTAATACAATGGAGTTCGCTTATAACGAACCCTGGTTGTAATAAATTTTTTTTTATAGCGAAGAATTTCTTCGGTCCCAAGAGTTTTAATCACATTTTTCATACAAATTGCTTCTCTTATAGCGAACAGTGGTTATATCAAACTTTTGATTTTAACAAACAAATTTTTTTTTCCATTTCAGAATTTTCGTATATTTTATATACTTAAAAAAAAAAATATTTTCAATTTAATTTAATATAATTTTCATTTAATTTTAATACAAAACAAAAACTTCGATTTACAAATGAAGTTTTGTAAAAGGTCCTTTTATGTATATTTTCGTAAAAGTTTGCCAGTAGCCAACCTTTGCTTTGTACTTTCTGCTTCTACACATAAGGAGTTTTTCATATTATATGATTTTAAAAAAATATTTTATTTTTACAGAAACTCGGTAATTTTAGTCTTATTAAGACAAACAATTAATATGTATCTTTTTAGTAATTTAATTTATGTTTTGTAACTTTATAAAATGTCCGAAAATAAATGAACTTATTCAACTAAAAAAACTTTTTTACACCTTTCGGACAAAACAAAAAAATACTACGGTAATAACGAACTTAGTCTATAAGGAACCAATTTGGCCGGTCCCGCCGAGTTCGCTATAAACTAACTCCATTTTATTGTAGAAAAATAGAAAAAAAAAAAAAAAAAACGTTTTAGAGCAAGGTTCCTAAAAGTTTCTTAAGAGGGGGGGGGTAAGGTTTTAAAAGTTAAAAAAAGTCGTATTTTCATAATTCTTTTTTGAAGATATGAATAATGTTGGATTATTTATTTCATATATAGAATCTTTGAAAAAAATTTCAATTAAAAATTTTAATAAATAAGTCCATGACAGCGAATCTCCGGAGGCGTTGTTGTTTTGCGGTGAACATCATAACTCGTTACCGGATCATGTGAAATAAAAAATCGGAACGCGTTTCAAAGGTGACATGTTTCCTATGGTAGTGACGAAGAGTTTTTTAAATTTTTTTTTTTTTTTTTTTTTTTTTGGCAGCATTTTGAATTGAAAAACGATTTTTGCTATACAATTTCGGGAATTTGTTGTTAAAAAATGGGAAAGAAAATGGAATTAAAAAAAACCCTTCATGGTTACGCGATGATTTATGTGTAGATATAGTGTCTAAAATTGTAAAAGAATCGGTCAAGTAGATTTTGAGTTATGATGTTGACGGACTTCGAATTTATATACTATGATTAATATACTATATACCGTATGAGGCCGGTCGCTGGAAACGCTGTGTCTTCTTAAGTTTTGTTCTAATTTACTTAAAATTTGACACAACACTCTCGACATGTGCATTCAGAAAGAAAAATGCAAAAAAAGGTTTTAAAACCTACCACCCCTTAAGGAAGTGCAAACAGCAATACACCTACAAAAAAGAAAAAAAAATATTTCATATGTCATCATAAATGTAAATTGTAAAAAGCGAAAATTTTTTCAAGTTATCTAAAATCAAAAAAAAAAAAAAAGAAAAAAATAAGGGCGTATTAGTTTTACTTAAAAAACAAAATTATTATACCAAATCGCCTTTAATCTTCCATGATAATTTCAATATATTATTCAAATTAAAATCTTAAATATACCTATTTACGTAATTTATGTTTGTCTAAATTTTTTGAAAGCAAATTATTCAAAAATTAATATTATGAGTGAAAAAAATTATTTTCCCACCTCTCTTCTGAAATTACAATGTAATTTAATTAAGCAAAGTCAGAATAATTTTAATTTTAAACTAAATATTGCACTATTTTTTCAAGTGCTTTTCAATACAGAGCTTTAAACTAAATCATAGGTTTGACAACAACAAAATCCACATTGAAGATCTCTTTTTTCTCAAATATTTATCAAAAAAAGCATACTCTTTGGTAAGTGCTGGCAATCAGAGAACCTGAGGGAAAGCACTCCTAACAATTGAAAACAATTTTGAGATGAAAAACAAAACAGACAAATGGTAAAGTTTAGTTTGATAAAAAAAAGTATGTATGCATATCGGACGACGTTAAATGAGAAAAATAAAAATGTTTAAAATTTCCTTCATTACTTTCTTTTGCAGCATTTTTTCATTGACCAACAAAGGGAACTTAAAGAAGAATTTGAATAGATATTAGTTTTTTGATGCATTTTTTACGTTCATCTTATTCCATATGTAACACGAAATCTGCATATGTAGTGCTATTGTCGATAGCAGTGCTGCTAATTTTGACAACTTATTTTAATTTCGACGATTTTTCAATTTGTTAAAATGATTTGTTAAATTTGTTAAAATGATGATTGAAGATTTAAAATTTTCAGTAGTATAAAAATTAGATTTCAACGTCTAACAATTAATGGGTTGTTTATCGAAAATTGATAGTTTTTGTTCAGTGTAAATGTAAATTACAAAATATGTATAGATTTAGTTTTGGGTCAAGTCGTTTCAAAACGGAAACACGTTGAATAGTATTTCCATTTAAGATTTAAGTTTTAATTACGGCTATACTTTAAACCAATATTATATGTTTCAGCTATAGATACATGTCAATAAAATTATTTAGTTGATTGCTGTGTTCAATTTTTTTCGTTGAAATTTCACCACTAATACATTTTTATATATAGAAATAACCAATGCTGTAATAATATTCGTAATATGAATGATATAAATAAATTTTATTGTTTCCTTTTGTAATATTTTTTCGAGTTTTATAAGCGTTAAAATTTTCTTGACAATTTCTTGTTTAAAAATGACAATTTTGGCGATTTAGTTTCCAAAATTGTAGATTTTCAGAAGATTTTATTAGCAGCACTGGTCGGTAACAAAGAAGAGAGAAAATTGTGTGTGTGTTTGTATAAAATGAGAAAGATTAAATTTTGTTTGTGTATTTCACATAGCTTTGTAGGGAGTGCTATGTGTGTGTATTATTTCAGCGTTACAGAATCAGTCAGTCAGTCAGTGAGTCAGGGATCAGCGTAAATATATATAAGTAAATAGGTGATATTTTGAAACATATTTGTGAAATATATATTTTTGAAAACTCATTAGTAGTCAAAAAAAAACAACAATTGATCCAAACAGTTGAGCGAATTAAAACTCCTGTTTCTTGTAATGTAATATCGTTGTTCACAAATATTCCAATTCCCATGGCGACTAAAACAGAGCTTAAACCTTGAGCCAAAAACTTGAGGGAAAGACCATTGTTGTCCGCAAATATTCCAGATCACATGGTTACTAAAAATGTTATGAATAAATAGCGCCTAAAACCTATTCACGTTAAACCACTCAGAGGTTTTTAAAAGTTGTTGATTGTGTGTATTATTCTCATGCCCACAAACCTCAAAATGGCTTGTCCTACAATTGAAGGAGATTGAATTGCAATTATATGTGCATTTTGAATAATGAAATATATGGAAAGGGGGAGGAGAAAGAACAGAAACTTGGTGTACCCCTCATTGGATGAGACCCCATCAATAACATTACGTGTGGTATCTGAGTAAACTTGATATAAATCGAAAGAAGTTAATGCCGATCACAAATTCTATTAGCTCTGATATCAATGTACTATATCACTCGCTTTCGAATACCTTTGAAACAGTTGAGAATGGGTCCACCCCAGCGTTCAGAAAGGAAAGCCGATAGCTGCCCCATAGAATGACTACGGAAGCCGATCAATAAGTGAGTTAGTCTCTAAATGGTTAACAAAATGGTAACAAATGATAATCATGCTTTTTATCACTTTTTGCAGCGCAGAGGTGATTGATATTATATGGTAACTGTCAGGATTATTAGCCTTACCCTTTCTAGCGGTTATTTGGCTTTAACAACTTTGAAGCAAAAGGAAAGACTCCCGCACGTTATGAAGAGCTGAAATGGTTGGCCAGTGAACTAGATGAGGTCGAAAAACATTCTTTCAGCAACAGTGCTGATATAATTCCGCCTAGGAGATTTATTTTCAATGAGATCTGCAAGAACCTGTTCCACTTCACGAGTACGGAAGAACATTTTAGGCAAAAAATTTCCAGAAAAAAGTTTCTGATTGGTCTTTGCATATTTCTTACGGCTACAAAATTTAATATTACACTAACGACTTTTTATAAAATTACAAAGTTTAATTTAAGAAAATTTTAGAAAAATATTATTTAAATTTTATTTCTCTTTGCACTCTTTTTGCTAAGCAACTACGAAGAAGACTATTCAAGCAATATTTTTTTTTTATTAAGAAATGCTTTGAAAATAGTTTTTATTAAATTTACAAAAAAAGAGACAAAAAAACTACGATAACAAACTTTTACTTGAAAATCCTAGAGCAGCAAATAACAACGCTGCTTAAGCTGCTTTTAGTTTACTTATCATTTCAATAAAAAATAAATAAAAAATGAAAATGAAAACAAACAACTCATCAACACCAACCCTAACGAAACATCTTAAGGATTTTAAATATCACCAGCAACTGTTGTTGATTTAAATGCTACCAACTTGAGTATTTGTCTGAGTCTGGCTATCGATGTTGCTATTTATGGATATTGTATAGTTGTTTAAAATTTTGTTGGCTTCTATGTTGCCGTTAGTTTGCCCCGAAATGAAACTAAGAAAACGACAAAGTTTTTAAATTAAAATAACTGCCACAAAAAAAAAAGGGATAAAATTACCCAAAAACAGAAATCCTGACACCATGTTCTATATCTGCTACATAAATATTTGAAGATGTTTTTAATGTTCTAGCTGTTTTATGTTGTTGTAGTTTTATTTTGACTTTCAAACAAATCCCGTTGACAGCTGTTTACTGTTTTTGCTGTTGCTACGAATTACTGAGGATAAGAAAAACATTTTTTTTTTTTATAATTCTGTGGTATTTTAATAAATCATGACTTGTTGTAGTTAAACTGTAGTGTTGTCTTAGAAAAAAAAAATTAAAAAAATTTATTGAGGAAAGCAATTTCAATGTCGTATTTAAAACAAATGTGTATTTGTGTCACATAAAAAGTTGAGGAAAGAAATTTGTAAAAGCAATTTATTGAATAAAGAATCTATTTTAATCTTAATTATTTAGTATGTTTTTTTTTCAATTTTCAGAATTTATTTTATAGAAATCTTCAAATATTGTGTAACAAAGCGAAAACCACAATTTTTCCTATGCCAATTTTTATATCCAAAAAGATATTACAATTTTTTTTTAAGTACACTGATCTCTAAAACTAAGATCAAAAGGAAATATATTTGACAATTTAGATTAGTCGAAAAACTCTTTATAGTTATATAAAACAAAATTTCAACTCTACTAAAACAGAATTAGTGCATTCGACAATAAAGATACATACTTATATACATAAGTGCATTTTTGTTTACAGCACTCCATTAAATAGTTTTTCCAACCCATTTTTTTTCACATTTATTACTTGGGTTTGTTTTGCAGTTTAAATGTATAAAATTTAAACGAAAGCATGCATGTCAGAATATTTGTTAGAAGATTGCTTTGTGGCGTAATAAAGTGAGATTGTGTTATAACTACTGAAATTTGTAAATGAAAAAGAAAAAAAAAACAACAGTGATATTATTTTACACCCTCAAGTTTATAAATAAATTGCTCTTCTTTTTGCTTTATTTGTCTACTCGCTGCAGTTTATTTGTTATACGGATATGATGAATAATTTATGGCTAACACCACTAACCAAAACAGCCAACATAAAATGTTGTTTTATCTGTTGTTGTTTTTTTAAGAGAAAAAGAAAAAAAAATTTTTTTTTTTAAATATATGCAACTTTCAAAAAATGAATAGTTGTAAAAAACACCTAAATACCAAAAAAATAAAGAACAAAAAGAAGAAGCATAAACAGCATGCAATTTTGTGGCCAACCACTACTGCATGTAGAAGAAGAATACTAAAGGAAAGCAGGAGAAAACGGTCGAGCTACTTCCGGCACTCGATATTAGCTAAGCAATAAAAACACAGTCAGAGGCGGTTATAAAACCAACATTTGAAGCAATTGCAATTGTGTTGATAACAAACGCAACCAACAGCATAGAAACACTAAAAAAGGGAAGTTGCCTTTGGTGTTTTAAATTGTTAGTTTCAAGGATTAAAGGCATTTATAATAAAGCTCTGGCAGGTTTGATGTGAGTGACTTCATATATATTCAGAGCTAAAGTCCTTTACATTACTACAAAGAAAAAATAATTAAGCTTGAGGCCAGCATTTGATTAGTATTTTGTATTAGTTACAAGAACCACACTTACATTCTTGTAAGAAAGTATTTTGGTGTTGTAGAATTGTTGTAGTTTTTTCCTGTAATTTTTGTAAATTTAGTTCTGTTTTTTTTTTTTTTTATTTTAAATAATGTTCTTTTACTTCTTCCATATTATCTGTGTATTTGCCAAAAGTAACATAAAAAAAGAACAAAATTAGAAGAACGCATGAATGAGCTAGAAAAAATGTAGAATATATATTTCTGCAGTATTTGCTTGAATGAAAACAGTTAAATAGGAAAAATAAACTAAAATATGTAGTACTTCGCATGTCCAACTTTGACATCAATCACGTCTTACATTCCTCGCATGGAACTGAATAGTTTTGCAGATACGCCGTTGAATCTAATTAAAATTATAAGAGCTATTTTTAGGGTACCGCTTGACTGAGTCTAGGTATAACACTGGGCAGGTGTATCCTTCTCATTGCTATAGTTTCAGGGACACCAAATCCCTTACCATATAAAGTACCCGATTGAGAAAAATCTTCATATACGTAATAAGGAAAAACATTGAACCCAGAGCTTTGATTTTTTTATTATATTCAATTCGTATTTAGGCTTAAAATAGGCCGACTATACGATACCCTATATTATGCTTTTAGAGACCCTATATCTTAGGTCCAACTAATTAGATATTAATTTCGAATGCTATATATATACATGAAACTTAGTTGAAAAATGCGCCGATCCAGACGATATTTAGTAAAGTCACTTATTTTTTTCAAAAAACTACACAAACCAAATTTGAGAAAAATCTGTGGAATATTTTGTTTTTTGATAAACTTAACCCATTAACGCCTGACCCCCTATTCCGTTGTCCGATTTTGATAAAATTTCACACAGTTAGAATCTAGAGCATTTATATTGACCTGGTATTTTTATTATTTTTTTATCTGTCATACTCGAACCTGTGGCTCTTGGATATTTTTCTACCCACTTAGGCATTAACGTGTTCTAAAATAATTTTTTTTGTGAAATGTAAAAACCTGAAAACGGTAGCAATAAACACATTTATTGTATGTTTTGATGAAAAAGTGGTGTGTTTATCTATTTTGAACTATAATATTAGAATTAGTAACATGAAAACAAAGTGTGTGGTGTGTTTGTCTATATTTAATTGTTTGGTGGGATTTTTAAAAACGAATTTGGGACTTCCCCGTTTTTGGCAAGAGTAAGTGAAATTCAATGCAAACAAAAGTGTTTGATATATGTAGTTTATTGTGTTAGTTGATACGTGCATTTAATTGTGTGTCGTGATTGCGATAGAGGGGCAGTTAATCTTTGAAAAAGAAATACTGTAGTGATTTTAAAATTTTGTAAAACAAATCGAAGTCGTAAATTTTTAACTGTAACTGAATTACAAGCAGAAATTGATGGCGGGACTAGTGATGAGGAAGAAAATGACTTTGACCATAAAGCAGATAAAATTAATTTTCTGATTGCTCTCCCGGATAAGGTTGATGATATAAGTGACAATGAAGATATAGATGATAATCATCAAATACTTCATGATAAAACTCAATTTCCTAATGAAATGCCCAGTCAGTTTGAGATTGAGTACATGTATGTACATATAATGATGATAATAAAAATCTTTCAGTGGTTTCTGAATTAGTGGAAAAAAACTCTGATCCATTAGATACAGACAATAAACCCCAACCATCTACATCGAAATCAAAAGGTCGTTTTTTTGTGATAAATAAACCTAAATGGAGTAAAGCGCATAGTTACAAATTTGATAAACAACCTTTCGACAATGAAAAAAATGTCCAAAAAGCATTGTATTATTGGTAAATTTTGTGGCATACCTTTGTTGTCTACAAATTCTTTGAGCTATTTTTGGCTCTAATAGATTCGTTCACACCACTTCAATTATGAGAATGCTTTTTCGATGATGAAGTCATGAATATGATCGTAGAAAGAACAAATGAATATTCTGGACAAAAAAATGTTCCTGGTTTCGTTACTTTAATATCGAAATAAAAACATTTTTTAGAATCTTGTATCTTACAGGATATAATACTTTGCCAACCATCAGATCATATTGGTGAAATCAAGCATCTTTATTACGTCAGATTTCAAAGCATTCAATGAGTCGAGAAAGGTTCGAAATAAAACAAAATGTACACGTTTAGAATAAAAATCTGGATACAAATGATAAATTTTCCAAAATTTCTCCATTGAACGATGTCTTATATAAAAAATTTATGGAATTTTGTGTTTTTCCTCACAACCATTCGCTGGATGAACAGATGATTGCATACTATGGTCGTCACTCTTTAAAAATGTTAATAAGAGGTAAACCGATAAGATTTGGTTACAAGTATTGGGTCATAGCTTCAGCGACAGGATACTGTTTTTGATGTGTAATCATCTATACGCGCAGGGGGGTAAATTTCTATTTCACAATACAATCACAAAAACAGCGTAACTCATATCGGTGTGAGCTGAAGCAGATAACGCTGACTTATGATTGTATTGGTGAAAAAATTATGATATAACATTGTTTTTTTATGCCACTTTTTTAAAAGCGTCATCTATGTATCACTTATATACGTTTATATTGGGATATTTTTAACGTTTTACAGCAAAGGGTTGTTGAATTAGCTGAAACTGTTTTTGCTATAAGTGATAAATAGACGACGCTTTCTGTTTGATTTTAAAAAATGACATAAAAAAATTTTTAATTACTAGATGTTTACACATCTTCCCTGTGATCGGACTCACATGATTTTTTTTTTTTATTCCGTATTCTGGTGCTTCTGCCAACAATAATGCCGATTGTTGTCTTGGAGAAAATGTAGTATTACGATTGTTGGAAAATTTATCAGACCCAATCCAACACAATGTAACATTTGACAATTTTTTTACTAGCCATAAGTTGTGCAAATAGACTCAAAAAGAATATTTTGCAAGTAGTACCTTTCGCGACAATCGCACCAATCATGCTTTATTGCATGATTTAATATTGATGAAAAGGAAGCCCCGAAGTTCATCAGATTTTTGTTTTGATAAAAACAACAAAATAATCGCTGTTCGTTGGAATGATAGTTCGGTGGAAATATTTAATTCCGCTTTATTTTTCCAATACTGACTATTTGTTTTAGGTAGTCACTGTGATGTCCAATTTATTGGGTGTAGATCCGATGTGCCGAGCCAGGAGATTTGATCGAAAAAATCGGAGGATGGCAACGATTGAGCAACCTAATCTAATACATCAATACAATCAGCGAATGGGTGGAGTTGATCTATTTGATAATGCTATGAACAACTACCGCATTCAAATTCGCGGAAAAAATGGTACTGGCCGTTACTTACTAAAGCGATGGCAAATGCTTGGACACTACATCTGCAGAAAACTTTAAGGCGTGCTAGTAGAAGCACTGATAACAATAACTGAAAATCGTTGCCGTGGTTATAAAAGAGTTGTCACAAACGCGCAAATAATGGCAAAGCGGATGGATAAGTTTAATCATATGATTGAAAAGATTGGTCAACGCGGCCGCTGTGGGCAATGTGGGGGTAAAACTGAATATGGATGCACAAACTGCCATGCAAATTTACATCCAAAGAAGTTTTTAAACAGTTTCATGCTGGCACTCCAAAAAACATTGAAAAAATAAAAAAATCTAAATAATAATGAATCTCTTATATAACGTCAATACAAATAAAATAAAACGGATTTTTTTTATGATATTCTAAAACCATTACAAAAACAAATTTTTATTTGAAATTCATTTAAATAAATAATAAAATTAAAAAATTGTTTTAGAACCCTTTTATGTCTAAGTGGATATCTAAATACCCATGCCATAAAATTGGATCTGTAGCCCAGAGGAATGGATCTATTCGGGTGGTTTTTACTTTTTTAGATAGAAAACGTGTTATGCTATAAGGTACCAAGAGAGTTTTCGGAATGTCCACACCCCAAACTTTCCAGATCCATTTATGTCAAAATTGTTTTACTTCGTTAAATTATTGACCCTTGACCCGCTAATTTTTCCCCAAGTCATGTTCCTATGTGACTCTTAAAATTTTTGTTTACTAGTTTTATCTCTCTTCTATCAATTCGTGAAAAAGATTTGCACTAACTTGCGCCTGGCTTCAGCTAGAACTTTTCTAAGTAGCTCTATTTTTGGGTATTTTTCTACCCATTCGTCGTTAATGGGTTAAGCGAAGACCGGGAATCAGCTTCATATGGGGATATGACCAAAAATTGTTCTATATTGTTCTATAAGTACTTCGATTACAAAGTTTACATGGACACACAGATGGACAGACAGACGGACGGACATTGCTAGATCAAATATTTGTGGTAGTTACAAATATCAGCACAAATTGGTGTTGGGTATAAAAACTAACACATAAAAACCAAGTTTTTTCTTATAATCCTTTCTTTGTAAATTAAGCTTAATATCATGTAATTAAAAAAGTGATCGACTAAAAATGCAATATGGGGATTTCATGTCAAGTGCACCAACTTTTGAAACCGATATCTTCCGATGAAATTTGCGGGATGAAATTTGCACCAAGGTTAGTCCTATTGGATAGTAGTTTAGACACAATTTTTCAACAAGATCGGTCAAGAGCTCTCTGAGTTAGAGGGCATCAAAATTTGACATTTTGGCCAAACAGGTGTTTTTTCTCATCCATGTAACTTATTACCTATTGTTCTTAGAAAATTTTCTCCCATATAGTTTAGATAGCTATTTCTTCAATATTTCGTAAAAAAAAAAAAAAAAAATTTTAGACTTTTTTTTTTTTACTAAAATAAAATATTTTTTGCCTTTATTTTCAAAAAGGGCATTTTTTTTTTTTTTTTCATAAGAAAGCTTAGGATTTTTCCTTTAAGAGCTTTTTGGTCGCTTAGTGGGATGGGAGTGGGATATCTATCAAAATAAATGTTTTGTAACTCAAGACAACGGCTTTTAAATTTTTCACAAATGCACTATTTTTATTTTTTTCCGACTTGTGTCTAAAACCTTACAAATAAAACTTAATAATGATAAACTAGACAAATTAGCCTTTCCGAAGGTATGTAACATATCTTCATAACATAACAGAAGAGAATGGTTCTCTGTAACCTGAAAGAGTTATTTGCAACATTTCAATCTGAACACGAGGATGTTAAAATTGGCTTGAAGCAGCGGAACTCCCACAGTATGCGTTTGCATTTACCATGAAAATGTTAAACTGATGTTGAAGGAAATCAACTTAAACTATTTAAGAGATGATTCGGCAAAAGATTTACACGATTACCGCGATTGCCTTAAATTGACTATGTGTCCTAATGAAACAACTTCTTGCCACTTAGGTGAATGTACCAATTGCCCGAAAAACACATTCGTCAAAGAAAATTTAATCAACTCTTTAGATCGAGAATATATAGAGGAGGTCAAATTTGATTCTTGGATTCAGAGTGACAGATGCACATTGAAAACAATCATTTTAAATGTGGATGATTTTGTGGAAGAAATGTGTACAGGATTGCTAAACTTGAGAAACCATGACTTTTTAGTCAAAGAGCAATGGTCATTCTTCAAGGATTTGAAGATACGTTTGAAGTCTGGTGAATTCGTTATTTCATATGATTTCGCAGAAAACTATAAATATGTTCTTCAGGATGCCATACAATTATTCCACTTCAATAACGACCAAGCAACTATATTCACAGTAGTTATTTACAACATGAAAGATGAAAAACTGGAACACAAAAGTATGGCAATCATATCCGACGATTTAAGACATGATACCGTTGCAGTTTATGAGTACCAGAGAGAATACTAAAATTTCTAAAATCTAAATTTACAGTAAAGAAGGTATACTAAATACGTTTCGGACGGAGCTCGTCAACATTTTAAAAACAAAAGTAGCTTGGAAAATCTTATGGCCCATGAAAAAGATTTTGGAATGCCAGCTGAGTGGCATTTTCATCCTACTGCTCATGGTAAAGGAGCATGTGATAGTATTGGAGCAAACCTTAAAAGAAATGCAGCGAAGTATAGCCTCCAGTGCTCTCACCAAGATCGCAACTTAGATGCGACTGCTTTATTCCATTGGGCAAAGAGTTATTGTAAAGAAACTAAAATAGTTTTTAGTAGCAAAGAGGATCATCAGGAAACATTGAAAACACTGAAGAGCAGATTCGATGCTGCGGTAACAATCGATGGCACCGCTGAATACTATGCTTTTATACCGCTTGTCGATGGAAGACTCAAGTTGAAAAAGTTTTCTGCCTCTATTCAATGCGATTTCTTTCCAAAGACAACAAATAAACCAGCAGCGAAATCAACAGCTGAACCTAGTAACGCCAAGAAAGGATTGACAAAAAAACGCAGCAAATAAAGGCGACAAAAAAGCTGGATGAAGGACTGGGTATTTAAAAATTTACAAGACTTAAATACTTCATCAGCTACAATAAATTAAGTATAAAAATAGTTATGATATAAATGGATCTAATGCAATTAAGATTAAATTTTAATAAATTATTTATCTTTCTATTTTTAATATTATTATTATTATACATTAATTTAATTATTATTAAAAATAAATAAAAAATAATAATTTTTCAACATTTCTATAGAAAAAAAGCGATTTTTCTCCTGAGGTTAACATATTCTGGGTATTACAGTATCGAGGGTATAGAATTTTAGTTAGATATGTTATATACCTTCGGAAATGTTAATTTGTCTAGTTTCTCAGTATAAGTTTTATTTGTAAGGTTTTACACACAAATAGGAAAAAATTCAAAATAGTGCATTTGTGAAAAATTGAAAAACCGTTGTCTTGAGTTACAAAACATTTATTTTGATAGATATCCCACTCCCATCCCACTAAGCGACCAAAAAGCTCTTAAAGGAAAAATCCTAAGCTTTCTTATGAAAAAAAAAAAATGCCCTTTTTAAAAAAAAAAAGGCAAAAAATGCTTTAATTTAGCAAAAAAAAAAAGTCTAAAAATTTTTTTTTTTTTTAAGTATTTTTTTCCGAAATATTGAATAAATAGCTATCTAAACTATTTAGGAGAAAATTTTCTAAGAACAATAGGTAATAAGTTACATGGATGAGAAGAAACACCTGTTTGGCCAAAATGTCAAATTTTGATCCCCTCTAACTCAGAGAGATCTGGACCGATCTTGTTGAAAAATTGTGTCTAAACTACTATCCAATAGAACTAACCTTGGTGCAAATTTCATCCCGATCGGAAGATATCGGTTTCAAAAGTTGGTGCACTTGACATGAAATCCCCCATATATAAATTCGTTGAAATTTCAAAAAATTCAAAATTATACTACATATAATTAAATTTTTTTAATTTTCCAAATAAAATAGATAATAAAAGGAAAGCGGTGTCCTGTTGATTGAAGAGTATAATAACATATTAACAAAGAACGAACAAGAAAAGCAATACTAATTGCAAGTCGTAAGTGTTTATTGAAAACAATTGGAATCGCACACTAAATCTCCTTAAATACACCAAAATAAATATAATTAATTTTATATTTCATATTCTTTTGAATAAAGTATCTTTTGTTAGCATTGGGTCATTTGTGGGCCTCCTAATTTTATTTAGAAAAAATTTATGTAGTTTTTATACATAAATTAAATTTATAATAAAATTGGTTAAAAGTTGTTTTAATTAATATTCGCAAGGAATAAGCAGATAATTGCACCAACGATATATCACAATGGATTATTTTGATCCCAGGAGCACTGAAGGGTTAAGTATATAATAATTAACCGAATTCTATATCTTAAATTCGAAATAGGTGTTTCATCGAGTTTAATAGAAAAACTCGTTTTCGGTAATTTTTATTTAAAAATATGTTAAAATCCAAAGCTGGCCTTGACAAATAATGGGTTAGAGTTCTGGGATTTATCCCAAGCTTTAGGACCGGGAGTTGTACACATTTGGTTATTGTACCTTAAGCGTCGCATCTAAAAATTCAACAGCACTTACAAAATATTTGAATTTTTTGAACAAATTGTTTTTTATTAGCTTGGGGTCATATGTGACCCCACTTCCAAGAGGGCTAATTGGGTCGTAATATTTTTTTTCCAAAACCCTAGGCTATTAAGATAAAATATAACATTTAAAAATAGAAAAGTGATGAATTTTTGATGCAAAGTATTTAGAAAGAGTAAATTTACAGAATATTTTACAAAAACCACTTTTTTCTCGAAATCCGCAAAAATAAAATCCCTGCCAAAAAAAATCTGAAACAGGGATTTACTTAAAAATTCACACCGTTAATCCGTGGCATGCATTTAACAAAACCTTAAGGTCACAGATCCACTTTTTAAAATTTTGTTTAAGAAAATTTTTTAAAACTTGAAAAAGGAGTTTTCAAAATTGTATCAAAAAAATTTTCCATTTTCGATCTCAATGCGCAATAGGTTAGCATTGTAGTATTAAAATAATACTTCATGTCTAATTACTTATAAGTATAGAGCCAAAAAAAATTATGGCTTTAATCAATTACTCAAAGCTGAAAAAATGCCAGGAAATTTCATTACCTAGTTTTTTTTTTTTTTTGGCAAAAAAGTGGTCTGGGGCATTTGCTATTTCTTGGCGAGTTTTGAAGTTTTAAAGCTTTTTGAAAAGATAATTTAATACTAATCCAGAATGATATAACAGTTTGTCGGAAAAATTAAAATATAGGACGAAGTTTTCGTAAAATCAGAAAAAAAGTCATATTTACCCGTATAAACACACTTGAAATTTTCAATAGCGTTGAGCTACCTTTAAATGTTTTTTGATTGGCCCACAACTTTGTATTTCACAGCTTTTTTTTTTTTTGCTATTCGCATAATTCTAGGGTGTGCGACCGAGAGTTTGAACACTGACCACATATTGGAGTAGTGTACAAACAGATAATTCGAACTTATGAACCTCTTTTGGACACCCTTCCATTAGGAATTTTATAGCGGTTTCTGTCACTTTTTTGAAACATTCTGGGACACGTTTTTTTGCATTCTCTAGCTCCTTTTCTAACAGAGCACAAGTTCTTTGCACCAAATTAAACTCCGGATGGCTTGCAGGATTTGTCTTAAAAAACACGTTACGTTTCTTGTATCGCTCAAGAACTTTCTTACCATAGCGACAAGATGCCAAATCCGGCCAAAAGTATGTGGTCATATTGTGTTGGCTTATGGAAGGAAGGAGCCTTCTTTTTTTATCAAACACTCCTTTATATTACATTCAGTACTTATAGATCTCGTTGTAGCAACTGCAGCAAATGGATATTGCTTGCCATACCAGGAACTTATTTTGAAAATTTACTTCGCTATTAGGTCCTAAACTTATTTCCAACATTTTCTTGAGCAGAGCAATATAAAAATTTTGCCTGTACATATGTGCCGCAAGAGTATTCTCTTATGAAATATGATTTCAATTTCCGTGATATTTTTTTGGTCTCTAAAATTTTTTCAGCATTCCTGTCTGTAACTTTTTGTGCTTTCTATATTTTCGAACCTACAGTGGCTTTAACTTTTCATACCAAATGGTCCGACCAGTGAACTAACCGGGCTGCTTTTCTCCAAAATACATTGGGAGGTCTTTTCAATATGTTTTCTACTTTTTTGGTCTTATAAACATCATGCTGACCTTTCATTCTTCCCAAACCGGGTTAACTGGCAACAGTCACATTATTGCAGTACTTTACAATATCTTTTGTAGAATCAAGTTGGACTTTGTTGAAAATGTTTAATAATTTTCTCAGTTACTCCCATTTTTCACTCACATTAGTCTAAATAACTTTAAAGGAACTAGGGTGTCATTAATTGTCATTAATTAGGTGGTCATTTTACGGATAACTTGAAAAAATATTTTTTACTTCTTTACTTGATATGCATTCCCAAATCAAGATCTCAAGTTTTCCAAATTTCAGCGTTGGATTTATAATTCGAGCTTACAATGCTTCCAATGGGTTTTTCCATACTCTATCGGGTTCATAATAATATTGCAAAGCATCATTTAAGTTTCATCGCATAATATAGCGTTATCCAAGTAGTCATCGTAATAAAACGTTATCCAAATAGTCATCATTATATAATGTTATCCAAGTAGTCATCAGGCTTGGGCAATGTCCCTTGTAGCAAAAGATACTTGCTTTTCTTTGTGTTGTAGTGTAAGTATTTTTCGAGCAGCTCTTATCGAAAATCATTACCTTTCAAGACATGTCTTACTGTTTTGTGGAAGACTACACCACACCACATTCACATTTTGAAAGTTCTCTATCTTTCTACGTAAAACGCGTTCTATTTCCTTCCAAATCGTAAGCGGCCCCAACGTTATTTAATCTATTGAAACCTTTTAAAGCAAACATTAAGGAGGATTGTAGCATTGTTGATTGATTGATTAGAAATGTTTATGATTATAGTGTAAATAATTTTTATACCCTATACCATTATGTGGTCAGGGTATAACGGCAATGAGCTGCTGTTTGTAACTACCAAAAATATTTGACCTAACCCGATTTTATATTATACTGGTCGACTCATAATCTTTTTCTAAGCTGATATAACTGATATAGTCCGTCCGTCCGTCCGCCTGTCTATGTGTCCATGTAAACTTTGTTATCAAACTACAGGTCGCAAGTATGAATATATTTGGCTGAGGTTCAGTATATAAGCTTTTATTGGCCATACACGCTATTGAAATTGGTAAAAATCAGTGCATGTTCAGACCTAGTCCCCATACAAGTGACCCCTATGAAATCGACTTAAATTGTCATAAAATCCAAATTATCGTATAGATCTCGGTCAAAGTGGGTTTGCATATGTTTATTATATCCACTTGTCTGTACTCTAAGAATAAAGCCTACAGGACAATTCTTAGTCATAGGCCCCATATAGAGCTGATTCCCGATCTTTACTTAAATCTATCAAAAAACAAATATGTTGCACAGATTTTTCTCAAATTTGGTTTTTATATATATTTTGCAAAAAATAAGTGACCTTACCAAATGTGATCAGAATCGTACCATTTTTTGAACTACTACTACCCGATATAAATATAGCATCAGATATGAACTTATTCATATCGGAAGGCAAAAAAAATAATAACAATTCCACTCAAATTTGGTTTATGCTTATTTTAAATATATAATTAGTTGGAGATAGGGTCTCTAAACGCTTGGTATAGGGTATTGCATAGTCGGTATAGACCGACTATAATTTCTCACTTGTTTTCTATAGCCTTTTGCTTTTCCCATATCAATTCAAATTATTCGTTATAAGTTCTGGAATTTTGATTTATCAATAATATTTTCTTTAGGTTTTAATTCTCTAACTGCACTGATCACGACATTGGTTATTGGGCCTTGTTTAGCTGCTGGTTTCTTTTACAATAAAAGGACAGACAGCAGAATGATATTTTATTCTCCTAGACAACTTTTCTGTTCACTGGTCTAAATTCATAGATTACAGCAGACAACAGCAATAAGTGGTATCTTTCAATAAATACCAAAATATTCAAATTGAGTGAATGATTTTTAAAATTTTTATGAATTTTCTGTACGTGTACCGAATCTACTATTTAACTCAATATTTCATTAAAGTTTCATTTTAGTACTCTGTACTACTTTGTGATCAGCATATCGTGAGCTTGTACGAAAGTTTTTAGCTACCTTTTATTATACCGAGCCACCCAGTGTCACTTCCTGAATCGATTTTGCGAGTCTCTTCAATTCCTTTGTGTATCTGCCTATATATCTGCCTGTTTGTCTATATGTTTGTCTACCTGCTTGTCTGTCTATATGCCTGCGTGTCCATATGCTGTTCATCTGTCTGTCCATCTCTCTGTCTGTCAGTCTATGTGTCCATATAAACCTTGTAATTAAACTGCAGTTCGTGAATATAAATATACTTCAATGAACTTTGGTATATAAGCTTTTGATGGCAATAGCATGAAAATTAAGGCATGTTCAGGGCAATGAGACCTAGTCCAGATACAAACGACCCCTAATAGAATGACTAAAATTCTCTTAAGATTCAAATTGTCATATATGTAGGTATCGGTAAAATTCGTTTTCTGTATATCTATTTTACCCATTTACTGATACATTTTTGGACCTAGCATCCGATATGAAACTTTTTCAGTACCAATCACATTGGTTTTATTCTTATTCTCTGCACCTAATTATTTGTACCTGAAGCTGTTGCTCTAAATTGGTTGCATAGGGTATCGTATAATTTTCTTATTCGTTTTACTTTTAATATACATAGTGGTACATACATATCATGAAATTGTCGTCAGAAGAAAGCAGTAATTGACAGCCCTCTGAAAGTAAAGAATAAATATTTATAATTAACATTATTTTAATCGCACCAAGTGAAATTATTAAACATATATGTGAATGAATGTGTAAGATTTTAAAAATACATGTTGCATTATATAAAATTATAAAGGTTTTCACTCTTTGCTAATTGCTGCCAAATAAAATTCTCTAGTCCAACTTATAGATAGTGGAAGTTGAGCTCTCCAATTTTTATGGGAAAGCTCAACATTTTTAATCTAAAGGATCTGCAAGGCCATTTCCTAACTTTATTTAAGGAAACAGCATAATTATTTAACACTAGCAGATTCTAGCGCTCAAAATTCGACTGCAATTTCTACGCAGCTTTATTTTTCAACTTAGCCAATTCACAAACCAACGCTTTTATGTTTTATTATTATTGTGAATGAAGATAGCAAACGCATTAACACTTACATTAACAAATTTAATGAAAAACACATTGCATATGTATAATTTTATGTATGTGTTATTAGCAAGTTTAAATGCAATTTACTCAAAATAAAGGAAAATATTTAAAAATCTGTAAATCTGCAAAATGGCTAAAAACAAAGTCCTTTCAAATAATGTACGTTTGGTCAAAATCGGGAGAAAATGGTAGAACAAAACATCGGTCACAAGAAATCGCATCGCCTACTAATATTATAGATCCTTAAGTTATGAGAGAAAATATACCATAATGTGAATATATTCTTTAATACTCATTTCTACTATATAATTTAAGCTTCTCGATCAGAGATAATCAATTTTTAAATTTGCTGTATTCATTTCAATTGCAAAAAGAGCACACGAACAAGTTCTTAAAAATTTTAAATTTTTGTAGAAAATTTTAAATTTTTAAATTTTTGTAGAAAATTTTAAATTTTTGTAGAAAATTTTCATGTCACGGGAAGGTTAAAATTTGCATTTATCTAAGTTAGTCTATATCGCGAAATATAATATATATATAAGTTCCCGTAGTTCCTACAAGGAGCATAGAGCCATAACAAATTTGTTCCATTCTGATTTGTCCGATGCAAGTGTTTTTAACTGGTTTCAGCTCTTATCTTTATTGGCCGCTTCAATTTCGATCTGGCGGCGCCAGGTGTGTGATGGTCTTCCTCTTCTATGGCTTCCTTGCGGGTTTCATTCTATAACTTGTTTTACGACATCGTCCACGGGCTTTCGTAAAGTATGCCCTAGCCAGCGCCATTTTCGTTTGCGGATCTCGCCGTGTACGTGGATTTCAGAGGTTTGGACCCATAGTCTTTCATTGGATATCGTAGCTGGCCAGAATATTTTTAAAATTCTCCGCAGGCAGTGATTTATACAAACCTGTAACGAGTTAACATCCTTCTGCGCTGCATTCCACGATTCACATCCATAGAGAAGAGATGATTTTATGCAGGAATTAAATATGTTAAGTTTGGTTCTTTTCGAAATATGTATTGATCGCCATATGGAGCTTAAAATGCCAAATGAGTGCTTGCCAACTTTTATTCGGTTTCTTACCTCATCTGCAGAGCCACCTGTTGTAGTCAGAAGACTTCCGAGATAGCAGAACGTTGATACGTCTTCAAGATTCTTCTCGTCTATTGCGAATGTTCTGTTGTTAAAAGCATTAATTCTCATTGATTTAGTTTTGGAAATATTTATTTTTAGCCCAGCCTTGGCTGCTTCAGTTTGCATTGCATTGATCTTGGCCTGCATATCATTAAAATTGTGGGAAATTAGACATTTGTCGTCGGCATAGTGGAGATCTTCTAGCCTTCTGTTGAATCCCCAAGTTATTCCTCTCTGTTCGGTCGAGGCTCTTCTCATTATATTGTCCAGAATGATATTAGAAACTAGGGGCGATAGAACACAGCCTTGTCTCACACCAGTTTTAATTGTGAATGAGTCACTAATGCAGCCATCATGAAGAATTCGATAGTCTGCGTTGTGATATAGGGCTTTAACAATATAAATTTATTTTTGTTGGGGTGCCTTTGCATGTTAGCGCACTCCATATGGCTGAATGGGAAAGCGTGTCGAAAGCTTTCTCGAAACCGATGAATATCAGGTAAAGTATCGTCCTCCACTCAACAGATTGCTCAATTATTATCCGTAAACTGTTGACATGGTCAATACATGATTTACGGGGACGGAAGCCAGCCTGCTCATTGCGCAGAAGCGGGTCGAATGCGGGTGTTAGCCTTTTATTGATGACTTGGACTATTATCTTGTTTGCTATATTGATAAGGGTTGTGCCACGCCCAACTTTGCATTGCGGCAGGTCTCCTTTTTTTGGTATATTAATAATAAGTCCTTCCTTTAAGTCATCGCACAATGAGTTTGTTACCCAAAGATTTTTTATAATGTGATAAATAAAATTAGCGCTAATTTCGGGTGATGCTTTTAACAGTTCAGGAGATAAATTATCCGGTCCAGGAGCTTTGTTATTTTTCAGGGACATTATGGCATCTATAATTTCTGGAGTTTCTGGGCATTCTGTGGATATGTTGTGAGTTTCTGGGCATTCTGTGGATATGTTGTCCCTAGCAATCACATAGGTTGTGGCCAGTGTTCGACATGTTCCCTAGCATCGAGTAGTAGTACTCTACCCATACATCTAATTGGTCTCTTTTGCGTGTGACTAATGCCGTTTTCTTTTCTGACAAAAAATGTCGCATTTTATTTGCAATTTTTTCAAAAAGTGTATTTTTTCATATATTCTGAAATAAGAGCAATTTTATCTTATACACCAATCGAAAGGTCTCAGAAACTTCTAGCCATTGACTTCCTTCCGGTCATAGTGTGAGAATATTTCCATATTGTTCCTTTTTTTGACTAATTTCACCCTATGAATTCAAAGAGGATAATCATTTTTTCCATTTTATGAACACAGCACTTTGATACCTTTCGATTGATGTATAAGATAAGGTAGCTCCTAATTCAGAATATATAAAAAAATAGACTTTTCGAAAAAAGTACAAATAAACTGCGACATATTTTTGTCAAAAAAGAAGACGGCATAATTCTCCATTATTGGTTTTAAGTGGTTTGTTAGTAACAAACGATTTTTGGGTTATTTTTTTTTTAGCAATTCTGTACAAATCTTTTGTTCTCTGGATTGCAGCTGCTGCCTCGGCTTCTTTGGCCAGATCATCAATCCATTTACGCTTATCTTGGCGGGAACTTTTTAGCACTCTTGTCTAGCGTAAGATATATTGAGCGCAGATTTGCCTTTTCATTGCGAGTTCTAGCGGTGTTCAATAGGCCTTAGTGTCTCTTCTTTCCGAAATGAGATTCCAAGTATTGTAAGAGATCCATTGTTTTCTTTTATTTTATTTACAGCCTATATGTTCGTCGGCTGCGTTAATGAAATAGGTTTTAATAGTATTCCAATAGTATTCCAGGCACTGTATTATTTGGAATAAGATTACAGGAACCAACATAAATACTTTTTATTATTTTTCCCAAAAAATGCCAAATCAATATTTGGTTCCTTCCCTGGCGAAAGCTGAATAAGTAACGTATACAAAAACAACAATAACGCCATTATTATCATCGCCTTTTTGCTATCCCAAGAATTTTATTTGCATATTTTCCCCGTTATTTCCCAACAGCGGACCACATACAAAGTTAAACAAAAAAAGAAAACTTATTTTTTAAATATATAAGAAATACATAATGGACATCAAAAGAAAAATAAATTACTGCACAAAAAACAGAAAAAAAGAGTAGAATATATTAGCGAGTCTTTAAGTCAAGGAGAAATTGAAGAAAACGTAAACAGAATTATTTTTTTTTTTCGACTTAGCAAAAACCACATAATAGAGGTGTTTCTGCTTTGCATTTGCGGCGATTTTAATGTGGTTTTTGTTCGAATTTAAATTTTTTTATTCAGACTGCAAAATTACTTTCAACAGAGTCAATACTTTTTTCATCGAAGAGTGTTTGAATATTTAAGATGGTGCATTTTACTTTTTAAAAGTTTTGCTTTTTAACTAAAATGAACAAAATATGGTGTGGGGTGTTTTTCAAAATGCGTAGCCTTATTGAAGAGATTAAGGAAACTTTTATAACTGAATGACAAAAACTTTTTATTAATAATTTAATACTGACTTCTTAAGCTAATATTGTTTTGCTATACATTTGTAGCGGTACTTCGCATACTATGCATATGAAATTTTGAAAGATGTTTCCAATAAGTTTAAATCAAAGATTGAAATTCGAATATCATGTCAATTTAGCTATTTTCGATGCGATTATTAATTACTTATATTTAAACCAGACAGTAGTTCACAGTAACCCAGTGATGTTCAACAATAAAAATGTAGTTGGGTTGGTGAGAAAATGAGAATTGCACTTTAAGAAATGTTCAATGGGTTAATAGCAGTGCAAGTATCTGTATGATTTTTTTTTTTTGATGAAAATATAAAACTGTTTTATGTAAATCAAACAGCTTTTCATTTTTATTTAATTTATTAATATCATTATGGAAATAATAAAAAGGTCATTTACAAACGTTTAAATATTAAATTACAAATAAGGCATTGGGAATTACCAAACGTATTTATAATCATAAAATATTTTTAGTGTATTGCTTTTAATTTTTAAAAAAAATTAAAAAAAAAACTCAGCATATATCCACCGTGCATATATACGTGTTAATTCGTCGCTGTTTCAGTGACGACTAAAAGCAAGAGCGTAAGAATTCATGTGAGTTGAGCATAAACAATTGTTCTATGAAATGAACATGTCTGCAGTAAACGCTTTTTTGTCGAAGCCTTATTTTTTATGGGTTAAAGTTAAAAATTCTACAGCTTATTGTGAATAATGCTAGCGCAATTATACATAAATGCAGCCTTTGAAATAGGAAAACTACAATTTAATTCAGATTTCACTCAAAAAACACCTTTTACTCTCAAAAACGTCCATTAAATTTAAACTGAAAAATTCGCTTAACATATTCGAGCTGAGGTTTTCAAAATATTATGATGTTCTTATATTACTGCATAATTTTACAAAAATTCTTCAAAAAATAATTAAATCAAGGATTAAATTCAAAATACCATCAGCACCTTCGCCTACTCCACTTAAATAACGGGTGATTTTTTAAGAGCTTGATAACTTTTTTAAAAAAAAAAACGCATAAAATTTGCAAAATCTCATCGGTTCTTTATTTGAAACGTTAGATTGGTCCATGACATTTACTTTTTGAAGATAATTTGATTTAAATGTTGACCGCGGCTGCGTCTTAGGTGGTCCATTCGGAAAGTCCAATTTTGGGCAACTTTTTCGAGCATTTCGGCCGGAATAGCCCGAATTTCTTCGGAAATGTTGTCTTCCAAAGCTGGAATAGTTGCTGGCTTATTTCTGTAGACTTTAGACTTGACGTAGCCCCACAAAAAATAGTCTAAAGGCGTCAAATCGCATGATCTTGGTGGCCAACTTACCGGTCCATTTCTTGAGATGAATTGTTCTCCGAAGTTTTCCCTCAAAATGGCCATAGAATCGCGAGCTGTGTGGCATGTAGCGCCATCTTGTTGAAACCACATGTCAACCAAGTTCAGTTCTTCCATTTTTGGCAACAAAAAGTTTGTTAGCATCGAACGATAGCGATCGCCATTCACCGTAACGTTGCGTCCAACAGCATCTTTGAAAAAATACGGTCCAATGATTCCACCAGCGTACAAACCACACCAAACAGTGCATTTTTCGGGATGCATGGGCAGTTCTTGAACGGCTTCTGGTTGCTCTTCACTCCAAATACGGCAATTTTGCTTATTTACGAAGCCATTCAACCAGAAATGAGCCTCATCGCTGAACAAAATTTGTCGATAAAAAAGCGGATTTTCTGCCAACTTTTCTAGGGCCCATTCACTGAAAATTAGACGTTGTGGCAGATCGTTCGGCTTCAGTTCTTGCACGAGCTGTATTTTATACGGTTTTACACCAAGATCTTTGCGTAAAATCTTCCATGTGGTCGAATAACACAAACCCAATTGCTGCGAACGGCGACGAATCGACATTTCACGGTCTTCAGCAACACTCTCAGAAACAGACGCAATATTCTCTTCTGTACGCACTGTACGCATTCGTGTGGTTGGTTTAATGTCCAATAAAGTAAACTGAGTGCGAAACTTGGTCACAATCGCATTAATTGTTTGCTCACTTGGTCGATTATGTAGACCATAAATCGGACGTAAAGCGCGAAACACATTTCGAACCGAACACTGATTTTGGTAATAAAATTCAATGATTTGCAAGCGTTGCTCGTTAGTAAGTCTATTCATGATGAAATGTCAAAGCATACTGAGCATCTTTCTCTTTGACACCATGTCTGAAATCCCACGTGATCTGTCAAATACTAATGCATGAAAATCCTAACCTCAAAAAAATCACCCGTTATCTAAATATGCAACCCAGTTTATTAAGTTAAAATTCTTCTTATACGAAAATAACTACTATTACGCTCAACTTGTTTAATTAGGTCTGCCAAAAATTAAAGGATGCAACTTAATGCTTAATTAAGCTTAATTTAATGCCATGTTTAAAAACATAATTCAGAACATAATATAAAATGAAAACCAGGGAATATACATAGAAAATATAATGTGGTTTTCCCTACCATTAATATCTTCTTTTACTTGCAAGTAGCACACAAAATCTTTTTTATTGGTTGCCTTTGATTTTACTAGAATGAAAAGATAATACAAAATAAGAAAAACGAGTAAAGGAAATCACTAAAACCAAACAGATAGTATAAAAATTGGTTTCCGTAGATGTACGAATGCAATTGCCGGCAATCAAACAATATAAACGTAGCCGACAATGAATATAAAGCTTCACATTTCGCAATAAAAATGTGCGGTAAATATAAGAAAATTTAGCCAAGCACGTAGCTTACTAATTGCAAGCGATAAGACAGTGAAAGAGAGGAAATCATTGTTAAATTGTATAATTTATTCAAAAGAGAAAAGAATAATAAAAATGAAAATAACTATAGAAGAAATAAAGTGAATAAACTTATGTGGAAGAATTAAATGCCTGAAATGTAAGAATAAATATTTTTCAAGACGAATAACAGGAACACAATAATTTTGTGGTTTAAAAAGCTAAATAAGAGGATTTGAAAATTAAAATAAAAATATGACAAATTTTATTTTTATATTTAAAAAAATTTATTATTAAAAATTTTATAATGAAATTGAGTAACGAAATCAGAAACCACCACTGTACCACAGTATCTTTAAAGGATGTATTTATACCCTATACCACTATGTGGTTTGGATATAACGACTTTGTGCTGCTGTTTGTAACTACCAAAAATATTTGACCTAGACCCATCTTTAATTATACCGATCGAATCAGAATCAGTATCTGATTCGATTTAACGATGTCCGTCCGTCCGTCCGTCCGTCCGTCTGTGTGTCCATGTAAAGCTTGTAATCAAACTGCAGGTCGCAAATATGAATATGTTTAGATAAAATTTGGTGTATAAGCTTCTATCGGCCGTAGAATGAAAGCTGTTGAAATTGCTGAGAATCGGTCTATGTTCAGACCTAGCCCCCACCCAAAGGACCCCTATGAAATCAACATAAATTTCCATAAGATCCAAATTATCATATAAATCTTAGTCAAATTGGTTTGTATGTATTTATTACATCCATTAATCAGTAGTCCCAAAATGATCCCTATTGGACAACTCTCAATCATAGGCCCCATATAGAGCTGCTTCCCGATCTTCACTTAAATCTATCAAAAAACAAAAATATTGCACTGATTCTTCTCAAATTTTGTTTGTATATATTTTTGAAAAATACAAGAGACTTAACCAAACATTGTCACGATCGGTGCATTTTGGGGCCTAGTCTCCACATAGATATAGCATCCGATATGAACTTTTTCAAATCTGCAGCCAAAAAATTAATAAAAATCTCACTCAAATTTGGATTATGCTTATTTTCTATATTCAGTTAGTTGGGCCTGAGAGATAGGGTATCTAAACGCAAGTTATAGGGTATCGTATAGTCGGTCTAGACCGACTATAATTTTCTTACTTGTTTTTTTTTTAAGGAAGTTTTACATATCACATCATTGGAAATTCTAGCAAATCATATATTATTTAACCAAAATGATGTTTTAATTAAAAAAATTAAATAGAGCCAAGGACGGAAAAATGCATATTTTTGGTTCTTATCAGAAATATTTATCATATAAATCGAAAATAATATATTCGAAAAAAACAAAAAAAAATCCAAAATTATATCTAGATATAAACATAGCTGAAAAAAAAATCAAAAATTCAAACAAATTATCGAAAAAAAAGATTTTTTTTTAACATTTTCAACTATATATGAATGTATATCCAAATGAAACATGGAAATTCTTGAAGTCAAAACAATTAGTGAGAGGAATATAATGGTTTGTGTATGTATTTAAGTGGAGCAATCGATACACATTGTCTTTTTTTTAAGGATACTTATCTAATTGTAGTATTTGAAGTTTAATTACTTAGTGCAACAGGCATCTGGGGGTTGAAAAATTCTAAGTCTGGGTGAAAGTGCTAGGCCGGTTTAGCAAAACCTCCAAAGGGCTTGGCGTTCTCAAGCCAATCTTATAAACTTTTATATTTTTCCTTTTCTTGATGTTGTTTATTTAAGTTTCTTAGGTATAAAAAAAACATCAGAACAACTATGGAGCGTGTGATGAATAGGTACTTTTTTGTTTAATAATTCATCACAAATATCAAGATAAAGCAAAAAATTAACTGCTCCTAAAAAAAATTTTTGGTCCGAAAACGCCACACCGTTCGGAAATTTTGCTATAGTGGTACAAGTACTTTCATTGTGATTTAGAATTTCTCACCCCCAGATGATGACCGCGAAAATGTTCCACAGTGTTATTATTGACCTTAGCAACAGAAAAATATTACTCAAATTTATAAACCGTTGTTTCAGCGGTGTAAGTCACAATTTGTTGTGGCACGTCCCTCTCGGAGGTGTGCTACTATGTACCAGCGAATGACAAATCTAGCATTTTGAGTACTGGTCACACATGTATGAGTGACTGGATATAAGTAGAAGTTGTGTATGTTGTGTATCCGTACTTATAAGTATGAGATATGTATAGTTATGTACATACAGAATTGTAGGTATACTTTGAGTATATTTATACTTCGGAATACAGTAGTCCCTCCAACTGCGCGGTAGATACGTTCCACATAAACAACGCGCAAGCCGAAACCGCGCACTGTGAACTCGATTTTATATGTAATTAAGGGGTTAGGTTCCAGATATTAGAAAAATTACAAAAAATATAATAAAAAGTCTTTATTCAACGACTAATATACATATTCACATTAATATAAACATAAAATATATAGAAAACAGTCTCAATTCAACGACTATAAACATTAATAAGAATTTAACATAAATAAAAATTAAACATAAATACATAACGTGGTTTCAATCACTGCTACATTCTGATGAGCTTGATTCTAATGACCGTGATTCTATATGTTGAAAAAAGCTTGTTAACACTGATTGCTTACCAGCTTTTTGTTTTTCTTTATAAATTTCAGCATATGGGGCTAAAGCTGCTGTCAGATTTCTCCGAAATTTTAAGGCACGCTCCATATCAGGGTCCATATCAAGAGCTTCCTGTTCAAGTTGACTACCAAGTTTTAAAAAATTTGATAGTTTTTCACTAGTAAACGTTTTCGCTCCTATAATCTCTACATCTTCTTCACTTTCTCTATTTTCATCATTATTATTATCGCCGAACTGTGCCAAAATATCGTCAGCAGTAATATTTTCTTCATTAGTTACAAGGACTTCCGTGATATCTTCTGATTCTAAATTTTGAAATCCGTCCCCACCAATTGTTCTACCTAAAGTCAGAATTTCAACAATTTCTGGCATTTCAACATTAGCTTCACTTATGCAGCTTTCTGGCCATAATTTCTTCCATACAGCATTCATGGTTGAGTTTTTAACTTCATCCCATGCTAATTTAATATTTTTTACCGAAGATAGAATGTTATACTGTCGCCAATACTCACGAATTGAAAGACTATCTGATCCATCCGTAGCTTCAATTAATTGCCGAAAAGTCCTTCTAAGATAATACAGCTTAAATGCGGCAATTATGCCTTGGTCCATCGGCTGAAGTAAAGATGTCGTATTTGGAGGCAGAAATATTACTTTAACATTAGTGTGCAATTCAGCCAAATGTGTTGGATGACTTGGTGCATTGTCAACTATCAACAGAATCTTAAATGCAATGTTTTTATCTCTACAGTAAGCCTCAGCTTCTACACAAAAGCAATTTAAAAACCAGTTCTCAAAAAGCTTTGCTGTCATCCAAGCTTTCTTGTTTGATACCCAATGAACTGGGAGTGAGTTTTTTGATATTCCTTTAAAAGCACGAGGATTTTCTGATTTATAAATTATTAGCGGCTTGTTCTTATAATCGCCAGCTGCATTACCGCAAAATAAAACTGTCAATCTATCTTTGGAAACCTTGAACCCCGGAGCAGATTTCTCTTCTTTAGAAATAAATGTTCTGCTAGGCATCCTTTTCCAAAATAAGCCAGTCTCATCTGCATTAAAAACTTGGCTTGACAAATATCCACCACCATCAATGATATCTTTTAACGTTTTTGGATATAAAGATGCAGCTAATGTATCAGCACTCGCTGCTTCGCCTGTAAATTTTATATTATGTAGATTTTGACGATGTTTAAACTTTTCAAACCATCCTTTACTCGCTTGAAATTTAATTTCGCCTGAATTAGATGATCCAGGTTCATCCTTTTGTAAGCGATTAAAGACTAATAACGCTTTAGTTCGAATAACAGCAGCACTAAGTGGCATTCTCTTTTGATTTCGGTCTTCAATCCAAAAGCTTAACACTTTTTCCGTTTTCTCTATTATTGAATTTCGAGGTTTTTTTACAGTTTTTGCAGCAAGAGATGTGGAACAAACTACTGAACTTTTAATTTTTTCTGCATTCAATTTAAGCCTCCTTATGCTGGATTCGTTCATATTGTGTCTCTTAGCTAAAACTGATATTTTTTCGCCATTTTCTAATTGCTTCACAATTTCAAGCTTTGCTTCTAACGTCAATATTTTTCTTTTGCCAGCTTTTTCCATTATTATATATAGGGTGTAAAAATTATTAAAATACCTATTAAATCAAAATGAGTATTAAATCAAAAAACAAACATTTTATTTATACTGCTTACTTTATAACACCATTTAATTGATATAAGAATTCCTTATACACTTATGTATATCTATTCCACTCGAATACGATTTTCTTGAATTTAGTTTATTTTAACAAACACTTGTATAAATATGTATCTATTAATTAAAATTATGTACGTAATTTTACATCCTCATCCTAACGCGACTACTAGAAAAATGAAATTTTTTTGGAAATAAAAAATTGTTGTATATGCATCGAAATACATACGGGGAATCACTATTTTCTGTTTCAAACATGTGTATGATTCACTAATTTGAATTAACATGAATATTTTTTGTTAAAAACTGCAAAAAAAAAAAAAGCCGCGCAGCTACGAAATTTTTAACGCGCAGATAGAAATTTTGGTATTAATGTTTTGGCCGCGCAATTGCGAAACCGCGCAATGAAAAACCGCGCAGTTGGAGGGTCTACTGTACTTAGAATATATTTTTTCAAAATAAAAATCTAAAAAACTTCAAATAATTGAGTTGTATTATTTGAAATATTTAAATAGAAATTCTTGGAAAAGTATTACTTCAATAATCTAACCCATAAAAATCTAACCCCAAAAAAGTTTTTATTAAAATTCTTTCTTTCTTTATACGTATGAGTTTTGATCTCTCATTTATTGTGTGTGACTTTGTGTGACCATTTTAAAAATTATCTTTGGTCACAAGTCTATGGACAAAGTTTCAGATCGATCGATCATGCATGACTATGCGTAATTCTGCGTGAATATGTAAACTGAATCTTTTTTCACAGCAAGTACAGTCTATCGATCAAGTTTCAGATGGATCGGATAAGGGGAAATGGGTCTTAAATCAATCCGTGGCTGTGCGTGACTGTGCGTGACTATGTCAAAATTATTCTTTTTTCACAGCAAGTCTATTGACCAAGTTTCTGATCAATTGAATAAGGGGGAATGGTGTTGCCCTACGACAGACAGACAGACAAAAAAGAAAGAGCTTATAAAGAAGATGTCTTAGCATAGAATAACGAGCGATTTTAAAATGTTTGTAAAAATTTATATCATTGAAAATTGATATCATTAAATAATTTCCAAACAATTATTTGCATTTTCTTCTTAAATTTTTTTTTTAGGTATGTTAGGTTTTATTCTACGGCTGAGGTAGTCAGACATGTCTAGGGTCCGCTAGGGCCCTCAAACTTTATTCACTGAGAAAATGTTGTATTTATACCTTTTCGACTTTCAAAAATATTTTTTTAATTCTTCAATATATATATGGGGGGTTTCATGTCAAGTGCACCAACTTTTGAAACAGATGTCTTCCGATCGGGATGAAATTTGCACCAAGCTTAGTCCTATTGGATAGTAGTTTAGACACAATTTTTCTATAAGATTTGACATTTTGGCAAAACAGGTGTTTTTTCTCATCCTTGTAACTTATTACCTATTGTTCTTAGAAAATTTTCTCCCAAATAGTTTAGATAGCTATTTCTTGAATATTTCCGAAAAAAATACTTTAAAAAAAAAAAATTTATACTTTTTTTTGCTAATTAAATCATTTTTTGCATTTATTTTCAAAAAGGGCATTTTTTTTTTCCATAAGAAAGCTTAGGATTTTTCCTTTAAGAGCATTTTGGTCGCTTAGTGGGATGGGAGTGGGATATCTATCAAAATAAATGTTTTGTAACTCAAGACAATGGTTTTTCAATTTTTCACAAATGCACTATTTTGAATTTTTTCCTATTTGTGTGAAAAACCTTACAAATAAAACTTATACTGAGAAACTAGACAAATTGTCCTTTCCGAAGGTATGTAACATACCTTCATAACTAACAGAAGAGAATGGCTATCTGTAACCTCAAAGAGTTATTTGCAACATTTCAATCTGAACACGAGGATGTTAGAATTGGCTTCACGAAATTAACCCAAATGAGGCCAAAACAGTGCATTTTGGCAGAAAGCAGCGGAACTCACACAGTATGCGTTTGCATTTACCATGAAAATGTTAAAATGATGTTGAAGGAAATCAACTTAAAGTATTTAACAGATGATTCGGCAGAAGATTTACACGATTACCGCGATTGCCTTAAATTGACTATGTGTCCTAATGCAACAACTCCTTGCCACTTAGGTGAATGTACCAATTGCCCGAAAATCAACTCTTTAGATCGATAATATATAGAGGAGGTCAAATTTGATTCTTGGATTCAGACTGACAGATTCACATTGAAAACAATCATTTTAAACGTGGATGATTTTGAGAAAGAAATGTGTACAGGATTGCTAAACTTGAGAATCCATGACTTTTTAGGCAGAGAGCAATGGTCATTCTTCAAGGATTTGAAGATACATTTGAAGTCTGGTGAATTCGTTATTTCATATGATTTCGTCAGGATGCCATACAAGCATTCCACTTCAATAACGACCAAGCAACTATATTCACAGTAGTTATTTACTAAATGAAAGATGAAAAACTGGAACACAAAAGTATGGCAATCATATCCGACGATTTAAAACATCATACCGTTGCAGTTTATGAGTACCAGAAGAGAATACTATAATTTCTAAAATCTAAATTTACAGTAAAAAAGGTATACTACGTTTCGGACGGAGCTCGTCAACATTTTAAAAACAAAAGTAGCTTGGCAAATCTTATAGCCCATGAAAAAGATTTTGGAATGCCAGCTGAGTGGTATTTTCATCCTACTGCTCATGGTAATGGAGCATGTGATGGTATTGGAGCAAACCTTAAAAGAAATGCAGCGAAGTACAGCCTCCAGTGCTCTCATCAAGATCGCATCTTAGATGCGACTGCTTTATTCCATTGGGCAAAGAGTTATTGTAAAGAAACTAAAATAGTTTTTAGTAGCAAAGAGGATCATCAGGAAACATTGAAAACACTGAAGAGCAGATTCGATGCTGCGGTAACAATCGATGGCACCGCTCAATACCATGCTTTTATACCGCTTGTAGATGTAAGACCTAAGTTTTCTGCCTCCACTCAATGCGATTTCTTTCCAAAGACAACAAATAAACCAGCAGCGAAATCAACAGCTAAACCTAGTAACGCCAAGAAAATATTGGCAAAAAAGCAAGAAATAAAGGCGATTAATAAGCTAGATGAAAGACTGGGTATTTAAAAATTTACAAGACTTAAATACTTCATCAGCTACAATAAATTAAGTATAAAAGTAGTTATGATATAAATGGATCTAATGCAATTAAGATTAAATTTTAATAAATTATTTATCTTTTTATTTTAAATATTATTATTATACATTAATTTAATTATTATTCAAAATAAATAAAAAATAATAATTTTTCAACATTTCTATAGAAAAAAAGTGATTTTTTTCCTGAGGTTAACATATTATGGGTATTACAGTATCGACGGTATAAAATTTTAGTAAGGTATGTTATATGCCTTCGGAAAGTTTAGTTTGTCTAGTTTCTTAGTAAAAGTTTTATTTGTAAGGTTTTAGACACAAATAGGAAAAAATTCAAAATAGTGCATTTGTTAAAAATTGAAAAACCGTTGTCTGGAATTACAAAACATTTATTTTGATAGATATCCCACTCCCATCCCACTGAGCGACCAAAAAGCTCTTAAAGGAAAAATCCTAAGCTTTCTTATGAAAAAAAAAAAATGCCCCTTTTGAAAAAAGGCAAAAAATGCTTTAATTTAGCAAAAAAAAGTCTATAATTTTTTTTTTTTTGTTTTTTAAGTATTTTTTTCCGAAATATTGAAGAAATAGCTATCTAAACTCTTTGGGAGAAAATTTTCTAAGAACAATAGGTAATAAGTTACATGGATGAGAAAAAACACCTGTTTGGCCAAAATGTCAAATTTTGATCCCCTCTAACTCAGAGACATCTGGACCAATCTTGTTGAAAAATTGTGTGTAAACTACTATCCAATAGGACTATCCTTGGTGCAAATTTCATCGATCAGCGATCGGAAGACATCGGTTTCAAAAGTTGGTGCACTTGACATGAAATCCCCCATATATATAAACACAATGTAAAATAACACGACGGTAGTAGTAGTGGACGGGGTTGAGAGCCAGGAATGTTTAGCAGGTAGTTTCGGTGGCAGGAAGGCAACATATGTTCCCATGACATTCAAGATGGAAAGGCGTCGTGTTGTAGTTGTCTTAAAGATAACAGACTGAATTAATTGGGAGCAGACAGGCAGAAGGCCGCTGGAATTTCGTGAGCAGTCAGCCGAAGGTCGTTGGATTATCGGGAGCAGTCAGCCAGAAGAACTTTGGGCTGCTGGATTATTCAGTCGGCAGCAGCCGCTGGATTTGATATGTGACTACAACCGCTACCGATCCGATATATTGTTGTTTATAAAGATATTACCATTTAGTTTTTTACTGAAAACTAAGTTGCATTTTTTCTGAAATACATATTTTAATTTACGATGTTTTTACAATACATTTAGTTATTTCTGAAAATCAACTGCTGTTTTCTGAAATAGAGCTGATTATTTCTAAACATTATTTGATGTTTTATGAAATAGAATTGATAATTTCTGAAAATCAATTGTACCTAGCTAAATTTTCGTACACATGCATACTCCATAATCGGAAGTATATGTGTAACATGCACCCAAGTATTAATATATATACATATAATCTATAATATTTATAAAAACATGCTCTTTAAGTTTTATAAGTTGATCGTGTAGAGATATATTCGGTATGAAATACACCCCTAATTGTAGCATCGTAAATGTGTGTGAGAAAGTATTTTATTTTTGTTTCAGGCATGGGTATACACAATAACGACTAATAATGGTGTTTGGGCCTTTTTTACCCGAACGGTTATTTAAACTTTTACCGAACTGGATACTCTAATTAAAGTCTACTATCCTCATTATCAGTATATGCTTATCATATAATTTGCATATTAAATTATGTATTTCTCTCAGCTTAAACATCTTGCTTATTGCTAGCATCGATATAATATTTTATTTTTGTTTCATACGATGAATATTAAAGTTCATAACTAAGTACATAAGTACATTAGGGTGACAGGCATTTTTTTTTTTAGAATTTCAAGACGTGAGGGTCGGATTATGGTGACACTGGATCTAAAACTTTAGTGCACAAATTTTGAGCCAAATCGGACAATGCTTTCTGGACGCGCATTGAGTTCAAAGTTCAAATATGAATTTATATGTAAAAATTATCAAAAAAATTTTTTTTTCACAAAAATTTTGATATTAGTAATTGCGTTTCAATTAAATTAATTAATAGGCCATATTAAGAGTAAATTACTTTTCAGATAAAATAACAAGATCTGTTATCGGTTGAAAAAAAGCCAAGTTGTATCAAGTTCCCCAGGCAATAAATGCGTCGCAGAGCACCTGATAAAGAAAATCAAGCTCACATTTATAAAGACATTGAAATAATTTACAACAACAATATTTTTGCATTCTCGTGATCCCAAAATGATCTTATATAATGTATTTTGCTTCTCGTCTATTTTGTTCTATATTAATATCAAAATGGTACGTATTTTTTAGCATTATTTCAAAATCTCTAATTTTACTTTTTCAAAAATTTTGTTCAAGAAATTTTCAGAAATCAACAAGCTGACTTTAAGGTCTACACTTAGGGGGGTAAGAAGTAAGAGAAAAATGGTATGAAGTATGAGTGTATTGGTGTAAAGATTATAACATAAAATTACTTTAGCTAATTCAAGAACCTCTGATATAAGAACGTTAACAGTTTCACAATATAAACGTATAACATATAACTCAACAAGCCCACGTGTATAACGCTATTACTAATATAAAAAATTTTCAGCTAATTCAACAGGCCCGACTGTAAAAACCAGTTAAAATAATAATACTATTAAATAGTTTTTATATTAGCTGCGCGCCTGCAACTGTTTGCTATAATTGAAATATAGAGGACGCCTTCTGTTTGATTTTAGTTAATGTGTAAATGTTTACACATTTCCCTGTGATCGAACTCACATCTATTATATTAATAGGCTAGGCGATTTCTTTTGACCAATGTTTTGTTCTACCGTTTTATCCCGATATTCACCAAACATATAATATTTGAAAGGTATTTCTTCTTAGCCCTTTACCAGATTTACAGATTTTTCAATTTTTGCTTTCATTTAATGTAAATTGCATACAAAATTGCTACTAACACATACATAAAATTATACATATGCCATTTGTGTTTTATTAAATTTGGTAATAAGTTTGTTAATGAGTTTGTTATCTTCATTCATAACAATAATAAACCATAAAAGTGTTGGTTTGTGAAGTGGATAAGTTGAAAAATAGAGCTGCTTAGAAATTGCACTCGAATTTTGAGCGCTAGAATCTGCTAGTTGTTTTTGAATATGTTTTATATCCTCCATACAACTGTGCAGAGAGTGTATATCAATTTGTTAATCTATTTGCAACGAATCAGAAAATTATTTGCTATACCGAAAAAAATGTATAATACTGCTTCTTATAACAACCTGAAATCACGCTCATTAACAAAATGGACAGTTATCCTGGATAATCTGTGTACAGTATAATCTTTCATTATTTCGCGCTAGATGGTGTTGAATTGGGAGCCTCTTAAACCATTAGCTAGAGAACTGCATACGTAAATATAAAGATACTCCGATAAAATTTCGCATAAAAAACTTGCAATAATAAAAAATGTTTATGCGTAACAGATGAGAGTAGAGCACAACGAGATTATTATACTCTTACTCTCTTTAGACACACAAAAATTTAGTTGTATGTATTCAGGTTTATGATCTTGCATGTAATAACAGCTTTAAATTAAAACAATCATGAAAATAAGTAAATGCTAAGTTAATTATATATTTAATTTTAACCATCATTGTAAGAAATCTTATCATTATAATGTGAAATCTTGCCTTTTTCTCTTAGTTTGACAGCCTCGGTTATAATATTCTTTTCAGAAAACTTGTGTAGGGTATCAGGGATTCAGCGGACCTACATATAACACTCTTACTTGTTAGTTTTGAAAATACTTTTATTTTTTTTCTTACAATCATTAGGGTTCCAGCTGCATATTTGTGTTTCTGTTTATAAATTTATAATAATTTTCTTTCTTATAATTGCTTTTATAGTTTTAGCTCGTCATATAAATAAAATACTTGCTTACAAATTTACTATATAAAATACAGGAAAAGCAAAAACTTAAACACATAAATTAAACTAACTTTGCAATTATTTAACAAATTTTTTTAATCTAAATGCATTCTGTGCGTGTTCATATAGCCAGTGATTGCAACTGAAGGTTACGCCCTCATACTTAGACTAAAATAACAATTTGTTCATACAATTGTTTGTTTGCTCGATTGCATCATGGAACAGCATGGTCATTACTGACATTAAAACTTCCTTGAATACAGTTTTAAGTATTTTGCAACGTATACTATTAAACAAACCAATATTTGTGTATGACTTCAGCCAAAATGTACTTGAATATAATTTAAGTTTGTTTTATATTCCTCATACACTTAATACTATGGAAGTGTGTTTTTTTTTTGGAAATTATATTTGCATGTTAAGCGCATTGTAAGAAAAATATGCATTAAATCGTTTTTTTGTACTTATTTTGTTTAAGCCACACTGATGATATCCTTTCGTTTGTTTGTATACACTTTGATGTTAGTTTTTTTTTTAAGTATTTTAACAATCTACAATGTATTTACATAACGCTGTAATTTAATAAGATTTCTGATTTAAAACATTTGTTTTTTTTTTCATTCTTTTGTTTTCTTTTATACAGTCATTTTGGGTCTCTTTTGTTTGAATTGTTTCCTTTGTGCCTTTTGTATTTATTATAATTTAACTTTACATTCACGTCACTTTCTTTAAGGGCCTGGTATTTGATATTAAAGTTAAAATTGTTTTTTTTTTTTTTTGGAACAGCTTTAAATAACAACCTTTGTGGCAATTGAAGTTGGAGAAGCCTCAATGATGAATGGCTTTCGTTGATTGAAAATTTTACATTTAATGATTTTATTAATAGGCTAATGATTATAGTTCACATTAGCGAATGTGTGTAATTCAATTCTTTGCACACTCATTATTGGTCACATCGTTTTCTACATAATACATAATACATAAGAAAAACAATTAAAGGAGTAAAAGACCGACTATCAAGGTATGGTACTTTATATCATGAACTTCGAATAAGTTTGAGTTTATAAATGGACATAAACCTTAAACATAATTTGAGTGAGATTGGCAGATATTTTGGCAGAAAATATTTTACAGTTTATATCAAATGTGACTCATATATGGTCAAATTAAAGTTATATTTCAGGAAGCCATTTATGTCTTCCAAAACCTTTTTTTAACCAGATTTGAGTAAAATATGTTTGTTATACTCGAAAGTCTGTAGGGATTCAAGTGTATATTAGGAAGCTGCTTTAAATTGGAGCTATCTATAATATTAGGAGGCAAAACAATTTATTGTGACCGATGTATATTTGTCAGCTTTAATCCTATTTTGATCAAACGTATCGCATTTGAAAGGTATTTATTTTTAGCTGTCCACCAGAATTACAGATTTTACATTTTTAAACTTATTTCGGAATAAAATGCATTTATAGTTGCTACTAACAGATACATAAAGTTATACGATGCCGTTTATGTGTTCGTAAAATTTCTTGATGTGTTTGCAAAAAGCCCTGTGTTGAATTGAAAAATAATTTTGGACATACTATGTGTTGAAGTGTGAATTGGCTAAAATTGATAAGCATACATTTAGGGTCTTATAAAATAGTTTATTAAATGAACAACAAGGAGTTAATAAGTTAAAAAAATAAACCTGTTCAAGATGAATATCGCATATTTGGATTGATTATAGGTCAGCCAAAACAGGAGTCAGGCAATACAAATGACGGAAGTAACTCTACAGGATTCTTTTTAAATCCAGAAACAGTATTTGAAATAAAAGGAGTGGATTTAAATTATAGTACTTGCGTGCAATGAAGAAATTGACCCCAAAAAATTTGGAGATTATGCTAAGAAAACTGAAAATTATATATACCCCAACTACCCACGGAGAAATATGTCTGCAACAGTTCACAAAATTCTTTATCATGCAGAAGATGTCATTAAATATCATTTGGTACCACATGGAGATCTATCAGAGGAGGCTCAAGAAAAAAGGAATAAGGATTACAGATTTTATTGAGAGTACAACACTAGAAAAATATCATGAAATTCCACAAATGAACATCTATTTAATATATTATTGCAACGTCAGATCCGTTCATCTCCAGTATTCGAAATCAACGGTAAGTGGAACATCGGGATTTTGATGAAAAAATCAAAAAGCTAATATAGAACAGAAATTATATAGAACAAAATATGAAATACTTGCAATCAATATTTGAATCAAATGAATAATAGTTATTATTGCATGAATAATAATTATAAGTACGAAAAACATAGTTTTAGTAAAAACAAGTAAGAGTGTTAAATTCGGCTGTGCCTAATCTTTGATACCCTCCACCTCGGTTTGAGTATTGATAACAAATATAAACAAAATATTGGAAAAATATGGATGCGTTTCCTATATGCATGCGTTTCTGGTTATATGACATAACTTCTCGTTTAATTTAGTTTTTGCTAATTAAATAGCTCGCCCTAACCTTGTGTAGAGTGGCTATATGCAATAAATCGTGCTAATTGGAGATGGCTGTTTAGTTTCTTTTAACTGGCCAAATATTTCTTCATTGCGGCCATATAGGTCGGATGGAGACAAAATAATATCCAAAAAAAAGCTCTCTCAACTTTTTTTATTAAAATATTGCCATATTTGGAAAACATAGAGAATAAATTTATAAAATAAATAATTAAATTAGGGATGCCAAACGCAAAAAACCAAATGTCCCAAACATTTTAAATAAAATAATTTGTTATCTTTATTTTCTGAAAAACTTCAAATTTTCATCCAAAAAAAAATTGTGAAAAATAATATATAAATAACATTCTCTTCAAATTGCGTTTATTTATGTAACAATTTTTGTGTTCGCAATTCTTAAATATCATTTGAGGTTTTCTAAAATTCACTGAATTTAAATCAACGTTTTCTGTAGTCCGATTCTGTAAATTTCAACGATCCGACAATCGCAAAATATATAGACAGCTATTGTGGTTTGCACTAAGGACTAAGTGATTCACTAAGTACAGACATCTTAACGACAGTCGACATCTCTAGTTTTCTATTTATTTAAATTGTAAACGAGTCGCATCTCTGTCAAAATAAGCGAAAAACACAAAGAATAGAAAAAAAAAAACAAATTACTTCGTGTTTGACAGGATGATTTTATCTTTATGTTTAATATCTTTATTTTGTTTACTAATATTTCTGTTTATTTATTTGAAAATGAAATAATGAATTTAATATGCTATTTAATTTTTTTATTTATATAAAAAAGTTTTTTAATAAAAGCAAAATATTTTCACTATTTTATGATTTTTATTTATGTATGACGACATTTCAACCTAAAAATTTAAGTTTTTATCGATTGAATAAACAACACAAAAATGGTTGTCGTTTAGGTAACAACAACAGCTGACTTTAACAATAGCGAATATCGTTTAAAAATTTTACTGATGATATTGCTATTTTCTTTTTTTAACGATTCGACTATCGTTAAAAGAAGTTACTGAAAAGCTATTATGCCAATGCCAATATTTTTTTTAAATGTAAACATTTTTTAAATGTAAACATATCTGGTGTTTTCTTTGGAATTTCAATTTGTGTTTAACGAATAAAATTTATATATTAAAGATGCAATTGATGTCTTCTAAATTTAAAATTATTATTTATAATTGGAAATTTTTAATTTTTAGAAATGATATTTTCTTAAATTTGAATGGAAAATTTAAAAAGTTCAATTTTGTATTTTTGTGAATAATAATGCTTTAGTAATTACAAACAATTTTTAAAAATTAGATGTAATCGCAATCAGATATTTTGAAGGTAAAGCAGAATAATAATTCTATATAAATATGTAGAACTTTTTTGAAAGCAAAAAACTCACTGATGACTCGGTAACTCTATTTTGTAAAGACATCAAAAAGTTAATATGCTAAACTTATGTTCATATTTGTAAAAGAATAATGAAAAAACGTATGAAATAAAAGACCAGCCCGTGTATACTCTTAACATTGTTCTGTATGATATCTAGTTGAAAATATTAACATTCATGTTAAAATAGAAAAATCTATTGCAAAGCTAATTAGAACAAAAATTGTGCCGCCATCTACTGTGGCATAGTCACACTGAGTAAAATGAAGTGACACTCTGTTAATGCAAAATAAATGTATTTTTCCCACAACAAAATATTGCAGAATTTTATGTAAATAAAATAATATACCGATTTATTTCTAACATGCAGTTATTATGGATATACATATATAGAATACATGTATATTATTTGTAATATTTAATATGTGTATATATGTATGTATATGTAAATATTACACACAAAAAATACAACATCAAACGTTATTCTTTAAATAAATTAATACATAACATTTTTTTTTTGCTAAATTTACTTTGTTTTTTTTTAATAACAACTACGTATTTTAGCATTATTTGCTTTAGATGCTGGTGAATTTTTACTCCATTTATATTAACACGAAGTGTCTGCTTGTCGAAAAAATTTTGAGTCGATTTTAACCCCTTTTCCGTGACCCGGTCGATCTGAAACTTTGCAGGCAGGCTCGTGGTAATAACAGAAATGATCTAACAAATTTTTTTAGTGATGCCAAAACAATGGAAACTTTAAAATTTTTCTACCAGAGTTGATAAAACAAATGTACAAAGGGTTAGTTTTAATTATATTATTACCACAACGACCACAAAAACAACAAGTCCAGCTACAACAGCAATACAACATTTAGAATAACAACAAGAACAATATAGAAATATCATATTTTTAATTTTTTTTTAATTTTTCAGAAATTTCCCTGGACCTGTTCCACCGATTTTAATTAATTTTGAAACAGAAATCTTCCCACGAATTTGGAGAATCATTCTCACTAAAAATGATGACCCTACCTATCCTATTGAGGGCGTGATCGTGACAAGAACAACATAGAAAATTATATTTTTTCAAGACTTTTTTTAGTTCTTCATTCAAGTCTCGGGCCCTAATCAACCGATTTGGACGATTTTAAACGAAAAATTTCTCAGGATGTAAGTGAATCATTTTTTTATATCAAGAGCATCCTAGCTGCGCGATTGGTGCCGTCATCGTGATTTCCACAGACGGACAGACGGACATCTTATATCAACTCCGGTTGTTATAAGGATCACAAATATATATATTTTATGGGGTCCAAAATTTTTTTTCTAATTATTACAAACGGAATGACAAACTTATATATACCCTCTGCACACTGGAGTGGAGGGTATAACAATAATAAACAGAACCTGCCATTGTTAAAAATGCTATTAAAATCTATTGCAGTTTTTTTAAAAGGTTTTTTTTACCTACATACATACTTATGAAATGCTTTAATAAATAGGAAAGATGAAAAAATTTAAAACCCCTTATTTTCATATTAAAATCAGAATCAGCAGATTATTTCGCAAAAATTAAAAAATTTGACAGCAAAAAAAAGATAACATTTATTAGATAATATAACTGACGTTTTTTAAGCGGATATATTCTTTGAGTGTAAACAAATTTGCAAAGTTGACAAAATTCCTGTGATAAACTCTAATTTCAAATTTCGTGCAATAAACTTAAATTAATTAAAAATTATATGTAAAAATTTAAAAAATAGAACAGAGCACAATACAATATCCAGTAAAATGATACTTAATGGATGAAGTATAATACGAAAAATTTATAGATATAATAAAAAAATCACTACGGACAAAAGTCTTCCCCGATAATTAGAAAGAATTGAAAAGATTGCAAAAACAACAAAATGTGAAGAATTTCGCTCGATAAACACACTAAAGACATGCGAAAAATATTCGAAAAGGTAGTTAAGGATCAATTGGAGCAGTATATGGAAAGAAATAACTTATTGTCCAAATACCTATCGGGGTTTAGGAAGAATTTTTCATGCGAAGCATCAGTCAGATGGAAAAAAATAAAAAGAAATAGAAAAATCGTTGCAATATTTTTAGACTTTAAACGAGCATTCGAAACGATAGACAGATCCATACTGCTTAAAAAAATACACAATACAGAACATAGAACTGAAATGGTTTGAAACATACCTAACTAACAGAAAACAAATCACGAAAGTAAATAACATTAAATCTAGTATAATAAATAATAATTATGGAATACCACAGATATCAATCTTAGGTTATTATTATCATCGTTATTATTTATCATATACATAAATGATATGGTAAACATAGTGGATAATTGTAAAATAATGTTGTATGCAGATGATAAACTAATATTTATTGAAGCAAACTTGGATAGCCAATGCTCTGACAATCTAAATCAAGACATGCAAAATGTTAATGAGTGGCTAAAAATTAACAACCTAAAACTAACTGAAAACGAAACAAAACTAATAGAAATAAACACTAATAGGACCATAATTTTAAAAATAAAAGATAAAATATTTATAAAGGTAGATCAAATTAAATATTTGGGATTCGTAATAGACAAAGACTTAAATTTTAAAAATCATATCGATTATATTAGTAAAAAGATCGGCAAAAAGATAAATTTCTTCAAACGGTTAAGAAAACAAATATCGATACTTACAGCAATCAGTATATACAATACAATGATTAAACCTCACACCCCCACAACTACTCACCACCCAAAAGTGCTGGCACCTCGGATTTTTTGATGGATATATATATCTATTGTGTCCTAGAATACGAAAGGAATTTTTTTTAAATCTTTCAGCGTCCTATTTTGATGTGCGTACGAAATACAAAAATCACAAAGAAAATAAAAACCCTATTATTATTTTTTAAATATTTTTATAATTTTTTTCACAAAAAAATTTTTATTTATTTTATATTAAGAAAAATAAATATTTAAAAAATAAAAACTATTTTCTAAAGGAAATTAAGGTTAAAAAATTTTTGTTATTAATATGTAATATAAACATTACAAATGGTTGCTGTTATATTCAATAACTGCATTTTCGTAGTCTGGATGCCCTTCAGGTACAGAAAATCTTGCCCAAATTTGATTAAAATCAAAATGAAATGACTCCATAGGCTGTTCACTGAAAAAAGGTAAACCCTTTTTCGTCTGTTCACAAATTTGCTTTACATGGTAGAAAACTCCATGAACCTTCGGAGTTACTGAAATTCCACACCTCAGATAATTTTTTTTTTTTTAATTCTCAATGCTACTTTCAAACGATGGTTTTAATTCGACCGAGAAGCAGTTTTCAACAACTTTCTTAAAGGATTGCAGTACATCTACATATTTTAAGCATTCAATCGGACAAATACTTCTCAGAAAATTTAATTTTTTTTTAAGTTTTAGACAGCCATTACCATTAAAACCACTGTTTCCTTGGTAACTTGTCTCGTAAGATTACGTAAATGTAACCTTTTTAAAGAACAATACTCAAATTCAATTTGCATATATTTTACTACCGTATTCATCACTCCTAATAATAAGTAGAGTTCAGGAAGAGGAATAATGTCTAGTATTTTGGTGTCACTACTAGCTGAGAAGATAGGCGCATTTGGGCAATTCTGGAAATTTTTGCCCCATGCATTTTGTAGATTTTCTTTATTTATAAAACACCACGTGCAAGGGTAGCAACTTAAGTGTGACATAATTCCCAATAAAATATTAGCTAACTTTAAATCAGTAGCTATAGTGCCGCTGGAGATATCTATTTTAAGATGTTTCCATATTTTGTCAATATTCTCATAATATTCCTGAGTAGATTTGGATAAGGCTAGAATAAATAATTTTTTAACGCTTGAATCTTTAAACTCATTTTCGCATACCCCATCACTATATTTCTGACGCTTAGGGAATCTTTCTTTAATGGACGAATCTTCATAGATGACTGACTGTACAGATAAGCACACTTTTAAAAAATGTCCTCCTCCATCGATGCCAAATTTTAAATGGGCAACATTGTTATTCCTGTATTCGTTTACAAAAGAAATAAAATTATTAACATCTTTGCAATATACAAAAGTTTTTTTTGACTAACAGCCCGATTTGAAATAGTTTTGATACAGTCAAAATCTTTTGCAGCAAAATAATTTCTCAAAGTTTTATTTTTTCTCTTAAGAGCAACATTAAGTCCGGGCTCGATTATTTTTCAATTATTTGTTGCTACTCGCAATGCACCACCTAACGCAAGTGTTTCAGTAGTACAGTAGTTAAATTTCGTTTTTAATTTATAAAAATTGTCAATTGTAATTTTAGATTTATTTTCCATAATGTTTGGCGTGTTTACAAATACATAGTTTCATCTGCTCACCACCTTGGATCTGTGACAAACTGACAGCTCCTTTTATTATTTTGTCTTCGCCATTTTCAAATGGATTATTAACCATATTCCTTACAATTCCGGAAACAGGTTGTTCCTTTTGTTTCGGTGGTAAATTATTTTGTATATGCTGTTGCAAATTTAAGATATGAGCAGAAGGTACGCGAATGTGACAGTGTCCTCTTTTTAAATTAACAAGACTTTTTTACACTTACGTCAACAACTTTTTTTTCAATTTTTGTTTCAGAATTAATAGATGATCTTGATAGTTCACATAATAAACCATTATATTTCGTGTTTTCGTTAGACCTGGTTACAATAGCTTGAAACTGAGATTTTGAAAAATCTGGCAATTTTAGTTTTTGGATGTAATCAACATTATTTTTAACACTTTTTATTTCTTTATAAATGCTTCTTTTGCACGACGTACACAGAACTTTTGGCAATCGTTCATCATGTAAATAGAGCGATAAATTACAATGAAGAATGGTTTCTAAATGCTTTTGTAAAGCTCCACTTATATGAAACATTAACTTTGACTTTTTAAAACATACAAAGCAAATTCTTTCGCGATTTTCATGGTGCGATAACGCATGATTATGATGAATCTCCCGTTTAAACATATTATTTTCGATAATATTTACAACTTTTTTTATGAAATTTCAAATAATACTAAAAATTGAACAGAAAATCAAAGCTAGCTGTTTACTATTGCAATTTTTATCTTTAATTTACTTTAGTAAGTAGTATCTTTTATTGTATTTCGTACGCATATTAAAAGTAGGACGCTGAACGATTTAAAAAAAATTTGTTTCATATTCTAGGGCACAAGACATATATATATCCACGAAAAAATCCGGGGTGCCAGCACTTTTGGGTGGTGAGTAGTTATAAGGGAGTGTGACCTCATTTCGAGTTCTGGTCAACAATAATATACTCATGCCGCACATTAAATCAAATTGAAAAGCTGCAAAAATTTCAAAATAAATCAATGCGTGTCATATTGAAATGTAACCGGTATACATCAATTAATTTCATGTTAGATTCACTTAAATGGCTGACTATAGAACAAAGGCTTAAATTAAACACAATAAAATTTATTCAAAAAATATGAATCGGAAAAGCCCCAGAATATTTAACAGAACAACTAGTATACGTAAGAGAGGCAAAACCATACCAGCCAAGAAATATTGAAAATTTTAGACTTTAGAGGGCATCTACACTGTTCTACAAATGATTACAACTATACAACATATTGCCAAATAACATAAAAACAGAACATGATATAAATGAATTTAATAAAAGTATTGTATGCTTTGTAAAAAATAATAATTTATAATCATTTTGTATATTAAAAGTATTTTAAATACTATTATTAAAGAATAATAATGATAACTAGCAGTTTCCAGCCCTCGAAATTCGAGCGCATGTTCTAGGAAATTTTATTTTTTCATTAAATAAAGAACCTAAAATCAATTATAGCCATTTCACAAATTAACACAAAAAACAAACTCATTTTTATTTTATCTATTACACCAAATTAGTTTCTCTTCAATACATATAAATAAATATTAGGTTTATTAGTATGCTTACATACATACATCTTTTTGACAGAAACAGCACATAGTTTTATATACATTGTTCTTAGTTTTCGACTTCACGTAATAACCTACGTAACATCTAGCTTTTCCTTCGATATTCAGAGAAACACATTTTGATCTTTTTGGGGTAATGTCGAATGATACTGATGAGCGCCCATTGACGAAACATTGAAAATGTGGAATGTGCTATTAAGCAACTGGGCTCCCCCACTGATTAATTTTGTAAATTGTTGCTTATAGAAGAAATATTCCAAGCTCACGCAAGAAAACTCTTCGCATTGTTTGTTTGTTTGTTTGCCAATTTGGATAACAACTTTTGGCCAAATTCGCAAGAACAGAAAAACTTGCCCATTGTTATGTTATGACTTTTCACTCTTTGAACCTAATTCGAAACTGCACGTTCACCTTAATTTTTTTCAGCTAAACCAGCAACTTTTTTACCCAAATATAGTTGCATTTTCTAAACGTAATAAGTTTTAGAGCAAACTAAAACCCAGAATTTAATTCTATATCGGCTTAGAAGGCATATATTGTTAAAACTTGCATCTCCAACGAAAACCTAGAAACTGTTCGTCAACTGTAACACATTCAGATGGAATGCAGTAATAATTGTTCAGACCATTTGTCGAATATTGCACGAATTGCAGAAAATTAGTCCGTAAAGGGTCTTTGATGTCTGATTATAATGTTATCGAACCAAATAACACTATTCATATATTGAAATGTATTCTTCGACACCATCGCTCTAAATATGGGACGTCCATATTCACCATAGAATAATTCCAACATTGTCTCACTCTTTCATCTAAACTATCGCAATTATATCTAAAACATTAGATTAGTTAGAAGCATCGACCTGTAAAGTCCAGCCAAAATAGGAACGCCGATATATGCATGTAACAAGTTTGAGTCGATTTTGGTATAGCTTTTACAGCATTGTGCCTTTGCATATGTATTTGGTCACTTTAGAATAACATTATCAATTGTTGGTATTGTATAATAGGTACACAGTTTGTCATAACATCAATAGGAATGGACATTTGATGGCAAACAATTATGTTCCTAGTACAAAATATATATAAATTACACATGTGTGGAAAACCACACACCAGGGTAAGCAACGTCACTTTTTAAATATCTCATTGTAAAAAAATATTTGTGAATCAATTGATACGTTTTCTGTATAGAATTGATGCGACAGGAAAAGTCAAGAAATTTCATGAACATCGCTTAACTATTATTGTTTTTGTGTACAAAATATCTTCATATTGTGTGGTTTTCCACACAAGGGTGAGATGAAGGTTAATCGACCTTCGAACTTTGCAGTCAAATGCCGATTTTCAGCATATTGTTTATATGGTTTTCTGGCTATAACTCTTCGACTAATTGATAGTTTTTCAATCTGTAAAGGCCCAACTATTGCTAGAGACCTGTGCAATAATTGCATTTTTTTTAAAAATTGATGTAGAAAATTTTTGTGGTGCTTATGTTGCTTGTTGTTGGAAAAATTATTTTTTTTTCATGATTTTTGAAAATATTTTCCACAAAACTAAGCCTTTTTTGCTTTGTGTTTGATCTATAATATGCTTCTCTGTTTCTTCAATAAATTTCATTTGAAAAGAAAACAATCAGAATACAAAACTTGCTTTTTCCAGCTTAATATTAATTTACTTCTCATTTTTTATGTACCAATTTTGTTCAGTGTTGGTTTTGAAGAAACATTGAAAAAGAAATTATAAAAATATGGAAAAAATATATTTTTGAAATGTTAGTTATGAAAAGTTTTAAGTAAAAAAAAAATTAAATAAATTAAATTAATGATTTGGCCAGTTGCCGTTAGCAGGCGGCTGTGGATCAACATCACTGCTCTCTCTAATATCATCATCAGAAAGGTCGATAATGTCGTCTAACAGATATTCTGGAATTTCATCTTTGTCTTCCCCTTCTTCCTCTTTTTCCTCGTCTTCCTCTTCTTCAAAGGTGTTTTTATACCACCAACAAATTTCAGCGAATATTGCATCTGGAGATTTCTTTCCTCTGTACCTCAAACGAAAATAGTTTTCAATCGTTAACATGTTTAAATTTTGCACTTTGACAAAGATATTAGAAAAATCTTGGAATTCAAAATATGCACACTCTATAGTTACCTTATTTCAAATTGAAGCGCAGTTTGGTGGTAACGTTCGCCTTGCTCATCAGATTCAGTTGGCAACTGTTGAGTGAGTTGATCAAGATGCTGCTGCAAGAGATGAATTTTGTACGACATATTAACCCCAATTTCATCGAAAGCTACTAACATGTTTGCAACAGATTGCTTGTAGTTGTCTTTGCGTTCTTTACCCAAAAGTCCTTTAATGACTGCTTTCAATGCGAGCCATGCATTTAACAATGTTTTTTTTTTTTGTTATTTTTATGAAACCGATGCACTTAACTTAAATCACTCACAAAATGAAATAACTTACAAAAAAATTAATAGCGAATTTTATCACGACCGAGCGAAAATTAAAAGACGTCAGCTTCGGCTGAGTTTCGAGTCTTAACTGAATCTTCATTTTTGAAATTAGTTCGCTTGTACGAAATAAAAAAAAATCTTTACCTGTGCGGTGGTTGAAAACAAAAAAGTTGTTTTACTAATTCCTAATTCTTGGAATTTCCCTTTTTAATTACTTCTACCTAAATCGCTATTTGTTTAATGGTTTTGGGATTTTAAACGCAAATTATCGACTAAGACCATTTTCTTTTCAAATGAAATTTATTGAAGAAACTGAGAAGCATATTATAGATCAAACAGAGAGCAAAAAACACTTAGTTTTGTTAAAAATATTTTCGAAAAGCATGAAAAAATAATTTTTCCAACATTCTGCTTTATAAGCACCACAAAAATTTTCTAAATAAATTTTTAGAAAGTTTTAATTGTTGCACAATAATAATATTTTGCCTTTCACAGATTGAAAAATATCAATTAGTCGACGAGTTATAGCCAAAAAAACCATATAAACAATATGCTGAAAATTGGCATTTGACTGCAAAGTTCGAAGGTCGATTAAAAAAAAAATTCGAACTAACATAAACAAACGCCGCTATACGGGCCTTCTAATTTAGCCTCTATTTTCACCCCACATTCTCAGAATCGACCTTACTTTTGCTAACCTGAATTTGTTATGAATTTGTTTGAATTTGTTATGTTTGTGTTAGTAGCAACTTTAAATGCAATTTACTCAAAATAAAGGAAAATTTTAAAAATCTGTAAATCTGCCAATCGACTAAAAAGAAATACCTTTCAGATAATATACGTGTGGGCAAAATCGGGATAAAACGGTTGAACAAAATATCAGTCACAAGAAATCGCCTACCCTATTAATATTATAGATAATAATAATAATAATAATAATAATAATAATAATAATAAAAATTTTAATTTTTCAGTAGTAATAGCAAAATTTCCAGTTGATTTTACATATTTTTTTTTCTTTTGAGCGTAAATATTAGAACAAAATCCCATTGTTACAAAAGGTGTTTGTAATTATTATTCAAATCCAAATATGACATTTTTTAATAAATAAAAAAAAATATATTTCAAGCTAAAAGTTAAAAAAGTTAAAAGTGCAAATTTGAGCTAGAATTTCTTAAAAGGTACTTAATCAATTTTAATGAATTTAAAACAAACTCAGGCACAACTAAATACCTACTCACTGGAAAAAGAGTTACTAAAACATTGTGATCGCTTCAAAAGTTACAGAATTTTGGCCAATGAAAAACAATTTTCAGCCACTGTGTGGCGGTGATCTTATTGCAGAAACAGCAGTAAAGATCAAAACACTAAAGCGTTTGTAATTCCGGTTAGATTGTAATTTCCAATGTGCATTAAGGCGAAGTAGAGTCAAACGCAGAAAACTGTCGCTAAAAATTTAGAAATATTTTGTTTTTCTTTAGTTCACCTGGTACCATCTTTAATATGCAAAATATTTATTCATTTGTTTTTTTTTTTTGACTGCTTACAGTTACTCAGCAACACATAGCCACTTCGAACAACCTGTGCATCATGTAATAAAAGCCAGGTATTTAAACAAAATACACAAAAATTTAATTTAATATCTTTCAGCAAATAATTTAATTGTGCTTTGTCTTTTTACGTAAATATTTTTTTCTATTTTATCAAAGTTTGCTTAAAGTATTTATTACTCTATGGAATTAAATAATTTTAAAAACTATTTGAAAAATTTAAAAAGCATTTAGAATTTAAATAATTCTTAACTTTTCACATGACGAAGGTAGTTTTCACCAACAGGTTCCATTAAGTGACATGCAGATAGACTAATGTACAAAAAATTTCCTTACATTTTGGCAAATGTAAGTGATACCTTTAAGCATATATGTAAATACACAGACCCACACACATATACCTACATAAAAATTACTACATGATTTGTAAATATATTTTTTTTTCAAAGTATATTCCCTCCATTTAGCTTTTATCACAAGTCACCAGTTTATACATGTGTGGTTTGATTTGATGATGATTTCTTGCGATTTCTTTCGATAAATATTTTTTTTTTCATTTTGTTGTTTGTTGCCTAAAAATGAAAATGACAATAATGATGATGTTGTTGTTTCTTTTTTTCATTTCTTGAATCGTTGCCTGAATTTGAGTTTTTGCCATTTGCAAAAAATCTATTAAACAAAACACACGTATGAGTAGCCAACCGTAAGAGAGCTTATAGTCAGTTATCTAACATCGACATGTGATAAGAGCTGGATTGAATTCATCCATCTGTGTTCGTGTACTTGTATGCCTGGTATCATTGTAAGTAGTGGCTGTTTGGATATTGAACTTTGCGTGTTTTTCATTGATTACACAAACGTGAATAAGCTTCTTTTGAGGATTTTCATATTACCGTTTGGTATAGAAGTTTCCATTACAATTTATAACCCTGATCCATTATTCAGCTAGTTTTTTCTTTTCTTTTTCCTATACTGCTTAGGTGGTATCATCTTTTTGTGTACATTTGGCCAAACAAAGTTTTAAGAGCTTTACGTGTTACAGCAATCTACATATTGAAGCCAAGATGTTTTAGTATGTATTTTGCTGTTCTTACTTTATCCTCATGTTGTCCAATCACATAAGAATGATGTATATTTGCTCAACTCATCAATAGATATTGAAGAAATTTGTCAAGAGAATAGCATGTGACTAGTAATGCTGCTTTCTGCATAAAATGGATGAGAGAAAAAGTTATTTCTAATTTGTTCTAGTTCCTGAATAAGTGTTTGGCTTAAAGTATAAAAAAATTAAAATAATGGAAAATTTTGAAAAAAAAAAAACTGCTGAGGCAATAACATATAGCAGAGGTCTATCTATTTACATTATAAATTTTTAAGAATCAACTTTATGAAACCAATATCTTCGTCTCGTAATAAATACTGGCTTTGGAAGAAATAAATTTTTTCCCCAAACCATACATTCAGCTAAACTATATTGGAAACTATACTTCATTCTACAAAAACAAAACATCAATATTTTGTAGTTGAATAATTACGAGCTTATGTATGTTCAGAAATTTCTATGTTAGAAAAAAATTCTAATTTTACTTATCATAATGTTAAGTCACCATCAGAGGTATTGCAACATCATTATTGTATGAAACAAACGACACGTACGAGCAAACATGAATACTCTACTTACTTTGCTTGATAATAAATATACATATATATATATTTTCAATATATTTCCATATTCCCTTCATGCTAAACAAAGTAATATATTTTCATTTCTATATATACTTTGTGTTATATAGTTTCCTTAAATCATAGTGATTTACAAAATCTTCACAAAGTGGATTTAATAAAAATCTATCATGTGTTGGTATTTTTGATAATAATGTAATATTACTTTGCAATGTGTTTATATTTGTAGTAAAGTTAAGATGTGTATCAGATTTTTGAGACACATATTCATTAATTTAATCACAAAGTATTTTTTTTGGCTCGATTAGATATTTGAAGTTGCAACTAAAATTGTATATAGTTTTGCTTATTAATCACCCGACTCCCATTGTCTTGAAATGTACCACAACATTTATCTAAACTACGGGACTAAGGGAAGCGCTTGGTAAAAGTGGGAAAATGCATGCCAAATTATGGGAAAATGCCCGTTAAGTCTATATAGGAAATGCATGCCAAATGGTAAAAATGCATGTCGAAAATGGCAAAATGTTTGCTAAATTTGGGAAAATTTATGGGAAAATGCATGCTAAAAATGGGAATTTTTCTGTTAAAAATTAGAAAAATTTGCATGCTAAATATAAGGAAATTGCATGCTGAATTAAGAAAAATGATTTTCAAAGCTGCATGTAAAAACAAGTAAGAAAATTATAGTCGCTCTAGACCGATCATAAGATACCCCATACCATTGTTTAGAAACCATATTTCTTCGGTGCAACTAACTGGATATAGAAAATAAGCAAAAACCAAATTTGAGGGGAAGTGCTATTAATTTTTTTGGCTGCAGATATGAAAAAGTTGATATCGGGTGATATATTTATATGTGGACAAGGTCAAAAAATGGACCGATCCTGACCATATTTGGTAAAGTCACTTATATTTTGAAAAAATATACACAAACCATATTTGAGAAAAATCTGTGCAATATTTTTGTTTTTTTGATAGATTTAAGTGAAGATCGGGAAGCAGCTCTATATGAGGCCTATGACTAAGAATTGTCCAATAGGGACTATTCTTGGAGTACTGATTAATGGATACAATAAACACACACAAACCCAATTTTACTAAGATCAATATGATATTTTGGATCTTATAGCAATTTATGTCGATTTCATAGGGGTCATTTGTATGGGGACTAGGTCTGAACATGGACCGATTTTCACCAATTGCAACAGCGTACATTCTATGGGCGATAGAAACTTATTTACAAAATTTCGTGAAAATATTTTCATATTTGCGTACTGTAGTTTGATTACAAAGTTTACATGGACACACAGACAGACGGACGGACGGACAGAAGGTGATTCCGAGCCGATCGGTATAATAAAAGATGGGTCTAGGTCAAATATTTTTGGTGGATGCAAACAGCAGCACAAAGTCATTATACCCAAACCACATAGTGGTATAGCGTATAAAAATCTTTCGAAAAAACCAAAACATGCACATGACATGCATTTTTACCATTTAGCATGCATTTCCTATAGACTTAACAGGCATTTTCACATAATATAGCAAGCATTTTCCCATTTCTGTACAGCATAACCAATTCTCTCCTAAACTACTATTCTACCACGGAAGGACTCAAGAAGGGCACCAGCATATTGCGCTAATACTTGGATATGTTATAGAATGCAGAAACATAAGTGATGACTATTCTGTTTCTGCTGGTCAATCTCATCTTTTTTAGATTTTTTTACATTTGATTAAGAAGAAAACGTCGATGTCAGGATGTAGAGAGCACACTTAAAAGAATAAGTAATATAATCAGGAAAGCGTGTAAAGAATACATAATATGAAGTGCAGAAGGCACACAAACCAATGCAGCGGTCTATTCAAATGCAATTCAAATCGACGCAAAATCCCATTTCTTACGCCAGTATTTGTTGGCTCACCATCACAGCATATGCCGATTAATGCATCGAGAGCAATTTCTTTTTCGACGATGAATGCATTCAATGTCATCAATTTGTGTTGAGCATCTTCATTTTCGACTTTTGTGTAGCCTATCAATTGAGAATTTGGTTCCTTCAAAATAACTATGTGTGGTTCTTTCACCATCCATGGATGCAACTTCTCATCGATTTTTTCCATTGTTAAAGCATCATCAATTCTTGTCTGCATTTGGCTTTTTTTCGACGCACTTTATTTTTATCCATGATGATAGGATTGCCATGTGCATCTTTTACGTCAATGTCTTGCATAAGAGATGTTGCGAGTGCTGCTGCTATTCTATCTGACACAACAAATCGATCACACATCGCAGCGAAGTTCGAAGCATCGTATCTGGGAGTATACGGTCCTCCTGTCATTGGCGGAACATCTTGTGGATTTGAACTTGGCTCATCTGTATCAGTACTTGGTTCTTGTGCTAAATGGGTCTCTTCAACACTTGTTGGTATTATTGTTGAAGTTGGTGCTGGCTCTTCAACTTCTGGCATGAATTCCGGTATTGTCAATCTTCTGACATTATTTTTATCTCGCATAAACTCTTTCAAATGATCTGGAATCAATCCACATGAGCATAATGCTGACTTCAAGTCACATTGACATTTGCCGATGTAAAATAATTCTTTTGTAGATTGCACGAACGTTCTGAATGTGTCGATTTTTGGATGTTTAGTTTCGATTTGATACTTGTCAATCAATGTACCCAATTTTCTAACAACACTTTTTTTTAGAATTTCAACACTAAGTTGACTCCAAATTTCAATCAATTTGTCTGTTACGTGCGGTATGAATGTTTTATACGAAAACATTTTGTTTTGGAGTTTAGCACGTTCGGCCAAGAAAAAAAAAAAACATTTTAAAATATCCTGTTTCGTTGGCAGATTGAGTCCACTCAAATCACAAGATGCACCAAAAACAGCAACATCGTGCGAAGGCAAATGCTTCAAATGACTTTCGGTACTCGTTGATGTTGTTGCGGTTTGCGATGTAGACGGCAATGCATTTGTATCCATTGTATACTTTTACTACATTCTATACTTTTTTCCGCGTGAGTGGAGAGACTCTCCATACTATATTGCAGCGTTGTATTGAAAAGTATTACTTATGGAAGGTATGGTAAAAGTTACAATTTCATGACTAAATTTGGGCCTTTAATTCGTACCGTGTAACTTATTCAAATATCAAATTTTCATTTGAAATGAAAAATGAAAAAAAAAAATGTTTTTAATTGACTTACTTAAAATTAAGAACAATAAATATCAGAGATAAAAAGTCCGCAAAGCAGCAGAAACAATTTTGGTTGAAGTTAAAATATGCATGAAACGCCCTCTGGCGGTGGTCGCAGGTAAAAATAAAGATCAGAAATGAATTTTTCGACCCCAAAAACCCCCCATATACACATAAAAAAGATAATATAACGATGAATAAAAAATCGAATTTTGAATCAAAATGATGTTAAAGGGAAAAAATCATTTTTTGAAAAGTGGGAGACTCGAAAATCGAGGTAGACCTACGGTTCCTACACCAAAGTTGCTTAGAATTGTCCATAGAATCATCCTAGGGGGCGGCTCTAATCGAATTTTTCGACTCCATACAAATTGGCCTGCCCTAATACATATATATATATATATATATATATATATATTAGGCTGATTCAAAAAAATTAACGACTTTTTTTCGATATCCCCTGTGAAATATATTCAGAAAGTCAAGAAAAAACGTCTGTAAAAATCAGAGCTCTTAATATTAAGATGTAGAGGTCGCGCATCGCAAATTTCCATTTCCCATTTAAATAACATAGGAAAAATTATTTTTCAATTTCATAATTTTATATCTTAAGACCTAATGGACAAATTCCAATGACTGAAGCATATTTTTGTAGGAAATTGAACGTTCTACAAAAAACGTCTCATATCATTTTTTGACGAACTTACTCATTAAAAAGTTATTCAAAAGTATAGTTAATTTATGTTATAATACTACTTTTTGACCAATTTCAGGTAAAATGATTAAAGTTATCATCAAATATACCAAAATCTTCTTTGAAAATTTTACGAGTTATGATTTCCATTAAAAAAAAAAAAAAAATAATAATAATAATAAGGAGCATAGGGCCTCAAAAATAAATAATAAATAAATAAAAATATTACATGAATATTTATTATTACAACAACTTAAATAATATCCAACAATATCCAAAGAAATGCTGGAATTTTTTTAATGAAAATCTTGGTAGAAACCTTTAACCTTGTCAGAAATAATCAAAAAAAATCAAATCTTTTTAATAATTACTTTCTTCAAATAGCAACAACTTTAAAACAACAAATTGAATATTTAACTGGTGATACATATAATGGACTGAGAACATTGAATCCATGCGACAAACATTTGATTTCATTTATACTTCTGAGAGAGAAATTGCTGATACTATATCTAAACTGGACTTAACTAAAAGCTGCGGTTATGATGAAATTTCACCAAAAATGATATTTGAGTGCAAAGATTTTATATGTCCGTATTTATCAAAAATTTTTAATCGCATAATTGGTATCTCAGAGTTTAAAAATTACCAAAGTTATGCCACCAGCAAAGGAGACCAAAAAGTTTCATCCTATTGCTCTGCTTCCCATAATAGATAAAATTTTTGAGAAAGTCTCACATAAACAGCTTTCTACTTACTTAGACGATAACAACTTTTTATATAAATGCCAATATGGATTCAAAGAGGCATGTGACACAGAGGAAGCTGTAGTAAATGTTATAAACAATATTTGTGAAGGATTGGGTAATAGTTTTAAAAGCATGGCTGGCATGTTTTAAGATTTTTCGAATGCTTTTGATCAAGAAGATTTTGACATATTACTGCAAAAATTGGCATATTATGGTGTTAACGGGGGGTCATTAGCTTCGATAAAAAATTACTTGAGATATCGAAAGCAATTTGTTGAAATAAATAATTGTAAAAGAAATTATGGTCATGTTGAATATGGAGTACCACAAGGAAATATTTTGTTTACTGTCCATTTGAACGATATAATAGATCTTGGTTTATTTGGAAATTTGTTTTTATATGCTGATGACATATGTATATTTTATCCCTGTAAACATGAAACAGCTTTAAAGGGCCATATGGAACGTGATGCAGCACTAATATCCGAGTTCGTTAGAATAACTAAACTTATCTTAAATGCTGGAAAAATTAAATTGTTGAAATTTAGGCTATATATAATTGGCAATCAATATTTTTGTTGATGGAGACGAAGTAGTTGAAATGTCTTCAATTGATGAACAATCTCGGTGTATACCTGCAAAATAATTTGTCATGGAATATTACCATATAGCACATAAATTCAAAAATTTCATCTGTTATTGGCTTAATTTATAAATTCAAAAATAAATTCAAAACAAAAATGAAGTTTCTTATTTGCCAGGCATTGATTCATAGTCATTTAAATTATTTGCAATTAATATATGGCCATAAAAAGAGTAATAAACTGAGGTCATTAAAAAGAGCACAAAATAGAGGATTAATATCAGTATTTTATCTGCCATTTATATTTTCAACATTATTGCTTTGTAAAGATGTAACTTTCACTATTCTCCCGATACATGGATTATATAAAATTCAGCTAATGCTACATGTTTATAAATCATTGCATAATATTGGTCACCACACTATAACAATTGCAAGAAATCAGACTAAATTTAGAAGAAGGAATAATATTAATCTGTGAATTGCAAGGTGTAGATTGGAAACTACAAAGCAATACATGGGGAGTTTGGAACACAATAACCCCCCTCAACATTTAAAAACAAGTAATAAAATTATAGTCGGTCTAGACTGACTATACGATACCCTATACCATGCGTTGAGAGACCCTATCTCTTAGGCCCAACTAACTGGACATAGAAAATAAGCAAAAACCAAATTTGATTGGGATTTTTATTAATTTTTTTGGCTGCAGATATGAAAAAGTTCATATCGGATACTATATCTATATAGGGACTTGGTCCAAAAATGGACCGATCCTGATCAAGTTTGGTAAAGTCTCTTGTATTTTGCAAAAATATATACAAACAAAATTTGAGAAGAATCAGTGCAATATTTTTGTTTTTTAATAGATTTAAGTGAAGATCGGGAAACAGCTCTATATGGGGTCACAGGGATCATTTTGGACTACTCATTAATGGATGTAATGAACGCATACAAACCCAATTTGAGTAAGATCTATATGACAATTTAGATCTTATGGCAATTTATGTCGATTTCATATGGGTAATTTGTATGGGGGCTAGGTCTGAACATGGACCGATTCTCACCAATTTCAATAGCGTTCATTCCATGGCCGATAGAAGCTTATATACCAAATTTCATCAAAATATATTCATATTTGCGACCTGCAGTTTGATTACAAGGTTTACATGGACACACAGACGGACATTGTTAAATCAACTCAGAAAGTGATTCTGATTCGATCGGTATAATTAAAGATGGGTCTAGGTCAAATATTTTTGGTTGTTACAAACAGCAGCACAAAGTCATTATACCCAAACCACATAGTGGTATAGGGTATAATATTGAAAGCATATCACTTTTTAAAAAGAAACTGAAAGAATGTTTACTTGAAATGCTTCTTTCTTAACTAAATTCTGATCACAGGAAATGTGAGTCTCATTGTGCATACATACGTATATGTAGGTATATAAATTTTTATATTATTTTTTTTATATTATTTTTTTTAATTTTTCTTTATTCTTAATACCTATTGTAAATAACTAAAAGTAAAATCTGAATTGTTACTAAGTTTGCCAACTAGCCTCAGTAATGTTCAACGGACACTGGGGCACTACTTACTAAATGAAAATGAACAGTTTCTGATTAATAAACGAAAAAAAAAATAAAGAAACAATGAACATATTGTACATCATATAAAACGTATCTGAAAGGAATCCAACATAGTATAAGACATGCACTTTCATGCTCAAATTGTTATATAATATAATGAAACTGATTTTGTATGGTGGTACGTATGAATTTTAAATCAAAACTCACAAATATTCCCACACGATGGAGTGGTTATACCTTATACCACTATGTGGTTTGGGTATAATGACTTTGTACTGCTGTTTGTAACAACCAAAAATATTTGACCTACACCCATCTTTAATTATACCGATCGAATCAGAATCACTTTCTGATTCGATTTAACGATGTCCGTCCGTCCGTCCGTCCGTCCGTCCGTCTGTGTGTTCATGTAAAGCTTGTAATCAAACTGCAGGTCGCAAATATGAATATATTTTGATGAAATTTGGTATTTAATCTTTTATCAGCCATGGGATGAACGCTGTTGAAATTGGTGAGATTCGGTCCATGTTCAGACCTAGCCCCCATTCTAATGACCCTTATGTAATCGACTTAAATTGCCATAAGATCCAAATTATCATACAAATCTTAGTCAAATTGGGTTTGTATGTATATATTACATCCATTAATAAGTAGTCCAAAAATGATCCCTATTGGACAACTCTTAGTCATAGGCCCCATATAGAGCTGCTTCCCGATCTTCACTTAAATCTATCAAAAAACAAAAATATTGCACTGATTCTGCTCAAATTTTGTCTGTATATATTTTTGCAAAATACAAGAGACTTTACCAAACATGGTCAGGATCGGTCCATTTTTGGGCCTAGTCCCCATATAGAAATAGCATCCGATATGAACTTTTTCATATCTGCAGCCGAAAAAATTAATAAAAATCCCACTCAAGTTTGGTTTATGCTTATTTTCTATATCCAGTTAGTTGGGCCTTTGAGATAGGGTCTCTAAACGCATGGTATAGGGTATCGTAAAGTCGGTCTATACCGACTATAATTTTCTTACTTGTTTATTCTTGTTTTAAGGTGGGACATTACATTCGCGGCAGAGAAAACAGACCTTTTTTCAAAAACTCAGTTAAAAACAAACAGTTTCCTAAAATTGAATTGAACAAGTTATAAGAAAAAAAATTCAAAAAAATATATTTTTCACTCCAACATGGTCTTACAGAGCTCCAAACTGGCGGCAGAAAAAAAAAACAGGGCCTCGTGGTTGCTGCGCTGGGAGTCGCAAAAGTTTTGCGATCTGAAAAAAAAATGACTTTTTAAATCTTAAAAAAATTGGTTACCGTATAACATGAGCTTTTTCTTTAAATTTTTTTTTTTTAATTTTTGGTGATGTTCCAAATTTAAAAGTGTGTTTTTTCGAAAAAAATATTGACTTTAAAAATTCATAAAAACTCGAAAAAAAATTTAAAAAAAAGCTCGTGTCATACGATAGCGAATCAAGTTTAAAAAAATACAAAAAAGAAAAAAAATTTCGTCAAAAAATGAACCCGCTAGTGCCGCAACCAGTACGAAAAACATGGTTTCGAGATAGACGCGTTCAAAGTTTGTGAACAAAGAAAAAAAAGGTTACGTTCAATCTGCCATGCCTGCTATATGAGGTATAACGATGCCACTATAAGAGGTATAAAGATGCCTTTTTTTTCAAGAAATTCAAAAACACAAAAAAACCCGCCCTTCAAGTAGGTACGAAAAAACAACCACCAAAAGTCAGGTAGCAAGTAAAACAAGTATATACCAGCTGCCGTACGTAGATAGCTCGAAAATTAAAAATGCGCTCTCACTAATCCGGCTGTAACTTTTGAACCCGCAGGAATTTTTCCATGACATTATTTTTCTTAGAATCCTAAAAATATTTACTAAAATACAAAATTTTAAAAAAGTCGATTTCAAAAAACGGCCAATGTCATGTCCCCCCTTATATCATTTTTCCCTAAGAGACTTTTTATGTTCCATTGTATAAGACCTGTACATTAAATGGATATCAAAAATCTTATGTACACTAAAAGTGGGACATATTTCCATACAAAAATGACCGAAAAACTAAGTCTTTTAATATATTGTTTACGAAGAGCTCAAAAATACTCAAGAGATAGGGAGCATAGGGTTTGGTAGCACTTCTTAAAAAAATATATGTATATATTATAAAGAAATTGCCGAGATATGGCGATTTGAGCGATTTTTTAAGAATTTTTTGCGGTTTTTTTTTTTTTTTTTTTTTTGTTACTGATACTTTTTTCAGCTTTTATTGTAATATTTTATTTTTTTTATGAATATCTATTATTATTATTTTTTTTTATAGCAAGATAAAAATCGTTGAAGCGGTTTCCGAGTAACGGCCATTTTATTAATTTTTTGTATTTTTTTTTTTTTTTTGTTAGTTTTATGTTCACTGTGTTTTTATTTTTATTTTTAAAATATATTTCGTTAGGTAATATTATTTTTTTTTAATATTTATCTTATATAAATAAAAAATTATAAATAAGTTTTAAATATAATTACATTAAATGTGTAGCGAATTGTATTCACAAATAACTCCTTTCAAAATTTCCGCATAACGAGAATCATCAGGTGTTCTAAAAATCTGCTCCAAATGGTCTTGATCCAAATGCCTGTTCAGTCGACGGTACAAAACTGGAATTAATTTTAGAAGAAAATGCCAGTACGTATCACTACTATAGTAGTGATAGCCTACAAATTTTGTATGACACCTGACCTTTACCCGTTGGGGTGGTAGCTCCCATGAAAATAATTAATAGTTTATTTTTTTTATTTTTTATAAAATTAATCCGAAAAAAAACAAAAAAACATATTCCTAGGAATCTATATAGGTCACTGAACTTCATGTATGGGAGTTTTCAATGATTTACACTTGCTATAAAAATTAGAACTGACGTACTAGTCATGCGTTTAGAGATTGAACCCTTAAATCCAACTAATTAGATATAAAAAATAGGCATAAACCGAATTTGAGTGGCATTATTAATTTGTTTGTCTTAGGATACGTAAAAGTTCATATCAAATGCTATATTTATATGGGGTTAAGGTCTAAAAGTGGACTGACCCTGACCATATTTGTACGCACGAACATACACAAAACAATTTTGAAAAAAAATTGGTAGAATAGTTTTGTTTTCTTGATAGATTTAAGTGAAGTTCGGGAATTGTCTTCATATGGAGCCTATGACTAAGAATTGTCCTATAGGGTTTATTTTTGGACAATTTATAAATCGATGTAATAAACATACTCAAACCCAATGTGACCGAGATCTGTATGATAATTTTCATATAATGGCAATTTAACTCGCTCTAAATTTTTCAAAATAAACTATAGCTCGGTTGGACGAAGCTCTTAAAGCAAACATATAATGCAACCAACATAAAGTCAGTGAGAGAAATGTATTTTTCTGCACAATGTGAAATAAATTCCTGTATATTATTTTAACATACAACAGTGTATCCTTTCATTTACTTAGACAATGAATGACACATTCAATTTTCAAATGATTAAATCAATACAAAATAAAATCTTTTGTTCATAAAAAAAGAAAGCAAAGTAAGTAAACACATTTGTTTTGGAAACATCCAACAAAACAAGATAGCAACTCAAAACTAAATAAAAATAAAAAGTACAAAACAAAGCAAAAAAAAGGAACTCATTTGTATGTAGGTTCCTATGAAAGAAGAACCAGAAACGAAGCATTAGAGAGACAGGGCAAACTTGAAAAAACACCAGAAAATCGTATTTGGACTTGAAAGCTAGTTTTTTTTTTTTTTTTTTTGTAAGCCCAGTTGTTTGACATATGTTCTGTTTTGGTTGCTTTAATAGTTTTTTTTTTTTTGCAAACTCAGTTTTTTCTAAAATACACAAAATATATTTATGGTAATTCCGGTATGTGGAATTGAATGAATGCACTAACCTGATGTGACAGATAATGGAGTATTGCTGCTTTGCTATATTTCTTTTTTTGGATTTGCGTAAACATTGTTTTGATATTCTAGTTTTGATATTTGTTCCCAGGTTCACTCGTTGCTAATGTCGTTTTTGTGTTTTCAAATTATGAGTGGAGAGTGAACGGTCATAGCCCTATATTAAAGTTTTAGTAAAGGTATAAGAATTTAGTTGTAGAATGTTCTATAATTCCTAGGTTTTTTAGTAATACTTAAAATCACAAAATTTTCAGTTATACTTCTAACTATAAAGCACGGATAATAAACAATTGCGGATAAAACAAGAAATTTCACGATTTCGCTGGACTTCATTATTATTTAGGATTCTCCTCTATTTATTTTCAAACTATGTATCAAAAAACACTTCACGTACTCAATTCAAATAAAATAATACATAAAATAGAAAAAAAGTTGGGTAAAGAATTTTTCTTTGAATCCCCGAATAATAAAAAAAATAATTTCTCTTGCGAATTCGGAAAAGCAAAAAGGTTAACTGATATTTCCAGACAATTGGATGCCAGATAGTCCGGCTTTTAATGCGCACACATTTCTTATTATTTTTGTTCTTTTCTTTAAAAAAGTAAAATTTCCTAAAAAGTCCATTTTCATTTAAAAAGAAAATTAGTTAAGTAATACTTTTGCCTAAGGAGTACTCGTTCCTTTAAAAGTTTTCTTAAAAAGGTCCCTTAATTAAAAAAAAATTGCATTTCCTTAAAAAGTACGCTTGCCTTGACAATAACGTTTTCTTAAAAAATACTTTTTCTTAAATAACACTGTAAAATAAAATCATATTTTTTCCAAAATTATAAGAAAATCATTTTCATAAGAGGTTCTTCTTAAAAATGTGAATTTTCTTAAAAAAATTGGTTTTTAAAAAAAAATAAGTTTTTCTTTAAAAATTTCGTTTTGATAAAAAAAGAGTTTTGATAAAAAAGTACCCTTTCTTAAAAACATGATTTTTCTTAAAAAATTAAGTTTTCTTGTAAATGCACTTTTTCTGTATGACAAAATACCTTTTCTAAATAAATACATTTTCTGAAAAACTTTCCTTTTCATAAGTAGTGCCTTTTCTTATAAAAATACCGTTTCCCAACAAGGTAAATTTTCTTAAAAAGGTACGTTTTCTAAAAAGTTTTATTTATTTTTAATATGTTTTGATAAAAACATAAAAGTGTATTTTTCTAACACGAGTGAGTACCTTTCCTTAAAAACGAAATTCCCTAAAAAATATGTTTTCTTAAAAACCACATTTTCTTCAACAATATATTTTTTAAAAAGTATTGTCTCCTAAAAATGTACCTGTTCCAAAAAATCACATTTTTTAACCTAAGAAAATCTGCTTAAAATAGTATTGAAGTATTAAATTTTCCTAAAAAGTACCCTTTTTAATAACAGCACTTTCCTTTAAAAAAGTATATTTTGTTATAAAAGTACATTTACTTAAAAAGTTATTTCTTCTTTGAAAAGTACCCATTTTAGAAAAAGGTACATATTCTTAAAAAAGTGAATTTTCTTTTAAAAGCCACTTTTCCTATAAAAGTACATTTAGCAAAAAAAAAAAAAAGGATTTTTCTTAGAAAATTTACGCTTTGGTAAAATTTTACCTTTTCTTAAAAAAATCATGTGAGTCCGATCACAGGGGAGATGTATAAACATCTAGTAATTAAAGATTTTTATGGCACTTTTTTAAAATGAACCAGAAAGCGTCATCTATGTATCGCTTATAGCAATCAATTACAGGGGCCCTGCTGTTACAAAAATATTTATTATTATTTTTTATTTCAATCGGTTAATTTTTAATTTTTCGTTTTTTACTTTCTATTTCTCAATTTTCATTTCCCATTTTTTATTTTTCGTGTTTTTATTTTTTATTTTTCATTTTTCAGTTTCTTATTTTTCATTTCTAATTTTTTCTTTTTTCTTTTTTGAATTTTTATTTTTCATATTTAACTTTTTTTCATTTTTAATTTTTTATTTTTCGTTTTTCATTTTAATTTTTTATTTTTTGTTTTTTATATTTAATTTTTTATTTTTAATTTTTAATTTTTTATTTTTTATATTTCATTTTTCTTTTTTCATTTTTAATTTTTAATTTTTAATTTTTAATTTTTAATTTTTAATTTTTAATTTTTAATTTTTAATTTTTAATTTTTAATTTTTAATTTTTAATTTTTAATTTTTAATTTTTAATTTTTAATTTTTAATTTTTAATTTTTAATTTTTAATTTTTAATTTTTAATTTTTAATTTTTAATTTTTAATTTTTAATTTTTAATTTTTAATTTTTAATTTTTAATTTTTAATTTTTAATTTTTAATTTTTAATTTTTAATTTTTAATTTTTCATTCTTCATTTTTAATTTTTAATTTTTTATTTTAATTTTTATTTTTTATTTTTCATTTTTCATTTTTAATTTTTCTTTTTTAATTTTTCATATTTAATTTTTAATTTTTAATTTTTAATTTTTAATTTTTAATTTTTAATTTTTAATTTTTAATTTTTAATTTTTAATTTTTAATTTTTAATTTTTAATTTTTAATTTTTAATTTTTAATTTTTAATTTTTAATTTTTAATTTTTAATTTTTAATTTTTAATTTTTAATTTTTAATTTTTAATTTTTAATTTTTAATTTTTAATTTTTAATTTTTAATTTTTAATTTTTAATTTTTAATTTTTAATTTTTAATTTTTAATTTTTAATTTTTAATTTTTAATTTTTAATTTTTAATTTTTAATTTTTAATTTTTAATTTTTAAATTTTAATTTTTAATTTTTAATTTTTAATTTTTTATTTTTTACTTTTCATTTTTCATTTTTCATTTTTCATTTTTCATTTTTCATTTTTCATTTTTCATTTTTCATTTTTCATTTTTCATTTTTCATTTTTGATTTTTCATTTTTCATTTTTCATTTTTCATTTTTAATTTTTCATTTTTAATTTTTAATTTTTCATTTTTCATTTTTCATTTTTCATTTTTCATTTTTCATTTTTCATTTTTCATTTTTCATTTTTCATTTTTCATTTTTCATTTTTCATTTTTCATTTTTCATTTTTCATTTTTAATTTTTAATTTTTAATTTTTAATTTTTAAATTTTAATTTTTAATTTTTATTTTTTAATTTTTAATTTTTAATTTTTTACTTTTCATTTTTCATTTTTCATTTTTAATTTTTAATTTTTCATTTTTCATTTTTCATTTTTCATTTTTCATTTTTCATTTTTCATTTTTCATTTTTCATTTTTCATTTTTCATTTTTCATTTTTCATTTTTCAGTTTTCATTTTTCATTTTTAATTTTTAATTTTTAATTTTTAATTTTTAATTTTTAATTTTTAATTTTTAATTTTTAATTTTTAATTTTTAAATTTTAATTTTTAATTTTTAATTTTTAATTTTTAATTTTTAACTTTTAATTTTTTATTTTTTACTTTTCAATTTTCATATTTCATTTTTAATTTTTTACTTTTCATTTTTCATTTTTCGTTTTTTTTTTATTTTTTACTTTTCATTTTTCATTTTTTATTTTTCATTTTTTATTTTTAATTTTTCATTTTTTAAAATCTCAATTTTTATTTTTCATTTTTCGTTTTTTATTTTTCATTTTCAAAAATGTTATTTCATATCATAATTTTTTCACCGATACAATCATAAGTCACATCGATTTTATCTTACGTCTTACGCTGTTTTTGTGATTGTACTGTGTAGTAGATTTTTACCCCCATGGCGTATAGATGTTTACACATAGAAAAATACATTTTCATAAAAAAATTTTGTTTTTAAAAAGAAATTTCGTTTTGTCGAAACAAAAAATTACAAATTTTTAAAAGAGCACGCTTGAATAAAAAATAACTCTTCTAAAAAATTTACATTTTCTGAAAAAAGTTCCTCTTCGTATATAGTGCCTTCTCTTAAAAAGTAGCTTTTCTTGAAAAATAAGTTTTGATAAAAAACTACTTTTTATTAAAAAGTAAATTCTTTTATGGAAGCACGTTAGAAAAACACCTTTTGTTAAAAACTACCTTTTCTAAAAAATATGTTTTCTTAAAAAACCGTTTTCTAAAAAAGAATCGTCTCTTAAAAAAGTACTTGTCCCTAAAACGTACCTTAACATAAAAAAGTGTCTTTTCTTAGTAATACCTTTCTCTTAAAAGTTGTCATTTCTTAAACGCAGTTTTGAGAAAATAACCTTGTATAAAAAAGCGTCCTTTCGTAATATATTTGTCTTTAATTGGTTCATTCTTATAAGAATTAACCAATTGAAAGGCAGATTTGGTAAATAGTAAATTTTATTAAAAAATCCTTTTATATATTATTTGCTAAAAATACTTCCCTTTGTAAAATACAACCTTTTTTTTAAAAAATAGTGAATTTTCTAAAATAGTATATTTTCTTAAAAATATTTTTTTTAAATCATCATTTTGTGGCCCTTTGCTTGTCTTAGGAACCGCAGGACATACTATATCATTTAATAAAACAAAAACACAATTCCTTAAAAACTAATTTTTAAAAAGTACCTCTTCTGGAAAAATTTGCTTTTATTAAAAATGCACAATTTATTAAACAATTGCCGATTCTCTAAAAAGGCCGTTGCTTGAAAAGTACGTTTTCTTTTTTTTTTTTTTGATAAAGGTACCTTATTTAAAAAATACCTTTTTGTAAAATGGACCGTTTCATAAATAAGTACTTTTTTTAAATATATTTTTTTTTTGTTGTAAGCACTCTTAATACTTTGTCGTAAAAAATGATATGTGCTTAAAAATGTACATTTTGCTAAAAAAAAAATATGATTTCTCTAGGAATTACACGCTGGTGTTAAAAATATACAAACATTTTTTCGTAAGGCAGTTTTAATGTACATTGAGAGGTTTTTCTTAAAGAACGCGGCTATTTAAGCATTGCTGCGGATGTCAAATGTGCTACTGTGTAGAACATTTCACGCGATATTCAACTTGTGTCTTTTTTTTTTTGGATGAAATATCAAAAAATTTATTAAACACTCATTTAAATACTAATTAAAGTTTTGCCTTAATTTTACGCCATTCAGATGGTCTCTGCTTCCTGCGAAAGATTTTTAAAGTTGGTGTATTCGAATCTAGGTTTAATTACCTTTTTTTGGAATTTACGGTATGATGGAGCTGCACACTGGAGCCGATTCTAATGATTCTTTTTTGGATGAATCACTTGTTCGGTCATATTAACTGCGACTCTCGGGGAATGGTTGTAAAATGGTTCTTTTTTTTATAATAAACTTTCAAAGGCCACAATTATACATACTAAAACTGGAATCACTTTCTGGACAAATTATATTTGTCGATTATCAAGGAGACAAATTAGGGAACACTAAAACCGTAAAAAAAAATAAAAACATGTTTAGCTGACACCGCATAATTTTTAATTGAGCTGTAGATATTTTAGTAAAAAACAACAGACGTTTAAATAATACTGAGAGCATATAAGAAATTAATCATACGTAATGTATTAAAAAAAAAAATTACGAAAAAATTATCTAATACTATGTTCTCACTGCAGCTAAATCCGCATTTGACTCGCTTTATAGTGGATTTAATTAAAGCTTGTCAATTTTTGCGTATATAAATACTGTCAAAATAAAACCCTCGCTTTAGGTAAATCGAGAATAAATCCAACAGAAATCAGGGATGTATTGTGCAATTCGCCGCAAAATGAACAAATTTACAACGCTGCAGCAGAAAATTTGCATTATTTTACGACTGTGTATTTTTATTTACAACAAAACAAAACAAAAATTTATAAACAAAAGCAGCAAGTGAGTATAGCAAAGAATTTTTTTAAATTTGTCTTTGTTATGTTGCATTTTCTTCATAATGTCCATTATGGAAATGATTTTCATAATATAATTTAAATTTTGCATTTTATTTCACTTTTAACTTTTTTTTTTCGCAAAATTTGTTTTCTCCAAAACAAAAACTATTAAAATGTAAGTAAACAATTCGTTCGAACAGCTGTGCAGCAACTGTCAAACTAAAGCTACAAATAGTAGTGAGAACGGTGGAGATTAAAAAATAAAGCTAATGCGGATTTAGCTGCAGTGAGAACGTAGTATAAGTTAAAATATTTGGTTTTCCAGTAATAATACAAATAATAATAAAAAATAAATATGATTCTGAATACTTCGATTCAAATCACAGAAACATCAGAAAATTCGTTTTCTTGGTTTTGTTTTTTGAATCAACATTTTTTATTTCAAATATAGGCGGTAGCCCCTTGTCGTAAATAAAGTATCCGGATTTAGCACAGTATTATTGATTTTAATATTCTAATCTACAAATAGCTATTTTTCTTTTATTCAATGGTGTGGCTCATGAATTTTTATTCAATCAAAGTGAAATTTATTTAGTCACTAAATTCTTTACATACGATAGTTACAAATAATACCTCCAATCACTAATATACACAAGTAGACTGTAGGCTAACAAAAATGGGAGTAACTTATACCTGGCCAGAGCTCTCTAAGTTGTTATATGGAAATGTGAGTGACTTTGGCTTTAAGAAGTATAAAGAAATCATCACAAAAATAGGATTTTTTCACCAGCTCTTCAGTTTCACGAACAACATATCCTTTTATTTTTCCATCAACATTTGACTGTTACTGTGTTTTGTTTTTTTTTTTTTTTTGTTTTTTCTTTGATATACTTGTACTTACATTGCATCTCAAGTTTGTTTTGCGACAGTTTTTTTGCTTTTGTTTTGTTAACATAGTTGCCATTCTATGTAGAGTGTATTTGCATCTAGTTGTGTTGATTTGCTAGTTTAAATAAATGTCATTAGAATGACTGATGTCCCCTGTTGCACAAATTTTAATTTATTTACATTGTAGCTTTCTAGAGTCATTCATTTTCTTATTGTATTTGCCAAGAAAATCTAAAAAGAAAATAAGAGAAGTGAAAATTTCATTATGAGAATTTTTCATTTAAATTTTTTTTTTTAATTTGTTTTAAGTCAATTTAAATAAGATAAGAAAGTTTCAGTAGATCCAGCTAGAAACTGAAAGCGTTACAATAACCAGATAGCTACCATATTGATTTGTATTATAATGAATATAAAAAATAAACAAATTTGAGTGAGATTTGCATGAACTTGTTACATGGGTTTAAGTTACAGTTTAAACTGGATGAACTTTTTAACTAATTGAGAATACAGAGATGTTTCAAAAACGTAGCTTAGTTATTTAGAGAAAAATGGATGTCGCTTACTTAGACATTTTAAGTAGATGCGAGTGAAATTTTTATTTTTTATATGTATAAGAAATTAATGTTAGGAAAAAAATAAATATATAAACAAAAAAATTAACCTCAGTAGTAAAACTGTCCACTCTGTCAATTAATAGCATTTTAGACATAGACTAATTCAGCACTGTGCCAATCAACATGATTTTGTTAGCCATAGTTGGCCATCGTTGGTTCAAGTAATAGTTTCAAGTGTATTTGCAATTTTGTAGCAACTCTTTCATGAGGTTGATATACTAGATCATTAATTTTGCATGACCGTTTGGTTAACAAAGAGATTTGAAGTCCGACCTGGTGTATAGATGGCGGCAGTAGTGAACAAAATTATTATGGTGAAAAAATGTTTTTGGCTGCAGGGTATCAGTTAGTTTGTAAACATGGGAAAAATTGGTCAATATTATTAAATTTAGTACCTTCATTTGAAAGGTATCAGGCCAATCAATATTGAAGCTGAAACTGGTTCTATTCTAGGGGAATCTGCAACTTTAACGCTGTTAAATATTGGGTGGCAGAGTCTAAACAATGCCGTACGAAATTCCAAGACTTTTAAGAAAATGATTGTCCGCTGAAGGTGTGTGAGCTAGCTGAAATGATAAGAATATAAAAAGTGCTTACACCACACCTTAACTGCAAATTTTGAGATGAGAAAGTTATCCGCACGATGAGTGCCGCATTGGCTCTCAGTAGAAAAAATGGCATCATGAAGCTATTTCAATAGAGTATTTGGCTTTGTGTTACCTCAGTGATTTGTGACCGTGAATGAGACGTGGGTCCACCATTTCATATTTGAGTTAGAGTAAGAGTTCACACAGTTAACATAAATTGGAGTATAGTATCCTTAGAGGATGGAAACAGTTAAATAAGTAGGCAAGATTATGGCATCTGATTTGGTGATTTATGGTGGAATTTTTATTTCTTATGCTCAAAAAGAAAAGCTTAAATGATGAAATTAAGAAAAAAATGATATTTGGCGAAAAAGGAAGTGTTGCTTCATCAATATATTAATGACATACACATCTACTACTGCGATGGCCAGAAGTCATGAATAAAAGTTTGCATTAGTTCATCGCGAACCTTTTTCGCCAGATATGGCTCAGCGGTAAAAACTTTGCCTACAATGAAGAGGTGGAGTATGGTGCTGATAACTATTATAAGGATCTGGACTGCAGAAAGGAGTTTATGTTTAGAAATAAAGAAAATCTGAAAAAATTTTTTGTGTAATATAACATACCCTCAAAACTGGGCTACGCCAATAATTTCATGAATCTTTGAATAAATATTATGGCGGTGCTTCATGCATTTTAACCAGAAAGCAAAGAACACTTCACTGTGTCGGTCCATGAATGTAAGCTAGTTAAAAAAGTGGAATACGACCAAAGTATTTATAAACATTATCGAAAAAATGTGGGTACTTTAGCATTTGAGAAGAAGTCTTCACCAAGCATAGACCATTCTCCACCATAACATAGCAGCTCGCACATAGATGCTGGAAATATTACTCAATACCATCCTGTCAACTTTTCATATTAAAAACAAATTTTGTTGCCAACATCTTTCAAACCCCGAATAAGTGGATGATGCCATTCCCAGGTATCTGAATCGAGCTGCAAAAAGTTTTTCGAAACGTGATTCAATCGCTCGTTGAAATATGTTTTATGTTAAATTCGTTAAATTTAGAGAATTCAATCGGTCCAACTGTTGAAAATGAAATAAAAATTTTTAAGCGGAATATTCAGTACCGTCTTAAGTTTTGTTGGGTTTAGATTTTTACTTCCGAGTGAATACTTTTTTTTTTCGAGTGAAAACTTTTGAGCAAAAATTAATGAATTAGAAGGATGAAGATTTAAAGTAGACAATTGGAATGCAAATCTACACCGCAATGCAAATCAGAATAAATTTAGGTAGTATTCCGCAAAGCTAGATGGAAGTCTTTTCTTTATGTTTAACAACAAGAGGAGAGAACTATGGCGCAAAAATTTGCAAAAGAGCATTTTTCTTATAATCAACACAGACATAGATTTTTCAAACAGAATTTGCCCCTTAAAAAACCAACTTGTTCAAAAGTACATCAATCCACTAAATAATTATTTGAAAGATTTTTAGCTAAAAAAAAACAATTTAACGAAGCATAACTATACTGCCGATTTCAGAAAAGACTTTAAAAGGATATAGAAAAATTCCTCCAAAGCCACTAAGAATTGACTGTCAAAGGCGAAAATATAATTCATATCATAAAATGAATAGACTTTTAGGCCTTGATTTTATAAAATTAAAGAAAAACAGTAAGAAAACTATAGTCGGTCTAAACGGACTATGCAAAAACCTAAACCACGCACTTTGATAGAGCTTTCTGAATCCAACTGGATACGGAAAATAGGCACAAACTTAATATTAGTAGTATTATTATTAACTTGTGGCGTACAGATATGCAACAATTAAAATTTAATGTTGTTGATATATGGCGACTGAGTCGAAAAATAGACCGATCATGACCATATTTAATAAAGCCACTCATTTCTCTTAAAAATATATATGAACCAAATTTTATAAAAATCTTTATAATATATATATTTTTTGATGCGAGGAAGTGGAATCACTTATATAGAGCACTTTTTTACTATGGATTAGTCTGTATAACATACTCACATAAAGATTAAAACAGTTATAAATGCTCTTATTTTCTGATCATAAAAACTCCTTTGCATGTAGAAAGTGGTTCCTTGCTCGCTTTTGTTCTTGGGACGTCCTTTATTTCCTGATTTTCTGATAATTTACGAGGCATAAGTCAGTGTATATTGCCTTTGTGTTGATGTTTGTAACTAACAAAATATTTGATTTAGCGATGACCGTCCGTCCGTCCGTCCGTCCGTCTGTGTGTAAGCCTTGTAATCAAACTACAGGCTGAAAATATTTTGAGGAAGTTTTGTGTATAAGTCTCTATCGGTCATAGAATTAACACTATCGATACTGCTGAAAATCAGTGCCTGGTCAGACATAGTCCACATAAAAACAAAAATTTTGCCCAGATTTTTCTCAAATTCGGTTTGTATATGTTTTTGCAAAAATAAGTGACCTTACCAAATATATCGCTCCATTGTTCGACCTATGAACTTTTGAACTTTTTCATATCCGAAGGCAAAAACGTTAATAATAATGCCACTGATATTCGGGTTATGCTTATTTTGTATATCTAATGAGTTGGACCCAAACGCATGGTATAAGTCTATACCGACTATAATTTTCTTACTTCTTTTTGAGTGTGTATGTGATAAGTACATTTTCGGTCATCAGAAGTACTCGAATAAGGTTTCCAAATCACATTTTAGGCATAAGCGTGAATTATTTTAATCTCGTTGAGATTGATCAGGGTTTAATCAACCAAAGTGCTCGACAAAGATTCAGCAGGATGATTGTTTTAAAGCAATTAAATGGTCACTGCAAGTCTGGATCGTACGACAATTAACTCGGTCTGATTGGACTAGCACCGATTTTTACCGATTTCGAAAAAGCTTATAGAGCTCACTGACAGACGAACAGACGGACAGCAGATAGGCAGAGTGACAAGCAAACATCCGGAAATACAGTGAGACGGACGAATTAGCATCACAAAATCGACTAAGAAAGAGACTTTGAGTCGATAGATGTAATAAAAGTCGTGCCTAGGTCAAATATTTTGGTAGTATTGTGCATAAAATTATATAAACAGCATCAGAATTTGACCATAGCCCATCTTGAGTTTAATGGATATGAAATAAAATTCTCCTTAACCCTTTCACGACCGATGGGACATATATGTCCCATTTTTATTTTCTCTTTTATTTTCCACATTTTACAACCGATGGTTTTAAAGCTGTCTTGAGCCGACAGAGGATAGTTTTAGCTTCCAGACCATATCAAAAAAGGCACATGTATTTTCAGAACCTAAGACGGTGACCCCAAAGTCTGAAAATTGTGTTTTTTTAATAATATTTGAATGCCATTTATTCGGACATTATTGAACCGAAAACACTATAATTTATGTATAACATGGACTAGTATTTATTGTTCTCAGAAACACCAAAGTATTTGGAATCGGTTTATTATTCAACAAAATGCAGTACGGGTAAAAAAGATGTTTTATAATTTTATATTTTTAGAAAATTAAAAAAATTCATAATATTAAAGCATCAACTAATTAAACTATAAATAAAAAGACTTAGGAAAAGAATAATTCTAAATATCTCAAAAATATAAAATCAGTAATGGTAATATTCGAAGCAATTATATTTTTTTGTTAAGCAAAAAGGTTGTTTTTACGAAAAGAACGGTTTCCTTTTCATTTTTAGTACAAACTAAAAAAGTAGTAATCATTTCTCTGTAATCTATATTTAAAAATTTACAACAAATAAATAATCAAAGCTACAGTTATTTTTATAAAAAATAAGAACACAAATCACTGACTTGCTTTGAGCGGAGTAAATTAGTTGCTAATTTTGACCGTTGACGACCAATGTGATATATATGGCCCACGGAGTTTTTACTTAAAGAAATATAAAAAAAAATTTTTTTGACGACACTTTTGTTTTGAAATGTTGGGTCGTTAAGTACGAATCCACAAAAAAATAAAAATTTTCCAGCAGTTTAGGTTTGGTCGTGAAAGGATTAATTATAACAATTCAATATATTCTGAAAATAAGTCAAAAAATAAGGTATACATGTCTTTCAGTTTTTGAAGATCAAGTCGTGTCATCATAAAATATGCAATATAATATTTGGAATAGTATTAGTCATACGCACAGTATTCCATTTAATGCATTTATAATTTTCTTGGTATTACTCACTGGAAAAGGCGCAAAATAAAATAAAAATGGGTCCCAGTCTTCCCAGTAGCTCCCTTTTAAAATAGCTCTTACTTAATATGCTTTCCGTGATTTAGTGAGCCTTAGAAAAATTAAATTTCAACCCATAGAAACCATTTGAAAAAGTCTCAGCACTGAGAGATATATTCAAAGGTTTTATAAATTAATTTTCATTTGCGACCGGTACACTCGTATTGCATTATAATTTCTGTAGCAAAGAAACTCTAACTTCATCCGTTTAATAGAAAGCGAGTTCAGCTACAGTATTTGCGATATTTATAAACATCATTCATGATCACTGAATGCTGTAGAGTATAATCTGATTAAATTTTAAAACTGTTTAGCAACTTCAAAATATTTCTATATATTTTACAAAATATATGCTTTTATTAACATTCATCACAAGTCAAGCTTTGCAATACTTATTGTCATCACAAATTTAGCAAAAAACAAAACATATATAACATTATTAAAACCAAAAAAGAAATGCTGTTGTCTGGTTTCGAGTTTTCGATTTGTGAAACTGCTTAAGTTTTTTGTTATAAGACATTTTGCAAAGTTAGAAAAAACTTCAAAAGAATTACGAAACTTTTACCAACACGTAATCTATAAAAATAAGAACTTAACTAACATATGCAAATAAGATCTAAATTGGTTGTAATGTTTTTTTAAAATCATACAAGGTTTACTTAAGTTTATTTTAAAATCAAAAAAAAAAAAAAAAAATGAATAATAATAAAAAACTACCAAGGTATCGTGTACGAATTTGCATAATGAAATGTAAATATCTAAATGAGGGAAATAGCTAGAGGGAGTATAGATTTAAAAATATACACAAACATAAACACACATCCACACACACAAAATATATAAACACACATGACTAATAAACTTAATTCGTACATGCAGAGATTTAATTTCTAAACACTTGAATGAATTTGGAATGAGTAAATTGCCAGTTTATACGAAAATTGTTAGTAATTAGTATTTTAAATTATTTTTCTACAATGTGTTCTTATTTATGCCCTATTCTTTTACATTTCGAGTGGCCAATACCAGAACTTATCGTCATAAATATGAGTCAAAATTTAAAATTTATAGACTTGCTCTAGTGCATACCATTATTTCAATACAATTTTAATACTTTGGCTTAAGAAACATATTCCAAATTTTTATAATTATTATAATATATAGACATGATCGTGATTCTACTATTTCTGCAAAGAAGAAATGTGGAGGAGTTTTAATTGTGGTGAGAGCTGATTTAAAATCAGAAATTGTTTCACTTGAAAATACTACATTCACTGAACAGCTTTGTGTAAAAATAATATTTGCAAAAAACTGTTCGATTTTTATTATTGTGTCTTATATACCACCGGAAAGTTCTTTTAAGACTTATGAATATAATTTGGATAACATTCAAATTTTAAATGATAATTTAGATTTAAACAAATGTATGTTTGTACCTGGTGATTTTAGCCTGAATAATATCAATTGGATTTTTGATGAAAATGTATTAATCTATATATATAAAATGTATGTGTGTTTGTTTATTTGTTTGTTTGTTTGTACCTTACTCTGGACCGATCTTCCTAAAATTTTCACAGCATTTAACTGGGACTCTGGCTTGATTAATATGGTACTTTTTTTTCGACCACGCCCACTTTTTTAAAATTATGTAATTGCTCCCATATAGTTTTTAACAGATTTACTTCAAATTGTATATACATTATACTCCAGGCGAGGTAGAAATAAACATTTCTTACGCCATGCCCCATTTCGCGCCCCTTTTCACGCCAAATTTTTTTTGAAAGTTTTAAATTTTTTGTTCTCTGTAAAAATTCTGAGTTATTGCATTTTAAATGGAGCACTTTTTGACCATTTTCGCGTTTTTTCGAAAACTTTCCCACTGTGCCACGCCCAAAAAATCGCAAAACAGTCATTTCTAAAAATGGGGGTTTGTTTGTATTGATCAAATTTAGCTATGAATAAAATTTCATCGATATGTGAGGTGGTCGGGTTCAAAATGTCAGTTTTATCTTGATTTTTAAATGAAATTCATCATATATAAAAATGAATGTGTGTTTGTTTGTGCTTTATAGGAGGCCAAACCCCAGAACCGATCTTCCTGAAATTTTTACAGCGTGTTACTGCGGATCTGAGAGGAATAATAAGCTATATAAATTCTTGATTGGAAAAAGGGGCGGCGCCACGCCAATATAACCCAAAATTTGAAATCGTCATATCTCGGGAATTTTTGACTTACGGCGGTCATTTTGGTACATATAATATTGGCTTGAATAGAAATACACACCAGAAGAAAAGTGGGCGGCTTTACGCCCCTTTTTAGAAAAATAAAACATCGTAAAATCTTCTAAACTACTGGAAGGATCGTCATGAAATTTTCACAGAAGGATATTTTTGCGAAATAAAAAGTCCTTAACTATATAAAGTTGTTAGTGGGTAAAGGGGCGTAGTCCCGCCCATATAACCCAAAATTTAAAATCGTCATATCTCGGCCATGCTTTAACCTACGGCGATGATATTTGGTATATATCGTAAGGAAATTAATAGAAATAGTACTACAAGAAGACTGGGCGGGACCACGCCCTTTTTTTGAAAAATTAAAATCCATAATAACTTCTATTAAGCCCTTGACTATATAAAGTTGTTAGTGCAATAAAAATTCTAAATTAAATAAATAATATTTTGTTAATGTATAAATATTTTTTTTTTTTTTTTTTATTTTATTTTATAACGTACATATCTTATAATATTAAGGACGGCATGGATGAATTTGTTGCATATTTTTTCTATTAATTTAATTGTTATGAAAATGATTTAGGAAGATTTTTAGATTTAATTTTTGTTTCTGATTACATAAAAGCATCTTGCAATTTGTCTTCAAATCCGGTTTCTAGAAATGTTGTCCACCATAAAGCCCTTGACTTCAATTTCACTTTTGTTTCATATGATAACGATCGTGTTGATAATTTTTGTAAATTTGATTTCAACAAAGCAGATTCCATTAGGTTAAATTATTATTTTAAATTAATTGTTTGTTCAGTACCTTCAAATTTTTAAGATACACTCATTTTCACAATGCGATTGAAACAAATGTTTCATAGTTCGAACCAAACTCAAGGTACAATTCAAGGCTTTGTCACATGAAAAATGTTAAAAATAAGGCGTACAAAAAATTCATTACATTGATTAGTGATGAAGATCGTGCTTATTTTACATTAGTTCGAAACGGATACAACTTCTTTCCAAATTCTCTGTATAAACAATATGTTTTTGAAATCGAAAATAAAATTAAGACAAATTCTTCAGCTTTTTGGCATTTCATTAGTAGCACAAAAGATAATAATGGCATTGCGAAACGTATGGTCTTCGGTAATTTTTCATCTGATGGTAATGTAGAATCCTGTGATTTATTTGCAAATTATTTTCAATCAACATTTGTTAAGCCCAGATCTAAGGTTTGTGATTTTCAACCATTATACCAGATTACTGATCGCATGCCAAATTTCGATATTATTATAGAAGATGTTTTGATTGTCATAAATTCATTCAAAAATCATACTCATTACTCTATTAGCACATATCCATTAATATTTTTCAAAAAATTTTCACAAAATATTGCTGAAGGCATCTCAATTGTTTTTAATACTTGTATTAAACCAGGTAATTCTTTGGGTAGTTGGAAATACTGTTCACTTACTCCTATATTTAAATCGGGTGATCGTAGCCAAGTTACAGACCATAGACCAATTGTAAAACAAAGTATATTAGCCAAAATTTTTGACTCGATTATCAAAAAAAAACTTTTCAGCTATGTGAAGGATTTTATTTCACCCTGGCAACATGGTTTTATGCCTGGCAGATCTACCACTATGAATTTAGCTTTGGTCACCCCTAACATATTAAATGCCATGGAACCCAGATCTCAATTAGATATTGTTTATACAGATTTTATGAAAGAATTTGATATAGTAAGTCATAATATTTATTAAAGAAAATTTCTGCATTTGGATTTCCTCATAATCTACAATTATTTTTTTAAAAACTTTTTAATTCAAAGAAAACTGAAAGTCTCTTTTGGTAATTATTATTCAAAACTTCAGATTAGTGCTTACTCTGGGATTCCGTAGGGCACACACATTGGATCGCTGTTATTTGTGCTCTTTATTAATGATCTTCAAAATGCTTCTTATTTGCGGATGTTATGAAACTGTTTGCTAGAATATCAAATGTGGTTGATTCCATGAAATTGCAGAACGACTTAATCAAATTATCGAATTAGTGTAGTGAAAATGAGCGTACAGTTAATGTTACAAAGTATTGTGTTGTTTCTTACACTCGCTGTTCCCATCCCATTTTATTTAAATTTAGTTTTGGAGGTAAAAATCTTAGTCATGAAATTGAGGTAAAAGATTTAGTTGTTATATTTGATGTAAATTTAATTTTTTCTCGTCATATTGACTTTATTATTTCTAAAAGTTATAGCATGCTTGGCTTCATAAATAGAAATTCGAAGGACTTCCGAGATTATTTTACATTTAAATCCTTATTTACGTCATTGATTCGTACTAAACTCGAATATTGTTCAATTTTTTGGAGCTCTTATTACATTACGGCTTCAAACCTTATTGAAGGTGTTCAAAGAGGTCTACTAGAAGTATTTTAAAATATCCTTGGCATTATTAGTTGCCTACATATGCAGTAAGAAGAAAATCTTTAAGTGATCGTCGATCATATTCTTCTATAATGTTTTGTCTGGGGACATAAATTGTACGGAAATTTGTGATCTATTTAATTTATACCGGCCACCAATGTATTTAAGAAGTAATCGAATGTTTGAAGATTCTCTTCATAAATCAAACTATGCCTTAAATGATCCAATTACAAGGTGAAAAATTATGTAATAGTCTTTCTTCTGATATATATTTCCAAGTAACTAAAGATAAATTTAAGTTAAATTAATAAAGTTTTATAACTAAATATATAATTAGATCAAAGTAGGCTGTAGGAATATATATTCTGTAGGTGAGTAAAAAATAAAATAAATAGTATGGAGACTTCTTGGACCAAGTTCCCTTGTAAAATTCTCATTCGATTTACACTTAGCATAAATTCTGTTTATGGAAATTGTATATAAGTATGTTTTTCTACAAAAAATATAACTTATATTTTAACTTTTTGGAACCTAAGGCCTAAATTGGCCGACAATAGTGTAAAGTATCATATAGTCAACCAAAACGGATTTTATATATTTCTAGTATATTTTTAATTATTATTATTTTTCTGTAAGCACTAGTTGTTTAGTAAGTAATATTTAATTATAATTTTAACTTGTAAATTGTTGTTGTCGACTATGTTTTACATATGTTCTCATTTGCATATTTTTGCAAGTGACCCCCCTTGGTTTGCTATAATAAAAAAAATTTTCAAAATGTTTCACACGCAATGTATATTTGCAACATGTCTATAGGTTTAGTAAGGACACGATAGAATTGTATAAAATTATATTACCTATGCCAATATAATAAATGCATATAAATTACTGACAAGTACACATGGTATGTTTATATAAGCGACATATAATAAGATTTATTGGAATTTTTAAATGCTAAAAATTAAAATAAGTGTTTTAATAAAACATGTAGTCACGATATGCTTTAGTGGTATTAAAAAAAATTTCAACAAATTACAATATATTCAATAGGGTTGCCCTTAATAAAAAAAACTGTCGGTCTCACCCCCTAGAAATATGCGAATAGCAAAAAAACTGAGAAATATAAATTTTGGGCCAATCAGAAAACGTTTAGCCGTGGCGCAAAGCGATTGAAAATTTCAAGTGTGTTTATATGGGGAAAATATGATTTTTTTTTTCAGATTTTACGAAAATGAAACGTCGCCAAGAAATAGCAAATGCCCCAGACCACTTCTGTGCCAAAAAAATCTAGGTCATGATATTTGATGGCATTTTGTATCAACGAGTTTAATTGAAAAACTCGTTTTAGGTCATTTTTATTTTAAAATATCTTAAAATCCAAAGCTGGCCTTGGCAAATAATGGGTTAACGTTCTCGGCTTTATCCCAAATTTTTGGAACGAAACTTCTGCATATTTGGTTATTATATTTTAATTGTCGCATCTAAAAATTGGACAGCACTTACAGAATATTTGAATTTTTTGAATAAATTGTCTTTTACTAGTTTGGGGTCATATGCGACCCCAATTCTAAAAGGGTTAATGGAGTCATATTACTTTCTTCCGAAACCCTAGGCTATTAAGATAAAATATTATATTTAAAAGTAGAAAAGTGATGAATTTTTGATGCAAAGTATTTAGAAAGAGTACATTTACAGAATATTTCACAAAAATCCAATTTTTCTCGAAATCCGCGAAAATAAAATCCTTGTCAAAAAAGTTGTGGCAGAGGGATTTACCTAAAAATTCACACAGTTAATCTGCAACATGTATTTAATAAAACCCTAAAGTGATAGATTCATTTTTTTAAATTTTGTGTAAGAAAATTTTTTCAAACTTGAAAAAGGAGTTTTAAAAATTTTATCAAAAAAATTTCCAATTTTCGGTCTCAATGCGCAATAGGTTAGCAACATGGTAATAAAACAATACTTCACATCTGAGTACTTATAAGTATAGAGACCAAAAAAGAATGATGGATTTAATCAATTTCTCAAAGGTGAAAAAAATGCCATCAAATTTCATGACCTAGTTTTTTTGGCACAGAAGTGGTCTGGGGCATTTGCTATTTCTTGGCGAAGTTTCATACGATTTTGAAGTTTTATAGCCTTTTGAAAGGAAAATTTAATACTGACCCCGAATTATGTAACAGCTTGTCGAAAAAATTAAAGTATAGAACGAAATTTTCGTAAAATCTGAAAAAAAGTCATATTTTCCCCATATAAACACACTTGAAATTTTAAATCGCTTTGCGCCACGACTAAACGTTTTTTGATTGGCCCAAAACTTTGTATTTCTCAGTTTTTTTTGCTATTCGCATATTTCTAGGGGGTGAGACCGACAGTTTGAACACTTTTTTTCCCCTCCATATAACGAAGGGCCACGCCAATATTCAATATTCAAACGGCATGAAAATGGGAGGCCATCAATCGGGTGAAAAGAGCAGGATTCACAAAAAACTTAATCACATTTGAAGCTTAAGATATTTTAAAAATATCATCTTAATCAATTTGGGCCGTCAAATTGTGACTAGAAAGCATTTTCGATAATCTATTTATATATCTATATACACTAGTATAGCCCAGCACTCGATATTCGAGTGCAAATTTTAGGAAATATTATTTTTATACCTTATACCACTGTGGTCAGGGTATAACGACTTTGTGCTGATGTTTGTAACTACCAAAAATATTTGATCAAGACTCATCTTTTATTATACCTATCGACCCAGAATCACTTTTTGAGTCGATTTAGCGATATCCGTCCGTCTGTGTGTCCATGTAAACCGTGTAACAAACTACAGGTCGCAAATTTGAATATTTTTCATGAAATTTGGTATGTAAGCTTCAATTGGCCATGAAATTTGGTACATGTTCAGACCTAGTCCCCATACAAATGACATCTATGAAATCGACTAAAATTACCATAAGATCCAAATTATCTTATAGATCTCGGCCAAATTGGGATTGCGTATGTTTATTACATCCAATATAAAGCTGCTTCCTGGTTTTCATTTAAATCTATCAAAAACAAAAATAGTTGACAGATTTGTCTCAAATTTTATTTGTATATATTTTTCCAAAAGTAAGTGACTTTGCCAAATATGGTCGGGATCGGTCCATTTTTCGACCTAGTCCCATTATAAACATAGCATCCCATATGAAATTTTTCGTATCTGCAACCAAAAAAATTAATAACAATGCCACTCAAAAATGTTTTATGTATATTTTGTGTATCCAATTAGTTGGACCGAAGAGATTGGGCTCTAAACCATGGTATAGGTTTTCGTATGGTTGGTCCAGACCGACTATAATTTTCTTACTTGTTTCATTCAATTGTTGTCTTCCAATATTTTTTTAATTTTTATATAACAAATATTTAAATTTTAATGAGCCGAAAGGTATGTTAATCAATTTAAGCAATTCACAATTCAACACAGAGCGTCTGATACATATTTTAAATCATTCGCAATAACAGGGTGTAACGAGTTATTATAAATGTTTTATTTTATTTAATTTAATATATTTTTAAGACAGATTAAACACAAATTTTAATACTCTCAGCCTCTCCTCTGTATGAGCTATAACCATGCCAATTTTCACACTCCTCCGTGCCCGCGTATTGCTTAAAAAGGGAACTAAAAATTTACCTTCACATATTAATATATAGATATATTATAGTATAAAACATAATACTAATTTTCACAAAAAAAAAAATAATAAATAAATAAATAAGTAAATAAAATATGTAATATATTGACACCTATCTGTAAGTTTTCCGAACTTTTATAAAAAATAAGTGTACCTTTGAGTCCCCTTTGTACCTTTCCTTAATTTTTAAGTTAAGCAGTAAACATTTTTGCACATTCCTCAAGTGATCAACTTTCAAGTGATCAGCCTTTGACATTTTTAATGATATATTAACGCATATATTTTGTATCACGGCTGCTAGTTCTGATTTAAGAAGTAAGTTGAAAAACTACATAAATAAGGCAAAATATTTGATTGAACCGCTAATTTATTCGACATCTGATGTGAGCTAATAATAATATTTTTCTGAAGAGTTGGCATACATTTATGTATAATGCCTACAGCTATCATTTCAGGTTATAATGAGTTTGAGCTGATGCTTGCAATTAGAAAACAAGCGCAACTTAGTCGGACACACAGAAAAAAATTATGTTGGAAATAAGTTACCACTGCAAAAATTTATTTATTCATCAAGAAATTTTATTCTAATTTTAATATATCGCACCTGTACGTCTAAAGTGAGTCAACTCGAAATTTACAAATTTTCAGTAGAGAGAAAAAACGGTTTTTTCAAATATTTACCATAAAATTTAAAAACAGTTGTTTCATTGTAAAGAATTGCGAATAATAAGTAGACAACAGTGGTTGTTGTTGCGATTTTTTCAGTGACCATCAAAAATAACAAGTTTTTTGGGTGCAACTCAAAATGTGTCTTTTTAGTGGATTACAAAGAAGCTACTCTTATAACGCAAAGAGGGTTACAACTGTATTTTTTTTTTTTTTGCGAAAGTCAAGAAAAATCGATGTAAGATTTTTACAATGGATAGCTATGACCACTGTGTATCGTTTTCTTGCAAAAAACGAAATTTGAGAAAAATGAAGTTGACTCACTTTAGCGATACAGGTGCAATATGTTAAAAAAAACGTTTCAATCATAATTACTATAAAATTAAATAGAAGTTTCTTTTACCATTAAAATTATACATACACACAGAAAACTGATTCTTTGTGGCTACCAAATTTATTGCCAACGGAATTGTGATAAAGCAAATAACCGAATTTTGAGTCAATGTCTTAACAGTAAATATTTTATCACAATAGAAAATGAAATATTGCTATAACATTTCTATTAATACATTCGAAAATGCAGTTGCTAAACTTTAGAACCATTCGGTTGGCAAATTTTTTTTTCTGTGTATGTACTATCTTTTAGACTAATTCAATTTAAGCAACTGAATTAAATAAAGTCTAACGTGTTTCAAAACTAAATATTGGTGATTGTAATAAAAAATTCAAACAAAATATTTTTAATCAACAAGTTGTTCATAGTAATTGTTACAAATCGTTTGTTAATACAATTAGAATAATTTTTCGGCAACATAAAAAACAAGTAAGAAAATTATAGTCGTTCCAGACCGAGTATACGATACCCTATACCACGGTTTAGACACCTTATCTCTTCGATCCAACTAACTGGATATAGAAAATGAGCATAAACCAAATTTGAGTGGCATTGTTATTAATTTTTTTGGCTGCAGATATCGGATGCTATATTTATATGGGGACTAGGTCAAAAATGGACCGATCAGGAAGCAACTCTACATGGGACCTATGACCAAAAATTGTCATATAGGGATTATTTTTGGATTACTGATTAATGGATATAATAAACACATACAAACCCAATTTGACCGAGATCTATGTGATAATTTGGATCTTATGGCAATTTATGTCGATTTCATAGGGGTCATTTGTAAGGGGACTAGGTCTGGTCATGGACAGATTTTCACCAATTTCAATGGCGTTGTGTCGCCGATGAAAGCGTTTATACCAAATTTCATCAAAATATATTAATATTTGATTACAAAGTTTACGTGAACACACAGACGGACAGATGGACGGACGGACGGACATCGCTAAATCGACTCAGAAAGTGATTCTGAAAGTGATTCTGAGTCGATCGGTATAATAAAATATGGGTCTGGGTCAAATAGTTTTGGAAGTTAAAAGCAGCAGCACAGAGTCATTATACCCAAACCAAATAGTGGTATAGGGTAAAATAGTGCGTTCACATCTAAGCGAAATCTAGTATATACGAAATTTCGACCGAAATCCAGCTCATTTTTACTAGATTTCCCATAAAAAACAAAATCTAGCTCGATACTAGATTTGTGCAAAATCTCACAATCTTGTCAAGCTTGCGCACTACCAAATGATACTACTGTTTTTTTTTTTTTTTTTTTTCTTAATATTGTAGTAGAAAATTTTAACGCAGCGACTAAAAAATTACAATTTAAAAACAAAAGCAAACAAGTTGAATAAAAAAAAAATAAAATACTAATTATTAACAAAAAAAAAATGACGAATCTACAATAAAAAAATATTTAGTAATTGAAAAGTTACACCTTTTTATACTGACAGGTGCTAACTCCAATCTGCTAAATAATAGTTGTGTAAAATGGATTTTTTTTTTGTTGTTTAAGAAATACATTTAACAAATGCTGATGTTTTTTTTTTCGCTAAATTTCTATTTCAGTTTGTGTTTTTTTTTATTTTGGCTCCATAATATAATTATAAAATCTGTTCTTTTTTAGAATTTTCCATATTTCCATTTTCTTATTGTTTTGTTTATTTTTGGTATTTCTAGTTTATGTGTTTTATTTTAATCAGCTGTTTATTGTTGTGGAGACAAAATCTCACAAAATGTCAAAAAAGTTAGACGTAAACGGTATAGATTTCAACTAAAATCTACTAGATTTTCCTCAGATGTAAATGCACTATAAAAAGAACATTTTAACACGTTTTTGTATTGGAACCGAAAGCAAATGAAATTCTGTTGCTAATGTCAAGAAATATACTGAACCGAATTTTCGAATTAATTTGTCTTTTTTGAAAAAAAAAAAAACTAATTGAAGGTACAATTAAAATAAAATACATGAAAAATATATGTGAGATATATGCAGGTTCCACCCTTACGGCCGGCCTTAGTAGAAAAATTTTATATAGAATCAATTATATTCAATTATAACATAACCATTATCACAGCGTTCAATAAATCGCTGTTAAAGACTGAAATGCCAGTAACTGGTCCGATTAAGTGTATAGTGTAGTTATGCATTTTTCAATTATAAACATTCTTCTTCTCTACCACGCACCATTGAAACAAGATTAAAATTTGCATATTAAAAATGACGTCAAATCTAACAAAATATTATTTTTTAGTTTTAAATTGGTAAAATGCGAATGGGTCCAAAATATGTTTTGTAAGCTTCTATCGGCCATAAGACGAGCGCTGTTAAATTTCATGAAAACAGATGCATGTTCAGACCTAGTCCCCATACAAATGCCCCCTATTAGATTGACTAAAATTTCCATAAGATAAAATTATAGTATAGATCTCGGTCAATTTTTGTTTCTGTGTGTTTATGATATCTAGAAATTATTAGTCCAAAAGTATACCTTATGGAGCAATACTTAGTCATAATTTCTATATATTGTTTGCAAAAAATAAGTGACCCTACCAAATATGGTCAAGAAAATTAAAAAAATGCCACAATAAATATTGCATAATATATATATATAATATGGTAAATAATATATATAGACCGACTATACGATATCCTATACCATACGCTTAGAAACCCTAGCTCTTAGGCCCAACTAATTGGATATAGAAAATAAGCATAAACCAAATTTGAGTAGTATTGTTAATTTGTTTCTTTTGTATATGAAAAAGTTCATATCGGATGTTATATTTATATGGGGACTAGGTCGAAACTGCACCGATCCTGACCATATTAATATGGTTACTTATTTTTTGCAAAAACATATAAAAAAACCAAAATTTGAAAAAAATCTGTGCAAAATTTTAGTTTCTTGATAGATTTAATTGAAGATCGAGAAGCAGCTTTATATAGGGGGCTATGACTATGAATTGTCCTACAGGGCTTATAGGGTTTTGGGCTACCGACCAATGGGTGTAATAAACACATAAAAACCCAATTTAACCGATATCTATATGATAATTTGGATTTTATGACAATTTAAGTAGATTTCATAGGTGTCATTTGTATGACGACAATGTCTGAACATGAACCAATTTTCGCCAATTTCAATTGGGTGCATGCTATGGCTGATATAAGGTAACAGACCAACCTTCATTAAAATATGTTCTTATTTGCGACCTGTAGTTTGATGAAAATGTTTACATGAACATACAGACGCACAGACGGACGGACGGACATCGCTAAATCGACTTAGAAAGTGATTCTGAGTTGATCGGTATAACAAAAGATGGGTCTAGGTCAAATATTTTTTGTAGTTACAAACACCAGTACATAGTGGCATAGGGTATACAAATGGGTGGATAGACCGTTCGTCTTGAAATTTTTACTGTAGGTAACTGCCTATCCGGAAGGAAAAATATGCTATATTTTTAACATCTAATTTTAACATATAATATCTGGAGTACTATGACAGCAAGAGCTCTGAAACTATGCACATGTACATATTAAACTAATTTGAAGAGTTTCGGAAAAATGGGTGGGATCGGGCCAATGATCGGGCATTCAACATACAAAGTATATATTTAATGTCATATATCTAGAGTACTGTAATGGATAAACACTTGGGACTTAGTGTGACTTCATAAGTTACCAACGTTATTACTCGGAAAAAAATGGGCGGGATTAAACCAGTGGGCGTGGCACCTTCCACATATGGTAAATATCTAGAGTACTATGATGGCCATTATCTTAAAACATTATGCACGTCAATTGGTTGCTTATGTAAGTGGTCGTACCAAAAATGGGCTGGATTGGGTTAGAGGCCATGGCACCTCCGATACAAAAAATATTGTCTGGAGTACTGTAAACCCGGTAGTCTTGAAACCTGGTGTGAATTCACGCATAATAGGTGTGAGGAGTTATGTAAAAATAGCCGGGATCAAACCAGTGGGCGTGGAACCCCCATATAAGATGCATAGATATAAGTTATACGGCAACACAACGTTTGCCGGGTCAGCCAATTTCTAAATAAATTTCTATTAAAATTTTGTTTATTATAAATTGTCCATCTGAATTTTTAATTCTCAATATTAATTTTGATTTTTCCAATTTATCTTTGATATTGCAAATATTATGATATATTTTTATTGACATCTACGTAAGTTTTTTAACATAACATACAAAACTTTGGAGGCAATTAAGAAGTGATTATTTTAGAATGGGTACTTTTTTCTGACAAATGACTCAAAAAGGCTCTCATCGATTGGTGCTAGAAAATGTAGAAATGCTCAAAGTATAGGGACAAAATCACACAGCTGTGCGAACGACTCCGAAAGGAAAGACTAATGATGAGCCAGATTCAGCAAAAGTTTCTACCGTACGATGCAAATCGAAAATATATTACTGAGTGGTATAAAATAGTTATTTTTTTATACAAGTTTACGGAAAAATAAGGAACACCAAATTCCACCCACAGATCGTGTTCAACCATGATAACAAACCAAACGAACGTATATATATTAAAAATGTCAATTCCCCACAGAATACCATATGACTCTACTTCCCTTTCAAAAGTTTTTTATATTTTCTGTAAAACAAATTATTCCTTTTGTCAAACTTTAATGATAATATTTTCTTCTTTCTTTTCTTACTTAAAATAAATTATTTATATTAATAACATAAATAAATTAAATTAAATTTGTATATGCTACAGCCTATATCTTCAGAAACGACATATTATGCAGTAGATTAGTTTCCCTTATTGTTAAGATTCTATAATACAAAACACCTGACAAAAAGTTTCCTATTTTCTCGTATTTGCGTTTCTTAAATTTGAGTTAATAACATGATATAATGATAGAAAAAACAAAAAGAACAGAGGCCAGGGGCCAAAAAAAGAAGATTGCCATCAAAACCATTCATTTTATAATAGAAGGCCAATAAATACGAGTATTATGAAACATTGCCTATTTTATCTTAAATGTGAAGTTCAAAGTTAGTTCCTTTTCTGACCAGGTTTTTCTTTCTTATGAATTTTAAACAATATTATGTTTAAATATGCAAAAAAAAAAAAAACAAACGACCCCTTATCATTGATTTTTGTTGTTAAATAAAGAATACGTATTTCCATATTTCCAAATAACAATAAAAATATAACAAGAAAATATACATATAAGATTTATAATAAATAGAGCTTCAAAAATTAAAAAAAAGAAATAATAAAAATGTAAATATAAACAACCAATAAATTCTGACAGAAAATGTACATACACAATTATGTAAAAAGAAAATAATGTTGAAAAACAACAAGCACATAAATAGAAATGGAATATATTTTAGTGACAGTTAAATCTATTGTATAACCATATCTGTATGAGATTCCCGCTTACATATACAAAAAAGAAAATAAACTGAACAATGTGTATGTGCATAGACATACAGAAATAACCACAATATATTCCATACTATTGAAAAAATAAAGAAAAAAAAACAAGAGAAAAAAATAAAATAAAATGAAAAACATTTATTATAAACAGAAAAATAAACCTTTTGTGATTCACAACTACATTTGTATGTTGTTTAAGATACTTATATATTTATGTGGTTTTCTTCGGTAAGTATGTCGAGACATTTTGCCGCCAAAATAAAATTTCTTTGAACACTCAGCAAAACTTGACTACAGAAGAAGATATGGAACCAACTATTTTTTACAGTTTTTTCAGATTTATCCAAAGATCATGTCAACATCTTTATTGACAAGAAACAACTAAAAGTGAGTTTCCAATTTTAACAATGGCTGATTTTGTCCAAAATAGTGATTATTGTTTTGAAAATAAAAACGTCCCCTGAGAAGATCTAAGTTTTTATGAAAACTTTCTGATCGATTTATCATCATCCGATGTTATTTTGCTTTTAAACAATGAATAAGCATGAATTCTTGGTTGTTTCACTCATTTACAGTCATATTTTGCGACCATCGCATATTAAATTCCAGACTTGAGGCACTCAGGTGCTTCATCCAAGGACTATTGTTTTCTAAGGCTAATAAACTTAGCCGGTGTCGCAGTCTTGACTCTGGATACTCAAATATAGTGCGTTTAATATATTTTAAATGTAGATTCAGCGTAAAAAGATGACCGTCTTCTATACCCGACTCCAAAATAAGGGCGTAGTTTGGTGTAAATTTTGGTAATTTTAATATTCTTTTTTAGAAAAATTTTTGTAAACTATTTATTTCAAAATGTGAAAGACCCCAGATTTGTGCGCCATATGATTGGTTGGAGCAGAACACGGCATTAATAAGACGAATTTTCGATTGAAAAGAAATGTAATTTTTGCTTAAAAAGTTACTCCATGCCATATTTATACAATTTCTTGCAGTTTTTCTCTTAACTTCAACATGATTCGTAAATACACATTTTGGTGTGATTATTATACAAAGATAACACTGTGGAACAAATTCAGGTTAGCAAAAGTTAGGTCGATTCTGAGAGTGAGGGGTGAAAATGGAGACTAAATTAGAAGACCCGTATCGCGGCGTTTGTTTATGTTAGTTCGATTTTTTTTTAATCGACCTTCGAATTTTGCTGTCAAATGCCGATTTTCAGCATATTCTTTATATGGTTTTTTGGTTATAACTCGTCGACTGATTGATATTTTTTCAATCTGTAAAAGCCAAGTTATTGCCAGAGACCTGTGCAACAACAGAAATTTTTAAAAAAATTGATTTAAAAAATTTTTGTGGTGCTTATGAAGCAAAATATTGGAAAAATTATTTTTTGTCATGCGTTTTGAAAATATTTTCCACAAAACTAAGTGCTTTTGCTTTCTGTTTGATCTATAATATGCTTCTCAGTTTCTTCAATAAATTTCATTTGAAAAGAAAATGGTCTTAGTCGATAATTTGCTTTAAAAATCCCAAAACCATTAAATAAATAGCGATTTAGGTAGAAGTAACTAAATAGGGAAGTTCCAAGAATAAGGAATTAAGAAAACAACTTTTTTGTTTTCAACCACCGCACAGGTAGCGATTTTTTTTATTTCATAAAAGTGAACATCCATGAATTTCTTCTCAGAATACGACCCTGGTGAAGTTGCATCTAACGAAACACCAAAGGACCCAATCCTAGTCACACAAAACCAATTGGATGGAATTGTTGAAAATTTGTGTTAGTGACGAAAAAATCAGAACTACTGGCTTCATTTTTGAAAGGAAATAATTTGCTGGCGAAAGGTACCAAAGTAACAGCATATCGAAAACGCCAAAAAGAGTTAGAAAAGTTCTCCAATGTGAATGATTAAAAAAATTTCGCTTATTGCAACGAAATTGAATAGTTAATGGAGACAATAAGTTTAACCTATAAAAAAAATGATTGGCGTTTATTCATCGATAGTTCACTAATCAGCTTAAAAGTTGTGCTTTTGCACAAGACAAATACATAGAATGCCTTCTGTTCCGATTGCGTATAGCATTGACACTAGTGAAAATTTCGATAATTTGAACCACATTCTCGAAGTAGTCAAATATAACGAACACCAGTGGTGCATTTGCTGAGACATCAAAATAGTTTCATTGACTACAGGCTTAGCAGCATCTGGCCGTGCAAAATATCCGTGTTTTTTGTGCGATAGGGATTCACGATACGGAGAAGGTATTAAAGGAAGAAACCAGTACAAACAGCATAACTGGAATAGTAGCATTGGTCGGAAATAGCCTAAAGAAAATAGGATGCATAAAGTCTTGTACCTGAAATGAAAATTTTGTTGCCGTTGCTCCGCATTAAACTTGGCATTGCTAAAAATTTTTTGAAATGTATCGCAAAAAGACCAGCAGTATTCATCCGCTTAAAAGACATTTTCCCAAGAATAAGTAACGCTAATATTCAGGAAGGGGTTTTTAATGGTCCCGACATACGGAAACTAATGAGTCGTCAAGATTTTGACCAAGTTCTGACAGACCGATAATTAAATGCATGGCTCGCATTGAAAGCAGTCACTAAAGAGGACTTTTGGGTAAAGAACACAAAGACAACTACAGGCAATCTGTTGCAAACATGTTGTCAGCTCTCGAAGAAATTGGGATTAATAAGTCGTACAAAATTCATCTCTTGCAACAGCATTTGATCAACTCGCTCAATAGTTGCCAACTGAATCTGATGAGCAAGGCGAACGTTATCACCAAGCTGCGCTTCCATTTGAAATAAGGTAACTATAGAGTGTGCATATTTTGAATTCCTCGATTTTTCTAATATCTTTGTCAGAGTGCACAATTTAAACATGTTAATGATTGAAAACTATTTTCGTTTCAGTTACAGAGGAAAGAAATCTCCAGATGCAATACGCGCTGAAATTTGTTGGTGGTATAAAAACACCTTTGAAGAAAAGGAAGACGAAGAAAAAGAGGAAGAAGGGGAAGACAAAGATGAAATTGCAGAATATCTGTTGGACGAAATTATCGACTTTTCCGATGATGACGATGACCAAGATATTAGAGAGAGCAGTGATGTTGGTGCACAGCCGCCTGCTAAACGGCATCTGGCCAAATCATTAATTTAATTTATTTAATTTTTTTACTTCAAACTTTTCATAACTAACATTTCAAAAATATATTTTTTTCCATATTTTTATAATTTCTTTTTCAATGTTTCTTCAAAACCAACACTGAACAAAATTGGTACATAAAAAATGAGAAATAAATTAATATTAAGCTGGAAAACGAAAGTTTTGTATTATGATTGTTTTCTTTTCAAATGAAATTTATTGAAGAAACTGAGAAGCATATTATAGGTCAAACAGAAAGCAAAAAAGACTTAGTTTTGTGGAAAATATTTTCAAAAAGCATAAAAAAAAATAATTTTTCCAACATTTTGCTTCATAACCACCACAAAAATTTTCTAAATAAATTTTTTTTCTCTAGCAATAATTTGGCTTTTACAGATTGAAAAAATATCAATTAGTCGACGAGTTATAGCCAAAAAACCATATAAACAATATGCTGAAAATCGGCATTTGACTGCAAAGTTCGAAGGTCGATTAAAGAAAAATTCGAACTACTATAAACAAACGCCGCGATACGGGTCTTGTAATTTAGCCTCTATTTTCGCCCCTCACTCTCGAAATCGACCTAACTTTTGCTAACCTGAATTTGTTCCACAGTGTAATTGTATTCATTTACTTTTTCAATTTCATTATCGGCATAAGTCAATTTTTCGTTTTTAACTTCCGTTCCACCATTTTTGAACACCATAGTCTTTGATTTTAATAAATTTACCTGCAGATTCCAGTAACTACAACAGTCTTCTAAATTTTTTTTATCATCTTCTGTCATCAGCTATTACCACAATATCATCGGCATATAACAGCAGCCTTATTTTCAAATTTCCAACATATAAACCATCACCTAGCTATTCATGCAGATCATTTATATAGAGGGAAAAGAATAGTGGGGACAACAAGCAACCTTGTTTTACCCCTGATGTGGTCTCAAATTTTTCCGATAATTCTGTTCCATTCCAAATTGTAGAATATGTATTTTTATAAACGTTTCAAATGAAACGAACCATTTTAGTGGACACACTAATGCCGCTTTGAAGTCCATAAAAAATGCATATACTTTTTTTCTCACTTAACTTTAAGTGTACTATTGTTGTTAAGTTATAGATATTATCAACTGTAGAATATTTTTTCCCGAAACCAGCTTGATATTCGAAAACTATGCTGTGTTTTTATACCCAGTTGTATAATTTTTCCGTTATAACACCCATCAACACTTTGGCAATAACATTCATAAAGGATATGCCTCTGTAGTTACTTGGCTCATTTCTATCCCCCATTTTAAATATTGGAAATATTACACTAGTAATAAATGATTTATTGAATTGCATATTGTTGAACAAAGCATTATACACATTTCTTGGTTCATGAATTAATTCACTCGGTGAGTTTTTAAGAAACTCAGGGATTCTATCTTCTCCTGGTGCTTTATCCGGTTTGGCCTTTGTAAGTACTGCGTAAATTTCTGTGATAGTTATATTTTCATCCAAAAAAATCATCAGTTTGGTATATTAGAGCATAATGTATATCTTCTGCGGTTTGAATAGGGTTTAATAATCTCATATAATATGATTTAAAAACGGATGAAGGTATACTTGGGAACTCTTGATAGCTTCTGTTTCTTATTTCGTTAGCAATCTTACAAGAGGATTTACTGTCTGTTGCGTGACTTAGTTTAAGATCCAATTCTTTATAATATTTATCACTTTTAGTCTTACAAATAACTTTTCATTTGCCATTAAATATTTTCTTTTTGTTTCTGGGTTCCAGTCTTGTTTGTAGTTTCCTAATAATTCAAACGACGACTTTCTAGCTGCATAGCATTTCCAGTCAATCCATTTAATTTTGACTTAAAACAGTTGATTGCTTTTGTGTTGCAGATAAGCGTATAATATCTATTATGTCTTCCATATCTAAAATTTTTTATTCCTCGTTAACTCGCTTAGGTTCTTTAATACAAGCAATAGAAGTTGGAGAACATAAATACTTTTGGGCAATTTATAGTAGTTAAAAAATTTTTTTTTTAATTTTGAAATTTTTATTTAATTTTGAAAATTTTTTTTATTTGCATACATATATATCATTTATAGTTGTATAAAAAAAATCATTATATATTCATAACAAGAGTATTTTAAAGCATGAAGCCATAGAAGGTAGCAAATATGATACGGTCATTTTAAACGCATTCACTTAGTTCAACTTTGAATGTCTTTGAAAAAAAGTTATAAGGATATAAACCTAATATTTTTGGTACATAATAACTAAACTATTTATTACAAAGTGTGGAAAAATCCAGCAGATCCGAATACATGAAAAAACACTGAATTGGTTTTTCGATACCAATTCTAACAATATAGATTTATATATTCTATATACAATATAATATATTCTCTATGTAAATTCGCGGAGTTGAAGGTAATTAAATTTAGCCAAATTTACGCAAGAAAGAAAAAGTTGGAAAGTTTTCTAAGTTAACAAATCTTTTAAAATTTATGCTAATCTGTGGACCTGGAATTACTTAAGTCACGAATCAGGGCACAACTTCAATTTCTTTAGAAAGCCATAAATATCTGAAGAATAGTTCTATCTTAATCATGTATATGACAGTTAGTAGTGGACTCATAACTATGAAAATATAAATACACTTGCTAGAAAAGGTATCCGTATGCTTGAAGGTGGAAATTTTAAATCTTAATTACATGTTACGAACTTCTTAGAAATTTAAACAATTTTACTTTTTTTTGAAAAACTTACGAAATTCTTCTACTTCAATTGTTTTTGTTTACATCGCCAATAACCAAGTATGTTAAGAAACGATACCAGAAAAATTATTCCTATTAGAATTAAGGGAATACTACGATTAATTCAACTATACAATGGCCTCTTCCATCGATTTTGTTTTAGTGGCAGACAAACTTGTCTGTATAAAGTCGATTTGTTATAATTATATTTCATTTAGAAACTATATTCTAAGAAGAGTTCCACAATCAAAGAAATACTTAGTCGTGGAAATTAGGGTAAATATTTTGGTGAAATTACTCTGATCATTAGATGAAGCCACTTCTCACTGCAGTAAGTCATTCAAAACTACAAATCCATCAATTCAATTTTATCAAAACCTCCTACTGGTCGAATCTTCAAAGTAATTGAACACAACTATTTTGGTGTCAGTATAATAGAATACCAGCACTACTGCTTCCCAAATTAAATCTAAAATCAAGATATGAAAAAATCGGAATATCTTGGTGGTGTATCATGAAGAAAGCCACTCATTCTCGATATCTGAAAAGAGAAAGTATACACTTTGTAACTGTACATTTTTGGGCACCTGTTCTATTTTCAGATGAAAGCAAGTTTTGTACTTTTTGCATTAAAGAAAAACATATTAGTTTTGGCGAAAGTGTGGAATAATAGCATAACATAGAAATAGATGTTTGCCAACAGTTGGAGTTGGATGCCAGCAAACGGGGTTGGTAAGCTCGTATATATTGCGCTTATAATGGACCAATTTGGATATATAAATACTTTAATTTAATATAAAGCACACTACAGCTTGCCCTACGATAATGATCCGAGCATGCGGAGCATATAGACACACCATGTGAGTCACCCGATTTTTTAAGCATTTGCGGTATTTAGTGTAGCCTGTGACTCTATATCTAATTGATGGAATAGAATAGTCGGTCTAGACTGACAATAATTTTCTTAGTAGTTGGCATTTATTTCGGGACAACATTAAAAAAAGTGTGGCACCACCGGCCTAAACTAATATACGCCACGATCACAAAATAACAACAAATATAGCCATGACTACAAAATATAAAATTTATTTATATATTTAGTTATTCAAAGTTTATATAAGAACAATAATAATAATTGCAGAGTTTTTACATTTTCGTTGAAATATCGGCACCTATTGAAGCGATTTTTGATCATTTTAAATAGCAAGTTCTCATAATGTCCGCAATTCATTTTCACTAAAAATGAGTAACCCAGCTGACAGCGTGATTGGGATTTTCACAAACTGACAGGTGGACTTCGGTATTTCAAGTCCCTTTTTATAAGAATAAAATCGCTTAAAAAAGTTTTTCCTGGCTGAGAAGATTGCGAGATTTCTACTTAAATGCATGTAGTCCTCGAAAAGTGCCACTGCGCTCACATAAGAGTGTTGCAAAGCGTTGTTAGTACGCAAAAACTCATTTGAACTGGCCAGCTGAAAAGTGGAGAAATGTGGACAGATGAGTTCACAGAGTCTCAGCGTAAAATAACCTCATAGGAATAAATGAGTGGTATAAAATAAGTAAAATTAAATCGAGGTAAAATATTTAGTATCGGCTCACATAGGTACTGAAGCGCTACGAATATTCTACCAATTATTAACTTAAGCAATTTTTAAAATGAACGAATACTTTTTTTTATGAATGTTTTCTGTTTAAACCTTATACCACTATAATTTTCTGAGTCGATTTAGTGATGTCTGTCCGTCCGTCCGTCCACACGCTTGTATGTCCATGGAAACCTTGCAAATAAAACTACATGTCGCAAATATGTATATATTTAGATGAACTCTATTGGTATTGGTGAAAATCGGTTCATGATCAAACCTAGTCCCCATACAAATAGCCTGTACGATATCTGCTTAAATTACCATAATATCCAAATTAGCGTATAGATCTAGGTCAAATTGGGGTTGTTTTGTTTAATACCTACATTTATCAGTATTCCGAAAATAAAAATATTGCACAGATTTTTCTCAAAATTGGTTTGTATGTATTTTTGCCAAAAATTAATAACCTAACCAAATATGGTCAGGAGCGGTCCATTTTTCGACCTAGGCCCCATATAGCTATAACATCCTATATGAAGTTTTTCATATCCGAAGGCAAAAAAATTATTACAATATCACTCAAATTTGGTTTATGCTTATATTATATATCTTATTAGTTTGACGTAAGAGATGGGGTCTCTATTCGCATGGTATAGGGTATTGTATAGTCAGTCTGACATTTTTTATATTTTTGCTGGCATACAATTTTTGATGTGTAAACTTCTATACGCGCAGGGGGGTAAATTTCTATTTCACAATAGAATCACAAAAACAGCGTAACATGTGAGTTCACAGGTTATGCTGTGCGCCGTAAGACAAATCGGTGTGACTTATGATTGTATTGATGAAAAAATTGTGATATTAATTTGCTTTAGCTAATTCAACAACCCTTTACTGTAAAGTGTAAATATTTCACATTATAAACGTATAACTCAACAACCCCACAAATTTGCTATAAGTGATACATAGATGAAGCTTTCTGTTCGATTGTAAAAAAGTGACATAAAACATCTTTAATTATAGATCTCTCCACATATTTCCTGTATTCGGACTCACATGATTTTTTTTATTAAAGTAAATATAAAGAAAAAAAAGTCATAAATAGCTTAATATTTTATTAGAAAAATAGGTACTTCAGCTAAGTTATTTTATTATATTTTTTCGTAGTATTATAATTTCAAAACTATGTGTACGAATAATTTTTATAGCAAGTGCACTTGTATGTGTAAAATTCAAAAAGCCTATTTTGAAATAAAATTTATATAAAATTAGAGAATTTCGAAAAGGTCTTACAAAATAAAATAATCTATAATATTAATTTGCTACGCAATTTTTTGTGACTGATGTGTTGTTCTACCGTTTTAACCCAATTTTACCAACCATATATTATTTGAAAGCTATTTGTTTTTAACCGTTTTGCAGATTTACAGATTTTTAAATTTTTTCCTTTGTTTTGAGTAAATTGCATTTAAAGTTGCTACTAACGCATACATAAAATTATACAATGTATGTTAGTAAATCTGTTAATGTGTTTGCAATAAAAATGGGTTTGTTTTTTGTGTTGGTTTGTGAATTGGCTTTAATTGATTAGCATACTTTTAGGGTATTTATTTAATGAAAAAAATAAAATTTCTTAGAATTTGCGGTCGAATTTCGAGGGCTGGAATCTGCTAGTGTTATATAAACAACCTTCCTGAACCTTCTTGAAAATTGTCAGATTTTTCTAGAAATTAAAATTAAATTTTAACCTAAACCGCAACTTTAATTTACTCTGTCAATTTTTTAATTGGCTTTCTACCCAATAATTTTCTTACAAATTGTATAATATAGAACTAAATTTAATTTTTGGCCCAATTAGTTGGTCATATTTTTTTTCTTTTACATAAATAACTAAACGATGACTGTTTATCATATTATATAACAACAAGCACAAACCAACAACCATTAAATTGGAGTTACAAATTTATGGAACTTAAAAGCAAAAATATTATTTGTAAATATTTTATGGCTGTTTTTTTTCCATTTTTATGATTTAAAATATTAAAAAAAATCTTTTAATATATTCCACCAAGTTATTTATGTCTTCACAGCTCAAAGACCTATATTACGTTTCTTATTAGGCACGAAGAATTGTATTTGCATATAAAATTATACATATATTTATTTATATATATTTATTTTTTTTTTGCTTACTTTAAATTGATGTTTGGGGGGTGTGACCCCAAAACATAGTAAACAAACAAAGCCAGTGTCAAAAACAGAAAATATAATTTTGAAGCAAAGAAAGTTTTGTCTTTTTTTCCACTACTTCTATCCTAATAAATAACGAATGTTGTTGTCCAACAAAACTTAATATAGATTTGTCAAAAACATGTTTTAGCATGTTTTCTTCTTATTGTGTTGTCTTGTGTTGTCTTGTCTACTGGTTGTTTATATCTGTCTTGGCTTAAAGTTGGTTGGCTTGTGTCTAAATGTATTATCTTCTTCGTTTTGCTTGAATGTTTTTTTTTCCATTTTACAGAATAATTTTTCTCATGAATGATGCATTAGTTGCCATAAAGTGCTCCATTACATTTTAAATTACGCGTCGATTTGATGTTGTCGTCTAATGTAACTTGAACATATTTTCGAAAAGTCTTTCATTTATTAGAAAAGATTGGTTTAATTTTTTTGTCCTCTTTTTTTCTGTTCAAGATTTAATGTCTTTATGTTAACAAATTACAGTTTATAAAAAATGTCAGTCAGTTTATATGTTTGTTTTTTTTTTTTCTTTTTTTGTAAAATGTAGTGATAAGGGGCATAATATGTGTAGTATAAGGGAATTAGTTCTACTTTTGTTAGGCTATATAATCATAGTGTCAGACCCTAAGTCAAACTAAGTAAAATATTGATGTGTATGGAACTATGAATAAAATACGACCATAGAATGTTTATTTGCAGACAGATGATTTTGTTTTATTACAAGCAAGGTATCATGGAGGGGGGAACACGAAGATTCCAATGAAACTTGGATATGTTATAAAATACGAAAAATTAAGTGGCCCATATTTTTATAACACACAAATTTCATATTTAGGAGATAGAAAATGCACCAGAGGAAAATCAGATTTAGCGTTTAAGCAAATTTTTCTTATTTTCTCAAAGGAAAAGATGCAAAAATTGGCTGTCATAGAAAAAAGTTTAAGTAGTGCAAGATTTATGCTCAACTACTGTTGGAGTTTAATAAAACCCTAAAATTTTAAGGTAGTTTTGTATGGTGTACATATGAAATCAAATCTCACATATATTAATTTAAGTTTTCTTTAGTGAGAAAGTATTTAAATTAATCACCTGAGTGTAAAAAATTTTTGAGTTTTGTATTTTTAATACACACTCCCATAAAAAAATTATCTAAAAAGTAAAATATTTAAAAAATTTTACTTGTTAACAGGAAAAACTGTTAAGGCATTTATATGGCTCTTTTCAACGATATGTAACTCCATGCAGAAACCATCAAAATTTAAAAAGTGTGTGTTATACATTATTTAAGTAAAATTTCAAAAAAATTTTAAAAATTTCTTCATAATAGAGCTTTTATATGCATTACCTTTTTCTATTTCAAAACACCAAAATTATATAATTCCATTAATACTGATTAAAGTAGAAGGGTACCTGTAAGTGTTTTATATGGAATTGCGGACATATTAAATATATTTATTGCATTTATAAGTAAAACTCTATATAAAATATTAGCGTAAACAATTTGTTTCATGATATAAGAAAACAGAAACATAAAAAACAAAAATTCAATAGATAAAGAAACGAAAGAAATAAAATGTAAATGCACATCTTTCGAGAAGTTTCCACACATTGGACCATTAATCGAATGTTCATTGCAGATTGGCTTAGAGCAGCCGACGCAAACCTTACGAGTTTTCTCTGCTTCATACATAATTTTGGGTATACCTGACAATTTCCTTTTACTGGCATACCACCGCTTTTATCCTTTGCTTGTAAACAGGATATGGGCGATTTAACAGTTTCAAAGTCTATTGTATAAAACATTTGTATTACGGATGCCGCGGTAACTGTGAACTAATTTTTGTATTTTTAATGCGTTGTCTTATATTTTTAAGCAATTTTCTACGACGATCAGTATATAATATAGAGTGCTAATGCTGCTATATTAATACCATTAAAGAATAATGACAACGGTCATAGACTAGTTCTGCGTTTGCACGTTAATTCACAAATATGTATTCACCCTCCTTGCTAAAGGCTAAATTTGTAAAGTATAATGATCTGAAATATATCTCAAACCATGTATCAAAACCTTTACAATTTGACAATAACCCAATCAATAATACTAGCAGATTCCAGCACTCGAAATTCGAGTACAATTTCTAAGTAGCTGTATTTTTCAGCTTAGCCAATTCACAAACCAAACTTTTATGGTTTATTATTGTTGCGAATGAAGATAACAAACTCACTAACAAACACATTAAGAAATTTAATAAAACACACATAGCATATGTATAATTTTATATATGTGTTAGTAGCAGCTTTAAATGCAATTTACTCAAAACAAAGGAAAAAAAATTTAGAAATCTGTAAATCTGCAAAACGGCTAAAAGAAATATCTTTGAAATAATATACGTTTGGTAAAATCGGGATAAAATGGTAGAACAAAACATCGGTCACAAGAAATCGCCTAGCCTATTAATATAATAGATATACATTATATATATATTATTCTATATATAGAATAATACTGAACTTTCCAAATTATGTAAAAAAAACTTTTTGATTTTTCTTACCGTGCCGACAAGCGCCAGGTTCCATCAGCTCAAAGCTCTTCCTAGTTTCAAAAACGCAAAAAAAAATTTTTCTGTGGTAACGTGGTAATGGAAAAACCAGATACAAAACTATTTTTCGAATATTTTAGTTTGACGCTGGATTTCTGGTGGTATACAATTGGTCATGTATAGGTTAAGAGTTATGTGCATCGCAGGCCCATACTATTTGTATAAAATATTTTTCAGGTTTTGGTGGCATGTACCGCGTAAAATTGGTACACCCCCGGTATTCATACATCTGCTCATCAATAGTTTTCAATTCACTAAACTTATAACTTTGACTTAAATTGGCGTTTGGCTTCGTCCAAACGCTTCAAAAAGCAGCTGATTTATCAGATTTTGCACCTATATCCCGTGTATTACATTCTGATATAATTTTCTGTCCTTCATGAATTGTTTCTTTAAGAATTATTAGTAAAATATTTTTTACAGTGTGGGATTCTAGAAATGGGTTAAGTCACCAGCCAGTTCCAACTGCACCGCAAAGTTCACTTCTTGTCTAAACTCCATCATTCTCATAATCATCGCTTTCTATCGAGTCAAAGGAATCTTCAATTGCTTCTAATAATATATGGGATTTCAGTGTCTTAAGCTTCCAATGTTATTTGGTGTAGCGATGGAATATATTCTTCATCGCCGTCAGAGTGGATCTTCCTCACTGCTTACTAATGCACTTAACATATTATTTATGTCAGTAGCTTTAAATCTCTTAGAACAGACGATTGCCTTTGAACTCATTTCGTTTGTCTTATGTAAAAAATGGCAAGTTCATCGCGCAGAAGATAAGTGGAACAAAGAATAATAACCGCAATGACCAACTTTATACTTATACTATATATGTATGTATTACAAACGTAAGCTTTTATACGTGGATATTTAGTGAGAAAATGTTGGTCTTCTACGCAAATTTCATATAGGTACCCGGGTACCTTGCAGCGCAATAGAAGGTATTTTTTATTGTCGCGCACATAAGGGTTAAATAAATAAAAAATCTAACCCATAAAAAAAAGTTTTTATTAAAACTCTTTCTTTCCTTATGCGTATAAATTTTGAATCGCTCCGTGACAGTGCGTGACTTTGCGTGACTATTTCAGAATTAATCTCTGGGCACAACAAGTCTATGGACCGAATTTATGCTTCACTGGATTAGGGGAAATGGGGTTTAAATCATTTAGTGACTGGGCGCGACTATGAGTGACTAAGTGTGACTTTCTTATAATAAGTCTTTAGCCACAACCAGTTAGTGGACAAAGTTCCAGATCGATCGAATGGGGCGAAGTGAGGTTTTATTCTCTCCTTGACTGTACGTGACTGTGTGTGACTATGCGTGACTGTACGCGTCTATGTCAAAGTTAATCTTTTTTCATGGCAAGTCTATCGACCACGTTTCAGATCGATTGGATAAGGAGAAATGGGATTCAAAGCACTCCGTGACTGTGCGTGACGATAAGTGACTTTGCGTGGCTACCCCAAAATTAATCTATAGTCACAACAAGATCAATTGGATGAGGGGGAATGGGCTTGCCCCAAGGCAGGCAGACGGAAAGACAGACAGAATGACATAAAGAGATTATGAGCTAGAAGAAGGAATTAAAAAAAAAGAAATAATTATACAGTGTGACAAAAAAACTTATTAAACAGAAATAGCTGGGAGGCCTTTCGAAGATGTGAACATGGTATTTAAATAATTTTTAAACGTCTGTGCATATTCCTCCAACAAACTCATTTTTTACAAAAAAAAAATCTCAATTTTTCAATTTTGAAGATGTTTTTACACATTTTTTATTTAGGAACCGTGAATATTAATTATAAAAGTATGATTCAGTACGAGTAAAAATCTACTGAGTTACAAAATAAAATTAAAATTTTCGAATAAATCCGTGCAAAATGTTTGATACCCTATAGCACTATGCGGTTTGGCATAATGACTTTGTGCTGGTGTTTGTAACTTCTATATATATTTGACTTAGACCCATTTTTTACTATAGCGGTCGACTCAGAATCACTTTCTGAGTCGATTTAGCGATTTCCGTCCGTCCGTCTGTCCGTCTGTGTGTCCACGTAAATTTTGTAATCAGACTACAGGTCGCAAATATGACTATGTTTTGATGAAATCTAGTATATAAGCTTTCATCTGCCATAGGATGAACGCTATTGAAATTGGTAAAATTCAGTCCTTTTTCGGACCTAGTCCTCATACAAATGACCCCCTATGAAGTCGACATGAATTGCCATAAGATCCAAATTAACATATAGATCTCAGTCAAATTGGGCTTGTGTGTGTTTATTATATCTATTAATCCCTATAGGACAATTCTTAGTAATAGGTCCCATATAGAGCTGCTTCCCGAAGTTCACTTAAGTCTATCAAAAAACAAAAATATTGGACAGATTTTCCTCAAATTTGGTATGTATATATTTTTTCAAAGTGACTTTACCAAATATGGTCAGGATCGATCCATGTTTCTATCTAGTCCCCATATAAATAATGCATTCGATATGAAGTTTTTCATATCTGCAGCCAAAAAAAATAAAAACAATTCCCCTCAAATTTGTTTTATGCTTATTTTCTACATCGAATAAGTTGGACCGAAGAGACAGGGTCTCTAAACCATGGTATAGGATATAATGTAGTTGGTCTAGACCGACTATAATTTCTTACTTGTTCGCTTTCTTTTTATGCTCTTTTCGTTTAGTGCAGTTTCTAGTGCGATGCAGGATATCGGTCACACACGTGATTTTAAAAGCAATATTAGAGTGGTTGAAGTATACAGCAAACATTCAATCGCTCTTATAAATCAGTCGCTGGTATGAGCCAGAACTTGTATGTGAATATTGCTGTTCAACTTCAAAACAAAATGTAAAATGTAACAGATTTTCATAACACAATTCAACAGCTTTATGGTCTAGATATAACACTACAGATTTTTTATGAAATAAAAAAAAATTCATTAATAGTTATCTTTTTTAAAGATAACGATAAGACTGTGGGTATATCAGTGCAATAATGCCGGACACTTCTTCTACACTAAAAACCTTTCGCACAAAATTCCACTATTGTAATCGCGGCCTGAGGATTTAAAACTTTCATTTTTACAAATTTAAATCGCAAACGAGATCGCCGAAATCAGTATTTGAAACTCTATGCCGTTGCATTGTCGTAGATTTTGATGGAAGGTTGAATTTGTCTTCCAAATTTTTTTAAGATTCAACAGCAGATATGCTCATATTCGGAACTTTATTATTCACATATGTATATCGATTTTGTAGCAGTTACAACATATGCATAATTTTTCTTTCTGCGTACTTTTTCATCTGGCTTATGAAATAACTAATGGCTTTTGAAAGAGCTATACGTGCAGAAAAGGGCAGAGAAACTGACAGGTGAACTTTAAATTTTTTTTAAATTGTACAGCAATATGCACCAACAAGTTCTGGTTCATATCAGCGACTGAATTTGTAAGAGCGATTGAAAAGTTTGTTCAAGATTTTGAACAAACTAATGAAGTGAATGTAGGAGATTTAAGAAATATTTCGTTGTGTGTAGTTAAGTTTTACCTCTAATTTATATATTTGTTTTCATTTTTTTTTTCCTTTATTTTTTGCAAATCTATTGTTGTGTTTCTTCATATAATCAACATCAGCTGCATTAAAAAATTTAGTGAAAACCTTTAAAAAGGTACTGAATGAGAAAAAGTATGCACGAGTTACTTCTATATGTTTGCGTTTATAACTTCTGAATTAATGTTGACATCCATTTAAATAGTCTGCCGAAAAAGAGGTAAATCTAGAGAGAAAACTCGTTATTTAAATAAATAAATAGTTCCATGAAACCATTGAAATATTTTCCTGTTGGTATTTTGGAATACATTATAAAAAAATCTTAGCTTTTACGGGTATCGTTTGGAGTAAATTAGTTTTTGGTAAATCCACTAATTTGAATTCAGATTGAAAGAAAACATTTTAGAGTTATGTGACTAATACTTTGAACCATTATTCAGTTGATAAATAAAGTTATCTCTTATAATTATTTTTATTTTATTATTTATTATTTCAATATTATTTAAAAATTTCGCAATAATTAAAAAAAATTCCAACTTAAATATAAGTTAAGCACATCTGAACAGATTGTGTTATATCTACAATTTCATCGTGCATTTCAACAATTTCAAAGTAAAATTTTTAAAATTCTTAAACACTCTTGGAATAAGTAAAGTTATCTGTACATTTTAACATATTGCAGCTGTTTGTTAAGTCTTAATTACACACTTTTTTGTACTTTTTTTTGATTTTGTTTTAACTTAAAAACTCTTTACATCTTACATTGTTATCGGTTTAAATTGTTTTTTGTTTTACAAAATGTAAATTGTATATTTATTACTGAAAACTGCAAAGAAACATGTTACATCCGTTTCCTTGTGAAAAATAATAACAAATATTTAGGAATTCTTGGTAAAACAAATATATATATAAAATACATATACATATGTGCATCTATATATTTATGTGGCTATAAATTGTTAAATGTTATATCGTGTTGCTGTATTAAAGTACAGTGGATATAAAAATAATGGAAACTTAAAATTTTATTTCTTTACCTTCAAAAATGTTTGCTTTTTAAAAAGTTTTATATTGCAAGGGTTGCATTTTAATTTTTCAATATGCCAATATCCGAAACAAACGCAAAATCTACTTTCAGAATCGTGCGGCTTAACACGTTTAATAGCTTATATTATCAGAATGTTTTATAATACCCGAACGAAAATTTTTGGTTCATGATAAGCTATAATTTTTGCAATGGATTAACTCTAAGGTAGTGGGCTAATCAACTTACTTCGGGTTTTGGTGCAAAATCAGCATACCGTGGCAAAGCGCTTCGCTGGTATTCTTAATTTGGTTGTGGCCAGCTTTGTCCCAAGACTGATTTCACTGCATTCCCTCTAAAATCAGTTGAGGAATATGTTTCCACAAATCATGCTACAGTATAAGTTTCTTATTTGCTTTTCTTTTTTATATTTCACTGTTTTATCCCTCACTGTATGCACATAAGAATTGCATATGCTTACTTGTGTTTATTTTCTTGTTATAATCATAAAAAATTTCGTAATCCTTAAATACCAAACAAACACTTTGGGCTACAACTGTGGAAATGTATTTATTTATCTGTTTTTTTTTTTTAAATATTTTTTTATTTATTTTTTGTTTTAACACAATCCGTATGTGTTAAAACAATATAAAGCAACACATGCATGAATAAATGAAAAATACTCGTACTTAAATCTAAATTAGAGTGTTTTGAATTTATAAAGTTTGTGATAATTTGAATATGTGACCTTCTCCGAGAAAAGGTACCTAGTGTTTGAAAATTATATTTTTAGAAAAAAATGCATTTAAAGTTTCTACACCCTTTTAGGTACCAGAATCCACAGTTTTTGACACAACCCGTTTTTTGACACACTAGGTCCCTCTTCTCGGAGAAAGTCACATATTCTGACCAAATAAAAAGAAAAGAAAGTCGATCCAAACTGATCAGGATGTTCTGGGCTTCCTTAGCCTAAACAATTTTTTAATGACTTTTTACATTTTTTCCTTAACCTATATATATTAATTATGCCGTTTTCATTCCTGACAAATATGCGACATTATTTGTTATTATTTGTTATTTATTATTTATTTGCACTTTTTTTGAAAAGTATACTTTTTTATCTATTCTCAATTGAGAGTAACCTGATCTTATACATCAATCGAAAGCTCTCAAGGTGCTGTGTCCATAAAATGTATAATGATTATTATCTCCTTTGAAGTCATAGTGAAATATTCAAAAGGAAAGCAACAATGGGAAAATATTCTTGCACTACGACCTGAAAGAAATCAATGACAGCATTTTTTTGTGATTTACGAAGGCTCGACTTTTGCGACCTTTCGATTGATGTATAAGATAAGATTGCTCTTAATTCAGAATATGTAAAACATGACACTTTTGGAAAAAAGTGCAAAAAAAATGCGGCATTTTTTTTAGAAAATAAAACGACATTAGTATTTCAACTCGAACTCAAGAACCTTTGATGACTTCTCATATCATTCTACAGCTAAATTATGGCCAAGGCATAAATAAATAATAAATAATAATAATAAAAAATAATAAATAAATAATAAATAAATAATAAATAAATAATAAATAAATAATAAATAAATAATAAATAAATAATAAATAAATAATAAATAAATAATAAATAAATAATAAATAAATAATAAATAATAATAATAATAATAATAAATAATAAATAAATAATAAATAAATAATAAATAAATAATAAATAAATAATAAATAAATAATAAATAAATAATAAATAAATAATAAATAAATAATAAATAAATAATAAATAAATAATAAATAAATAATAAATAAATAATAAATAAATAATAAATAAATAATAAATAAATAATAAATAAATAATAAATAAATAATAAATAAATAATAATAAATAATAAATAAATAATAAATAAATAATAAATAAATAATAAATAAATAATAAATAAATAATAAATAAATAATAAATAAATAATAAATAAATAATAAATAAATAATAAATAAATAATAAATAAATAATAAATAAATAATAAATAAATAAAAAAAAAATAAAAAATAAATAATAAATAAATAATAAATGAATAATAAATAAATAATAAATAAATAATAAATAAATAATAAATAAATAATAAATAAATAATAAATAAATAATAAATAATAAATAAATAATAAATAAATAATAAATAAATAATAAATAAATAATAAATAAATAATAAATAAATAATAAATAAATAATAAATAAATAATAATAAATAATAAATAAATAATAAATAAATAATAAATAAATAATAAATAAATAATAAATAAATAATAAATAAATAATAAATAAATAATAAATAAATAATAAATAAATAATAAATAAATAATAATAAATAATAAATAAATAATAAATAAATAATAAATAAATAATAAATAAATAATAAATAAATAATAAATAAATAATAAATAAATAATAAATAAATAATAAATAAATAATAAATAAATAATAAATAAATAATAAATAAATAATAAATAAATAATAAATAAATAATAAATAAATAATAAATAAATAATAAATAAATAATAAATAAATAATAATAAATAATAAATAAATAATAAATAAATAATAAATAAATAATAAATAAATAATAAATAAATAATAAATATATAATAATAAATAATAAATAAATAATAAATAAATAATAAATAAATAATAAATAAATAATAAATAAATAATAAATAAATAATAAATAAATAATAAATAAATAATAAATAAATAATAAATAAATAATAAATAAATAATAAATAAATAATAAATAAATAATAAATAAATAATAAATAAATAATAAATAAATAATAAATAAATAATAAATAAATAATAAATAAATAATAAATAAATAATAAATAAATAATAAATAATAAATAATAAATAATAAATAATAAATAATAAATAAATAATAAATAAATAATAAATAAATAATAAATAATAAATAAATAATAAATAATATATATTTTCAATAATATGTACATATAGAAAATGGAATAAAAAATTAAAAAGCTACAGTCCGTCCAGACCGACTATTCGATACTCTATACCAAGCGTTAAGAGAATTGGACGTAGGTAAATTTAATAGGGTGTAGAAATGAAGCATAAACCAAATTTGAGTGGAACTTGAGATTCAAGAAAGGTCATACGGCATACTATATATTTATATATATAATATACAAACCAATTTTGAGAACAATCTGTACAATATTTTTTTTTTTTTGATAGATTTAAATAAAGATCGGGAAGGAAATTTATATGGGGCCATTATTATTTCTTTTATTTATTTATTTTTCTCATCTTATTCCAGAGAACATCTGTGTTCGACATAATTCCACAATAATATTTCTTTAAGAAAATGATGTCAACAGATACAAAAAAATTTTTGTTGATTGGGTTTTGAGAATTTATACTCACTTTTTTTCAAAATCTGACGAGATGCAAAAATAAAATTATTTCAAAAATTCATAACTACACTGTATTCTTAATCGGACCTGTTTCTGGCATTTCAGCCTTCATCATTGCGATAATTGTTATGTTATAATTGAATAGATTGTTTCTATATGAAATTTTTCTACTTAGGGCGGCCGTGAGATTTGACCCTGACCCTTCACGTACATGCACTTTTTTGTCCATGGTTTGACACACTCACCTAAAGTCAGGCCTACGAGCAGTGTGGCTAGGATCAGTTTTCATACCATACAGATTTTACTTCGTATTAATATCAGACGATACAACTCGGTCCAAACAAACAAACGTTATTTTTGAATTTTTTAATATTTTTGCATTGATACTTTTAATTTCCACTATTTTCAGTTTCGTAAGAGTTGCCATGTGTGATGTACGCTTTGTACATGCTACATATTGCACTTTTTACATATATTTTAGATGATGCTTTGAAGCGAAAATTTGTGTTTGTTAGATTTGTAGTCATTTTTAAGATATATTGCTATTAATCGGTCCGATTAAGAATACAGTGTAGTTATGAATTTTTTTAATATATGCTTTCTTCCTCTACACCTCACATTATTGAAACAGAATTAAAATTTGCATATTAATTACAGTATTAATTGCAATATGTCTGAAAAATGACTGCAAGTCTAACAAATTTAAAATTAATTATTTGTGACCGAAAACTAGTCATAATATTTGAATTAATTTAAATTTCTTTTTATTACATGAAGTGTTCTCTTCTTTTTTTTATAATTGTAGTAAAAATATAATATTTTATTCATTCATTTGAAAAAGTTCATATCGGGTGCTATATTTTGGTCCGAAAATCTACCGATCCTGATCATATTTGTTAAAGTCTTTTATTATTTCAAAAATATTTGCATTCCAAATTTGTGAAAATTCTTTTCAGTAATGTTTTAATTTTGGACTTTTGATAAGTAGATGTAACAAACATACACAAGCCAAATTTAATTGAGATCTATGTGATTATTTAGATTTTATGAAAATTCAATTTTATATGATAGAGGTCATTTGTAAGGGAACTAGAAATAAACAAGTACCTATTGTCAATAATTACAAGAGCGTTCCTTCTGTAGTTGATAAAAGCTTTCATAACGTATTTCCGACCTGTAGTTTGTTTGCAGGACACATAGACGGACAGACAGACGATAAGACGAACGGCCGAATATCGCTAAATCGATCTAGAAAATGATTTTGAGTCAATCGGTATAATAAAAGATGGATCTGGTCCAAATATTTATGGTAGTAACAAAAATCAGCCCAAACCCATTCTACTTTTACCCTCACCACCTAGGGTATTTTTAAACGACCGAATCCCGCCAATCAATTACCAGTACCTGCCGACCGAGAAGGCATGTCCCCTTAACGTGGACACCACATAAATAAGAGGGACCGGACCTTCGTAGATTCCAAACAAGGGCTGGCAAATAAATTGTGTGGTCGTAAATGACTTATGGCTCTACAAGATATGATCAAATTTAAATTTGATAAATGAAACTCTGAATCAACATCACCATTTGCAAAGTTGGATACAAAGATAATACCCAGCATGGTCCTCATACTCTTACGACATGGGAGTCTGACAAGCCTTAAGGCGGTTGGTGACACTCACAAAAACCCATCAAAGAGCGCATATGTGTGAGTGTCGCATGCATTAAGCTTTAAAGGCGACGTACAAATAAACACATCAAACAGCATTTGTATTTTGATTTTGTAGCTTCGCATCAAATTGTAGTTATAATTTTGTATAAATTTTATCATGTTTCTAAACTTTATATTAATATAAATTTTGATAATTTCAAATTACTCATTATTATAAATTATAAAATTATTAAATTATAAAACAACAAATAATTAAATATTTATATATGGGGCAGTCCAGGTAAAAAAAAAAACTTTTTGAGCACTATATCTCCGATTGGGATAAAATGGAAAGAGACCTTGTACTAAGAAAAGCTTGCAATAAAATTTTGAGCTTGATTAATGGTGAAAATCGCGTTTTTTCGAAGTCAAAAATTTTTTCCAATATTTGGGACTTGAATCTCTTTAGAATAAAAATTATTTGGAAAAAAAAATTCGAAAATTTTTAAATGGGACTTGAATCTCTTTAGAATAAAAATTATTTGAAAAAAAAAATTCGACAATTTTTAAAGATTTTTGTAAAAAACGATGTTTTTTAAAAAACTTGGTCTAGCAAAAACTAGCATTCTTCAAAAATTTTCTAAAAAAATATATGTTAAAGCTGCATCTTCCCTTAAAATTGTGAGGAGTAGAACAAGTTAATCGGGAAAAAAAAACACCGGATTTACATACATTTTTGTAAGGCAACCTATAAAAATTTTTAAAGGAACGAAGCAATTTTTTTTTTTATATCAAAGCACTGTGGAAAACATAATTGTTTTTTTGATAAACTAAACAATCGCTGCAGAAAACACTTGGATAAAGCCACATTTTCGGCTTGAGCAGAGCCGCTATTGAAGCTATTAAGCTGAAATTTTGTTTGTTTTGAGTTTTTACGGCAAACTAGTCCATTTTTAGCAGGTCAGATAAGCTTCCAAAAAGACTATGCGATTTTTTTGCATTAGCTAAGCTACCTTCTTAACATTTTTATGCTTCAAAAGGAATTTCCGACTGTTTGGATCATGACACTATAGCCGTTTACATGTTCTAACGGAGACTAATCGCCTTTTTGAAGGAAAAATTTTCTGTAGTGAAAGAAATAAAATATTTTTCTGTTGGAGCCCCACATCAGTACAAAGACAAGAGAAATTTTGTAAACCTGCTGAACCATTTGAAAGGATTTGGCGTTGCAGCAGAGTGGCTCTTTTTGTCACAGCTAATGAAAAGGGTGCCTGTGGATGGTGTAGCCGATAGTCTGAAGTGTTTGGCTAGACGATATTACCTCCAACAGGGAACAAGAGGTGAAATTTTGACGGCAAAACAATTATTTAAGAGGGCAAAAGAAAATCTTAAAAACCGCAACGTTTTCTTTTGCTCATCTCCGAACACGAAAAGTCTACGGAATATTTGAAGGCAAGGTTTGAAACTTGTAAAGCTATCAAAGGTACACTTAAGCTTCATTTTGTGTCCACTTCGAACGAAAACTCAGTAAATGTTAAAACACCTTAAAACAGCTTAAAAATAAAATTTTAAATTTTATAATTTAAAAATTTTAAATTGTAAAATTTTAGAATTTTTTTTTTTCAAAAAGTTGTTTTTCTAAAAAGATTCAGCCATTAGAAGCTTATAAAACCTATAAAGGAGGTCCCGTCAAGCTCAAAATTTTTTTGCAAGCTTTTATAAGCTCAAAAAGTTTTTTTTTTCACTTGGACTACCCCATTTACATATATTACTATTAATTTTTATATAAAAATTAACAAAAAGATTACTTTAATCAAGAAATCAAAAAAAAAAAGAGTTCTTTCCGCACATGTGTTTAGCGTAAAAAATTCAAACCAAATGAAACAACTAAGTCCGGCAACGATGAAATAATAAGTCGTCAAATAAAAATATAAAAAATTTTTGATTTTCATCAAACGCAGGCGACAACGTGTACGTTTAGCCGAGAAAGAACGATCGCACGCATACAACTTTTTGTTTGATGGGTTTATTTGAGCATCGCCAGTCACCTTTAGTGCAACAATATATCGCACCTCTATCTCTAAAGTGATTCAACTCAAATTTTTTCAATTTTCACTTTTTGCAAGAAAACGATACACAGTGGTCATATCTATCCACTGTAAAAGCCTTACATCGGTTTTTCTAGTCTTTCGTAAAAAAAATACAACTGTAACCCTCTTTGTGTTATAAGAGTAGCTTTTTTGTAATCCACTAAAAAACACATTTTGAGTTGCACCCATAAAACTTGCTATATTTGATGTTCACTGAAAAAATCGCTATTACCTGCTATTGTTGTATACTTATTATTTGCAATTCTTTACAACGAAACAACTGTTTTTAAATTTTATAATAAATATTAAAAAAAACCTCTTTTTTGGCTCTACTGAAAATTTGTAAATTTTGAGTTGACTCACTTTAGATGTACAGGTGCGATATGATGGTCATCACAAGCCATCACAACTCCTACCTAAGCTCCGTAGATAGAATAACAAAAACTTTTACTGCACAGGCTCAATTTCATTGGCTTCAACTTGATAATATGGGTTCCATTTTATTAATGCATATTCCAAAATTGGCCTCACATAAAACTGTTTATTATAAATACAGAAGAAGAAGTTAGTAGTTATAAAACAAATCAGGTAGAAATTTAAGAATACAAATTGGTCTAATAACAGTTCGTAGCTTTATTGGCCTATAACTCATATATCGAAGAAAGTTTAAGGTGATTGCCCCAGCAACGAAGTTTTATTAAAATGAAAAGCATAATAGTTCCGTCGATCAAAATTTTTACCGTTCAGTAATTAAAGATAAAATTTATAACATTTTTTTAACTGAGTGGTGCTCTAATGCATATAATGCTGAAACCCAAATTTTAATGTAGAAAGGGTGAAGTAAACTTATTTTTTTAAAGCAAAATTGATGAAATAAAATGAAATAATTCAAACCAAATTAATAAAACAAAATCCCCAAGTGAGAAAAAGATTTCAGAAAAAAATTCTCAACTTTAAAGCACATTGACATAATTGTGGCAATCAGTATACGGGCTTTGTTCCAGGTTCCACCTAGTTGCAATAAGCTGCTTGTTTTATTGATTTCTTTATTGAAAATATCAGAATTTATTAATTTTGTACAATACAGAATAGAATGTAGAATACAAATGATAGTTATATTAGTTTTATAGTTATCACTAAACTTGCCGCTATTTTTCAGCTAAGTAAGATTATTACACCATCGCTATTGCTTTCATAACTTTAAGTCTTAGCCATTGTAGCTAAAGAGTATTCCTGGCAACAAACGCCTGGCTTATGGAATTAAAATGTTTGAAAAATATAGACAGGAGCTTTTCTTTAATACCTAAATATTTTACAAAATTTCTTACCACACAGCTGTAGCTCAACTGTTCAAGATATTTCGTAATTGTTTTGTTCTATTTCACTCTAATTCTTTACAAAAAAGCAATTTCCTAAAATTGTGTTTCAAGTTTATTTATTTGCAAACATGAGTACTTTAATGAAAAACAAACATTTGGTTGGTATGAACAATATGTTGGTTTTGTTAATTATTTTTAGCAAATAAACAACATCATCTGGGTAATGCAGACGTATGAGTGCTATTTATTTATTTATCTATTTAATACTCATACGTCACGTTTCCAATTTCACTACAAAAAGCTACTATTAAATCGCACTTCACCAAACTGATAAACACTCTGATATAAAAATATTTATTGTGCAATTACTAGACACAGTTAATTTTGAGTAATTTGCATTTATACTCTTCTATTCTAAATAAAATGCAACTCCAAATCAAACAACAAGTGTCAGAAATATTATTGAAAAAAAAAAAACAGAAGCACTCAAAATTTTATTAAACACCATAAAAAATTTAAGTGCAAAAAAAATATGTATAAAACAATACAAAGTTTTTACGAGCATCATCATGACTGCATAAAAATTCATTTATACATATTTATTCGAGTTCGTTATTTTAATAGACCCTTAAATGGTCATGAATATTTATTAGGATGTAGTACGAGTTTGTATGAATGATAGGAACAGAAAATTATTCATATTTACCACTTGATATCCTTGAAAATGTTTTACACGTACAAAATGTTTATTTAAGACAACCCTTCAATACACATTAGACTTGATAAGGTATAATTGTGTTAATTGGTCTATAAGGTACGGTTTATTTAGGATTGATTAAAATGTATTGATTAGAAGGTGAATTAAGTCTGTGCAAATAAAAGTATCTATTAAATAAATAAAGAAATTAATAATAAATAATTTCAACAGTAAATGATAATAAATAAAAAACAAAAATGTTTCAAATTATGTTACCTTCACCAATGAGCAAATATTTTTTTATTTATTTATTTATTAGATATTTACAAAAGTTTATTTTATAATATTTAGGATCATTTAATAATAATTATCTATAATTAGCATAACGTTATAGTTGTGCAACAGATTGGTATTATAAATCTGATTTTCAGTTTATTTAGAAATGTATCTATAATATTAATAGCCTAGACGATTTCTTGTGACCGATGTTTTATTCTACACTTTTATCCCGATTTTGACCAAGCGTATATTATTTAAAAGGTGTTTCTTTTTGGCCGGTTTGTATATGTACAGATTTTTAATTGTTTTTATTTATTTTGAGTAAATTGCATTTAAAGTTGCTACTAAACACATACATAAAATTATACAATGCTATGTGCGTCTTTATTAAATTTGTTAATGGGTTTTTAATAAAAATGAGTTTGTTTTTTTGTATTGGTTTGCGAATTGGCTATAATTGTGTAGCATACCCTTCAGGTCATTATTTAATGAAAAAACTAAATTTCCTAGAGTTTACACTCGAATTTCGAGGGCTGGAATCTGTTAAACTATTTAAGCTGGAACTCAAGTTTCCATAAATCGAAGCTGATTTTTGCATTTTTCCATATTACAAAAAAATAATTCCAAAAGTAAATGATAATATTGCATTTGTAAAACAGTCAACAATTGAAATTAAAATTATTATTAGAAACAATTGAAAAACGTATGATGGAATATTTAAAAAATTATGAAATAAAATGTTGAAGTACTAAAAAACTTAAATGGAAATAAATTTGAAATAGAAAATATAAATAGAGATATGTATAATGCAATTGAGAAAAATAATATGATAGTATGTAATGTAAGAAAGAGCAGTCAAAAATACAAATGTCATATCGAAAATGTCATACGCGAAAACATTGTCAAATAACATAGTGATGTCAGAGTTATCATAATATAAGGGTCGATGCTGATTTCGAATAAAACACAAATTATTTAGGAAATTATTGTTATTTTTTCTTATTATGATAATATGGTATAGTTGACGCTGAGGCATAATTGAGGTTCTATGCCGTTAATGTGCCGAATTGTCTCATCCTTTAACTCTTGATCTGTTGCTGGCTTATCGGCGTACACCTTTTCTTTCAAATAACCCCAAAGAAAGAAGTTCAGCGGTGTCAAATCACACGATCTTGGCGGCCAATTGACATCGCCACCACGTGAGATAGCACGGCCATTGAATTTGTCGCGCAAAAGAGCCATTGTTTCGTTAGCTGTGTGGCAAATGGCACCGTCCTGTTGAAACCACATATCGTGCACATCCATATCTTCCAATTCGGGCTATAAAAAGTTCGTTGTCATCTCACGATAGCGAACACTATTCACAGTAACTGCCTGACCGGCCTCATTTTGGAAAAAATACGGCCCGATGATGCCGCCAGCCCATAAACCGTTGGTTTTTCGACAATTAGTCTTTGATTATCATTCGCCCAAATGCGGAAATTCTGCTTGTTGACGAATCCACTGAGGTGAAAATGTGCCTCATCACTGAAGATGATGATTTTCCACTGTTGCCATATCTTGCCACCATTCTGACCATTGACGACGTTTGGAATGGTCAAGGGGCTTTAGTTATTGAGTCAATTGCACCTCGTTAGCGTGTAAATGCAAGTCTTTATGCATACTGTTCATCAACGACGTGCGTGAGAGGAGCAATTGTTGGGCACGACGACGAGTTGAGGTGTACGGCTCCTCAGCCACACTATCGCGAACAACAGCAATATTTTCTGCAGTACGAGCTGTACGATCATGCACTGTTGTTTTCACATCTCCTACAGAACCGGTTTCCTCAAACTTTTGCACGATTTTTCTGATTGTATGCATATTTGGATGATTAAATTGACCGAAAAAATCACGAAGTGCACGATATGCATTTTTATTTGAACGCCCATTTTCATAATAAGCCTGAATAACTTTAGTGCGTTGCTCGATTGGGTATCTTTCCATGGTTCAAATTGAATTAGTCTGACATTGAGAAATTTCAAAGAAATGCAGAAAAAAATTGACGTTTAGCTGTGGTTCACATTCAACATCGGCCCTTAAAATTTTACTACCCTTTAGAAGAAATGGTAGCATGGTTATTTAAAGCGATTTTACTGAAGAACGAGAAAAAATTAAGGAGGAAATACTAAATTTAATAAGTGAAAATTATGAAATCAAAGTTCCAGAAAAAGATCGATATGAAATTATTATAATTTATAAGAATTTAAAAATACCCGAAGAAAAATTCATAGAGAAAACATAAAACAAAATGAAAAAGTGAAGAATTGCGAAATGGAATTAATAAAAATATTTGAAACAAAAAGGTATAAAAGAGCAATGTTTAATGCAAAAATATAAATTAACAATGAGTCATATCCAAAAGTCATATCAGATCAGAGATTTAATGTTGGATGGGATAGATGTAGAGTATTCGATGGTATAAATATAATACAGTCTTTTAAATATCAAGAATATATTAATAAATCGTCGGAATGCAAAAATTAAGAAATATGTAAAAGAAGAGTAAAAAATATAAAAAGGAAATACTAATGAAATGTTTTAACTGTACAAATGAAAGTAAAAGATTAACTTAAGACTTGAAGACCAATAACTGGAAATGTCGGGTATATAAAAATAGACTTATTGTTTAAAAAAGAAAATAATAGATTTAACAATGTAATAATCAAAGAAAATGCATAAAATATATACTAACATTGAAGACCTAAAAAAGAACTTTAATCAACTGGAAATTACTGTTGACTTAGATAAACCAAATTTCGTAATTCTGAGTTAAGCCAATCTGACTAAAAAAATAGATAAAAAGGAGATTAAAATAAAACAATATGACCTTTATGGTACGTTTGCAAATCCACCTTAAACTGGAGATTCCAACATATATTGGTTTAAAGATTTTTATGAAAACAAATTGGAAAGTACACTAAATGATAACGGCATAAAAATAACGAACAATTATACTAGAACAACACAAAAATCTATAACCTTAATTGGCCGCCCGACTGTCCACTATCCTACAGGCCTATAAGTCACTTATCATCACTAAGCAAGATATTAGAAAAACTCATTAAAGAAAAACATATCGGCTTTATCGACTTTATTGACACAGAAAATATATTGCCGACTCAACAATTTGGCTTCCGCAAGGAGCATAATACGACTCAGCCACTTGTCAGAAAACGAAACTTGTGCAATTCAAATTTCATAAATGGAAAATTTACGGGAATGATACCATTAGACATCGAAGCAGCATTCGATTCTGTCTGGCATAATGACCTTATATATAAAATGATAAGATTTAACTTTCCAATTCAACTAATTTTAATAATACAAAGTTATCTATCAGAGAGATCTTTTAATGTTCTCATTGGTTCCAAATACTCAACAAAGACTGATATAATAGCGGGATGCTCTCAGGGCTCCTGCCATTCACCAATATTGTACAATATATATACAGCCGACTTCCACTCTCAAAAAGGTTGTGTTACCTCTATTTTTGCGGATACGGCGATTCTTAGCTCAGGAATACTATCGACTGCTGTTCTATCCATCTTACAAACAGCGTTATCTGATGTTAACAGCTATTTTAAAAAATTGAAAATTCTTGTCAGTTCACAAAAGACCTAAGCAATATATTTTAACAGAATGCGTAAACCGTGTTTCTTACCCCAAACCTCCATTTCTTGCAACAACAGTTCAGTACCCTGGTAAAACATTTAGGCTTTACTTTGGATCCCAAACTTAAATTCAAACATCACGTATCATATGTTATTGACAAAGTTAAAAAGCTAACAAGGCTTTTGTATTCATTAGTAAACAGGAACACCAACCTCAACATTAACAAGTAAGAAAATTATAGTCTAGATCAACTATACGATACCCTATACCATGCGTTTAGAAACCCTATCTCTTAGGTCCAACTAACTGGACATTGAAAATAAGAAAACCAAATTTGAGTGGGATTTTTATTTATTTTTTTGGCTGCAGATATGAAAAAGTTCATATGCTATATCTATAAAGGGACTAGATCCAAAAATGGACCGATCCTGATCATGTTTGGTAAAGTCTCTTGTATTTTGCAAAAATATGTACAAACAAAATTTGAGAAGAATCAGTGCAATATTTTTGTTTTTTAATAGATTTAAGTGAAGATCGGGAAGCAGCTCTATATGGGGTCAAAGGGATCATTTTTGGACTACTCATTAGTGGATGTAATGAACGCATACAAACCCAATTTGAGTAAGATCTATATGACAATTTGGATCTTATGGCAATTTATGTCGATTTCATATGTGTAATTTGTATGGGGGCTAGGTCTGAACATGGACCGCTTCCCACCAATTTCAACAGCGTTCATCCTGTGGCCGAAAAAAGCTTATATACCAAATTTCATCAAAATATATTCATATTTGCGACCTGCAGTTTGATTACAAGCTTTACATGGACACACAGGCGGACGGACGGACGGACGGACGGACGGACATTGTTAAATCAACTCAGAAAGTGATTCTGATTCGATCGGTATAATTAAAGATGGGTCTAGGTCAAATATTTTTGGTTGTTACAAACAGCAGCACAAAGTCATTATACCCAAAACACATAGTGGTATAGGGTATAAAAACAAAAGTCTAATACTAAAATCTATCTTCCACGCCGTAATGTTTTACGCTGCTCCAGTTTGGTCTACTGCTGCGCGGTGTCATGTTAAAAATGTACAGATTGCTCAAAACAAATTATTAAAAATGATATAGAATTTGCCTTGGCATTACTCAATACAACGACAACACACATTAGCGAACGCTGATCTCGTGGCAAACAAGATTGAAGGGCTTACGATAAACTTCAATTCCAAATGTGTTAATTCGGAATTTATCCACATTAGTGAGCTTATCTCATCATAATTTTATCCTTAACCCTTAATCTTGTTATCTTAAAAATAAAACCCAAAAAAAAAAAAAAATTTAATAAGGTATTTTGAGAATTTTTAACTCACAATATTACAAATTGTGTAAATTCAATTCATTATATATTATTGTTAAATATATTTAATTTTAAATATAATAAAACCAATTTTAATGTATTACAATGCAATGACATAAATGATTTGAATAAAAGAAAAATAAATGAAAGCATCACTTAAATGGTTTAATAAGAAACTCAGAATACTGAAAAGAGAGAAAGTTCTTAAATACCAAAAAGGAATTATTGAAAATGCGGCATGGAATAGTTATAAATTAATAAGAAATACAAATAAAGTTAAGAAAACGAAACAATAAGCAATACAAATAACCAGAAATCAATGTGGAGCAAAATAAGAGAACTAGTTCTAAGGAAACCCAGATTTGTGATAAAAAGACTGTGAATATAACATGAGGACAATTTTGAAATATCCGAAAATTTTAATAATTATTTTTTTAAATGTGTTAACTAAATAAGAAACTCCATTGAAAATGTGCAATACAACAATAATATATCTGTGATAGGCTCAAATTTCAAATTCTGTGCAATATCTTTACGAGAACTAAAAATTATATGTAAAAATATGAAAATTAAACCAGAGTACAATAAAATATCTAACAAAATAATCTTAGAAAACCGGAACATAACAGGCAATATTATGCTTAATAGCATAACTAAGTCGCTTAGAACTGGAGTTTTCCCCAACAACTGGAAGGAATCGATGATAACACCTATAGAAAAAGAAAAACTACTATCAAATGTGAAGAATACGGTCCAATAACACATTAAAAATATGTGTAGGAATTATTGTAAAGATAGCTTAAAATCAATTGGAGTATTATATGGGAAAACACAAGTTACACAGGATACTAAAGTATTGGCTATTTTTCTAGACTCCAAAAAAAGCGTTCGAAACAATTGACAGAAGTATCTTGCTGGCAAATTACTGATGTTAATAATGTTGAATCAAATGCAATAGTGCATGATTTTGGAGTGGCCCAAGGCTCAATTTTAGGAACTATTTTATTTATTACTAGTATACCCTGTCGCGCTTCGCTACGACCTTCCGAGACTTGTTGGCATATTTTACTGCATAATCATATTTTTCTACGAAGGGTTGTGCAATTAAAATATTTATTTAATTTATTTTATATTTTTTTTTTTATTTCAATGCTTTCTGATATCTGTGTTCACAAGAAATATCCGCCTAAATCGAAAATCATGCTTTCGAGAAAAAAAACTTTTTATATAAATATAATTGGGCATCATTACGACTTAGATCAGTATGTTTTCATTAATAACTTTATAATAAACAGTGTAAGAGAAATGGGGATTTCACGTAAATATAAAGATTTTTTAGCAGAATATGATAGTATACATAACTCAAATCGGCGAAAATCATTCTTTCAAGAAATATAACTGTTTATATAAATGTAATGGAGTTTTATTACGACTTAGGTCAGTATGTTTTCATTAATAACTTCTAAAATAACAGTGTTAAAATATGGGGATTTCACGTAAAAATTATGCATTCTTAGTAGAATATGATAGCATGCATAACTTAAATTGTTCTTAAGTCGACGTAGGCGGTTATCGCTTGTGACCACAGACATACAATTTTATTATTCTTTTTCATTCGGTGCAACAATTATCAAATTTTCGGCATTCCTACTCTGGAGCACTTAACTATTGGATTTGAATTTAGAATATCATTTGGCAATTATTCATTTTAGCGATTTTTGATTTTGGCGATTTTTGGTTTCAGCGATTTTTGACTTGACCTATTTTTAAATTTGATAATTCTTATTTTTGGCGATTTTTATTTTTTTTTTTCGCGATTTTCGGTTTTTGCGATTTTTGATTTTGGTGATTTTTGAATTTGGCGATTCTGCCCATAATTTTCAAGACTTTCGTAGTACTTCATATTTTTTGTGTAGAAGGCACCACGCCCAATAATCCCATTTCGCCCAATTTTGTCGGAATATTCACATTAATATCTGATGGGCTCGTCCAAAGTTTCAAGGCTTTCCCTTTTATAGTACTCCAGTTATATGATATTATATATTTATTTGGTATACAAGTATAATGCACAACAAAGATTAGAACTAAATATAATAAATTTCATACAAAAAATAAAAAACGGAGCTGCACCGAGTATTTGATTGAACAAATATGGTACGTTGGTGAGGTTGAACCATACAGCCTGAGAAATGATACGGACTTGAGGCTACAGCGAGCAGATACTAACAAAACTACTATGTTATAAAGGATTAGTATTAATAATGAATTAAGTGCTAATTTTTTTGAAGAAAACTTGTAATTTTTATGAGAAGTAATAATATACTAGCAGATTCCAGCCCTCGAAATTCGAGCGCAAATTCTAGGAAATTTTATTTTTTCTTAAATAAAGACCCTAAAAGTATGGTAATCAATTATTGCCAATTCACAAATCAACACAAAAACCAAACTCATTATTTTACAAACACATTAACAAATTTAATAAACACACACATAGTATTGTATAATTTTATGTATGTGTTAGTAGCAACTTTAAATGAAATTTACTCAAAGTAAAGGAAAAAATTTCAAAATATGTAAATCTGCAAAACGGCTAAAAAGAAATACCTTTCAAATAATATAAGTTTGGTCAAAATCGGGATAAAACAGTAGAACAAAACATCAGTCACAAGAAATCGCCAAGCCTAGTATTATTATAGATACCGCAGATCATATAAGTAATTTATTAAATAAAATGTCATGAAAAAGTATTCAAAAGCCTACTTTGAGGCGGTAGGTTTTTAAAACTTTTTTCATGATAATAAACATTTAAGTTACGTCTTTATTTAAAGAAAAATCTCAGAAATGGTCAATATTATTTTTAAAAAATTTAACACATGTAAAGAGCGTTAAAAATTAATATAATTGGCATCGTTAGCTCAAAACTGACAAAAATGGACATACGTGGTTATTCCAGAAAACCACAGATATAACATATATATGAAATAAATAATCCAACATTATACATATCTTAACAATTATGAAAATACGCCATTTTTCGCCTTTAAAACCTTGATTAATTAAAAAAAAAATGGGCAAAATAAAGCCCAATTATAAGAATAGTACAAAAAGAAGAAGAAGAAGAGTGCAAAAACTTCCATTGACATACATTTTTTTAAATAACTAGAAGAATGTCTCTCACACAATACGCATAACACTGTTAATGCTTTGATGAAGGACGTTAAGAAAGCAGAAGGTTCACGAAATTATGAAAATAAATTTTACCTTTATTTTGTAAAATTATAACAAACTTTATATTTGGTCCATAGCCTGGTTTGAATTATAAACAGCATTAGTTTGTTGCTTTTTATCTTCACGACACTGCAAAGGCTTATACGTATATAATTTGTTGCTCAAACTGACAAAAAGTCTGGAATACTGTCAAAATTCTGCTAAGCTCTTGAATTAATTCCTTTTTTAATACCAAAACAGCACAACAGTAAAATGGCCAAAATATTGGCAGCACACTAAAGTCATCTATTGTCTAGTAAATTAACTAAAAATGTAAAATTTACACATGTCATATCTAGTTGAATTTAACATTTCGCAAAACAACAAATTTTGTTTTTGTTTATGCCGTAGAACACATGTCAGGCAAAGTAAATAAAATCAACAACAACAACAGCAACATTAAGAACAAAAACTTCCAAAACAAAAGCATCAAAAAAATGTGTAAATGTTACACTTCGGTTGCCAGTCATTGTCTAATGACTATTAGGAAGACAAAGCAGACAAACACTTACATGAAAACTTACACAAATATGCATTTTTACTTGCACAGCGACCGAAATAAATATAGGTTCAGTGGAAACTAATCGCAACAATGCAATTTTGTACATATTTTAAATTTGTTTCTCTATGGTTTAATATTGGTTTTCGTATTTTTCATAGATATATCCCATTAATATAAGTGTTATAGCTACAGTTTTTAGAAGAGATCAATTAAAAGGCTTCGAAATAGAAATATAATTTGAAATTAATAATTTAATTTAATTATTTAAAAACTAGCAGATTCCAGCGATGGAAATTCGAGTGCAATTTTTAGGCAACTTTATGTTCCAACATAGTCAATTCACAAACCAATATTTTTATACCCTATACCACTATGTGGTTTGGGTATAATGACTTTGTGCTGCTGTTTGTAACAACCAAAAATATTTGACCTACACCCATCTTTAATCTGATTCGATTTAACGATGTCCGTCCGTCCGTCCGTCCGTCTGTGTGTCCATGTAAAGCTTGTAATCAAACTGCAGGTCGCAAATATGAATATATTTTGACGAAATTTGGTATTTAATCTTTTATTGGCCGTGGGATGAACGCTATTGAAATTGGTGAGAATCAGTCCATGTTCAGACCTAGCCCCCATACAAATGACCCCTATGAAATCAACATATGTTGCCATAAGATCCAAATTATCATATAAATCTTAGTCAAATTGGGTTTGTATGTATATATTACATCCATTAATCAGTAGTCCAAAAATGATCCCTATTAGACAACTCTTAGGGCCCCATATAGAGCTGCTTCCCGATCTTCACTTAAATCTATCAAAAAACAAAAATATTGCACTGATTCTTCTCAAATTTTGTTTGTACATATTTTTGCAAAATACAAGAGACTTTACCAAACATGGTCAGGATCGGTCCATTTTTGGGCCTAGTCCCTATATAGATATAGCATCCGATATGAACTTTTTCATATCTGCAACCGAAAAAATTAATAAAAATCCCACACAAATTTGGTTTATGCTTATTTTCTATATCCAGTTAGTTGGGCCTGAGAGATAGGGTATCTAAACACAAGTAATTTTCTTACTTGTTTATTTTTCATTTTGTGGTAATAGATCAAAATAAAAAAAAAATTATCAAAATAATGAAAAGTCCCTTCTCCAGATGACCCGAGTCTGTATAAGACAATTGCTAACTGGTACTCAACTGGAAATTGCTCAAATGAATGGGGTTGGTTAAATTCTGTATCTCCAGAAATCACAGATACCAAAAATCTGTTGTCATTTAATTGGGTTAAGACATTTAGTGACCATTTCATTGATTTTGGAACCGAATTCCAAGCTCCGCGGCGGTACATTTTAACTAAAATAATGTCATCAACTAATTCATCTAAAATTTGGTCAATGGCATCATGTTCACATATATCTACAAAAGGAGAGTAGTTATATTTTGTATTGTTTTAATATTGCAAGTAATACCGTACCTTTCAGAATCTCTGCAAATTCTATTTTGTCAACTGCATTTTGTACTAAAAAATGTATAGTTTTTCCCTTTTCCATAATTTTTGGCATTTTCTTATCTGCAAATTCTTGTTGATATTATAAGTTTTCAAATTGATAAAAAAGCAAAGCAAAAAACAGCCGATTTATTAGTTTACAATACACAACATAAAAGACATTCACGCTTGTATTATAAAATCGCTGTAAAAATAAGAGGGTTGTAAATTTAACACCGAGAGTGAATACTGCTATTATTGCGAATGAAGATAACAAACACATTAACAAACACATTAACAAATTTAATAAACACACACATAGCCTATGTATAATTTAAGTATGTGTTAGTAGCAATTTTAAATGCAATTTAATCAAAACAAAGGACAAAATTTAAAAATCTGTAAATCTGCAAAACGGCTAAAAAGGAATACCTTTCAAATAATATACGTTTCATCAAAATGGCGATAATACGGCAGAACAAAACATCGGTCACAAGCAGAGCTCAGATTTACTCGATTTTACTCGCGAGTGAAAAATACTCGCGAAGAAGAGTACTCGAAGAGTACGAGTGTTACAAAAAGTTTACTCTCTACTCGTTTATTTTATGTGGGAGTACTCGCGAGTACTCCTTCTTAAAAATTAAGAGTGGGAGTAAAAATCTTCGAAATAGCGTGAGAGTTTACTCTTAAGAGTGAAATCGAGTGGAAAAATATAAATTGCAGGTATGTATGTAAAAAAGAAACACTCGACAATATTTTGATACTAAAATTAAATAATGAACTACTTAAAAATGTAAAATATTGAAAAATACATATAAGATATTAAAAAACCTAAAAGGATACAATTCCCACTGTTATTAATTATGATTGCAAAATTCTTACCGAGTGCTATGTAGCTGTGTAATTAACTTCAAAGAACTACATACAAACATACATAAATACATACATTCATTCATTCATACATATACATAAATATATTTTATAAAATAAAACTATTAAAAAAAAATAAAGACTAGAGTACTCGGCAAGAGTATAATCTGCTCGATGTCGAGCGTATTTTACTCGCACTCGAAATCGAGCGAAGCATATGCGCTCTTATTCGAGTGGCATAGAAAAATAGAGTATACTCGAATTTTTTTTTCACTCGCAGGAGTACTCGCGAGCGAATTCGAGCGAGTTTCACTCTCTACTCGAATTCGAGCGAAGATTTCGGAGCTCTGGTCACAAGTAATTGCCTAGCCTATTAATATTATAGATTAGTAATTCGTAAGTTTTTCATATCATCAAAGATACGACCTTTCATTGAATTGACTAAGCCTTTTTCAACTTCTCACAAAATATTCGGACATGACTTTCTTAAAAAAGTTCTTAAAGAATTATCATTATATTATTTCTTTCTGTTGCAATGCACTTTGCGAGCTAAAATGCCCCATAGAATTTCTGTTGGTTTAAGATACGAAATTCAACCATGTCAATTCTAATTCGCAATATTTGTAAGCAAAATACAGTCCTTCATCATTTGCAGTATCATGTTCTCTTAATGTTAATATAGATTTATTTCCAGCATTTTCCCATGAGCTATGAACTCATTCTATTACAAATCCAAGCTTCGGCAAGTTTTGATTTTGAGCCTAAAAAAATTTTCAAATTAAATTGTTAATTATTTTTTTTTATCACTTCAATAAAATTGTAGTAGATCAGAGCTAATTAAATGCATATTCATATTTGCGACCTGTAGTTTGATTACAAGGTTAAGCTGGACACACAGACGGACGGAAAGACGAACACACGGACGCACGGAAAACGCTAAATCGCCTCAGAAAGTGATTCTGAGTCGATCGGTATAATAAAAGTCTGATATAGGTCAAATATTTTTGGTAGTTATCTGTAATATTAATAGGCTAGGCGATTTCTTGTGACTGAAGTTTTGTTCTACCGTTTAATCCCGATTTTTACCAAACGTATATTTTTTGAATAGTATTTCTTTTAAGAGATTTTCAGATTTATAGATTTTTAAATTTTTTCCTTTGTTTTGAGTAAATTGCCTTTATAGTTGCTACTAACACATACATAAAATTATACAATGCTACGTGTGTATTTATTAAATTTCTTAATGTGTTTGTAATAAAAATGAGTTTGTTTTTTGTGTTCATATGTGAATTGGCTATAACTGATTAGCATACTTTTAGGGTCTTTATTTAATGAAAAAATAGAATTTCCTAGAATATGCGCTCGAATTTCGAGAGCTGGAATCTGTTAGTAATTATTAAACTTTAACAGAGTAAACATTAATTTTGACAGTTAGTGATGAAGCATTTTGTCTTCTGCTATTCGCTACAAAAATATATTACCAAATACTAACTTCAACTATTGAGTTAATCACGAGATGGAATAATCTTCAACCCAATGTGCAACTACACGTCTTTCCGTCTATCCGTCTGTGTGTCCATGTAAACTTTGTAATCAAACTAAAGGTCGCAAATATTAATATGTTTTCATGAAATTTGGTATGTAAGCTACTACCGGGTTTAGCATGAACGTCGTTAAAACTGGCAAAAATCGATGCATGTTCAGGCATAGTCCCCATACTAATGACACTTATGAAATCGACTTAAATTTCCTTATGATCCAAAATATCATATAGATCCCGATCAAATTGGGTTTGCGTATGTTTATTATACCCATTAATCAGCAGTCCAAAAACAAACCCTATAGGACAATTCTTAGTCATAGCCCCCATTTAGAGGTGCTTCCCGATCTTCACTTAAATCTATCAAAAAAACAAAAATATTGCACAGATTTTTCTCAAATTTGGTTTGCATATGTTTTTGCAAAAAAGAAGTGACCTTACCAAATATAGTCAGGATAGGTCCATTTTTCGATCTAGTTCCCATATAGAGCATCCGATATAAACTTTTTCATATTCAAAGGCAACAATATCTAAAACAGTGCCACTCAAATTTGGTTTATGCTTATTTTCTATATCTAATTAGTTGGGCCGAAGAGATAGAATCTCTAAGTGCATGGTATAGGGTATCGTATAGTCGGTCTGGACCAACTATATATTTTTCTTACATGCTTTTAATTTGAGAAGCCACTTTATATGGGAACTCCGACAAATAATGGTCCTGGAAGCTTTATTTTTATACCACTTATTTATGTATATAATAGACGTCCGACTGGATTGTCAAAGATACACAAATCTAAACGACTTTTATCAGATGAAAATATTAAATCTGAGAATTCGTGAGGAAATTGATTCATTTAGAAATAAATCGTGGGATTCCTTATTGTCTACGCTTGATAAAGGCTCTCCGCCCTTCTGGAACATAACGAAAGTCTTGAGAAAGAAAACTAACAAAATTAAATAAAATTAGATGCCTGATGAGGACACCAACCACAGTGTCGAAACGTCGCAGATAGCAAATAAAATTAAACACCAAAGAAGACCAGGATAATATTAAACTGCAATATTCTATAGCATTAGTCTAATAATAAAAACAATCTGTGATACTAGTTGTTAGGTTAAACTGTGATTTTTTAAAATTGTAATTATTTATTAAATTTATTAAACTTTTGTGTTGTGATGTCCAGTGTTTTATACAAATTTAATACTTGACAATGTAACAAAATAAAATCGTAAGTTAACCTGTGATACTAGTATTTAAGATTTTAATATTAAATTGAATTTATGTTGTTGTTTATATATTTTATCATTAGAAATAAATAAAGTTCACACTCCAAAAGAAGTTGAAATACCGTCAACGAAACGTCGAATGAAAAGGATGTAATAATTTGAATTTCTTTTTTTATTATCATCTTAATATTTAATTGACCATAATTAGCCCGAAAAATAAAAAAAAAATAAATAAAAAAAAAAATCTCAAAATTAGAGCATATTTGTTTTAATCATTCCTGCTTAGGACGACCATAGGAAGGAGGAAAACTAACAACATTCCTATTCTAAAACAAAACGGTTCTCGATGCTCCACCAATCAAGAAAAGTGTGATATTTTAGCGCATACATTTGCCACTAATTATACCACGTCATCCCATCAAGGCGACCCAATTACGACTTCGTTAGTTAATGATACTATGGAATCTTTAAGAGTTAATCCATCGGATGTATATTTAATAAATAGTTCGCAGATTTCTGATATATTAAAAGCTTTAAAAAATAAAAAATCAATTGGCAACGACGGTATAAACAATAGATAGATGCCTTAAAGCACTTCCGAACGAAGGCATTAAATTTTTAACAATCATAGGTAATTTCTGCCTAAAACACTGCTATTTTCCCCAAAAATTTAAGGAGGCTAAAGTCATACCAATTAAAAAGCCTGATAAACTATCTGATTGTCCATCTTCATATCGTCCTATCAGCTTATTGTCGAGTATAAGTAAAATTTTGAAAAAATCCATTAAAGTTAAATTGACTGATTTTATGGAATATAATAATAATATAACCTCGCCCGTCGTCTTTCGATTACGAGCCGCCTCTATACTGGGTATAGGTTGTCTACAAGATTACTCCATCTATCTCTTCGTTCAGAAACTTCTTTGAGTTCCCCAATGTTGTTGTATTTTCGTCCAGGACCGTCTGCTTCAAGACCGTTTTGCACAAGCCTGTTTATTTCACCCAATGTTGGTCTTCGCCAGGTGGTTCTTGGTCTTCATACTCTTCTACTCCCTTGGGGGTTGTATACCAAATCTTAGTGACATACTTCGTCCGATGGCTTACGAAGTGTATGTCCTATCCATCCAAACTTCCTCCGCCGAACTTCCACATTTATGTCGTACATATCCGTCCTCGCCCAGAGTTCTTCGTTTGTTATTCTATTGGGCCAGAATACCCCAAGGATTCTGCGAAGACATCTATTGACAAAAGCGCGCAGTTTGTTTTGTATTGACTCCGTTACAAACCATGCTTCACATCCGTAGAGCAGGACAAAAAGGACACAAGCTTTATACAAACGGATTTTCGTGCTGAGGCTGTAGTCTTTTGAGCTCCATACCTTGCGAAGTTGAGTGTATGAGCCCAGCGCCTTCTTTATTCTATTTTGCGCATCTTTTAGGGTACCACCATTTTCAGATATTATACTTCCAAGGTAAGTAAACTCCTTAACACGTACAACTTGATGCTCCAAGAAGTTTAGTTACTCTGTTGACGTTGTGTTTATCCGCATTTCTTTGGGTTTTCCTACATTTATCTTAAGCCCAACTTTGGAGGATTCAAGTTCCAGGTCTTTAAGTTTGCTTTGCATATCAATAAACCTGTGGGAGAGCTCACATTTGTCGTCATCATAATCTAGGCCCTCCAGCCGAGAACCAGGTTCTAAAGGATTCCACACAATGCCACGCGCTTTGTTCTCATTCGCACGATTAGTTACTGCATCTATAACGATCAGAAATAGTAGTGGCGATAGCAAACAGCCTTGTCTAACCCCAGAAATTGTCTGAAGAGTCTCGGACATCTTTCCTTCATGTAGAACCGTGCATTTAAAATTCTCATAACTGTTTTTGATTATAGAAATGATTTTGTTAGGCACACTTATGTTCACCAATTCAGCCCAAATGCACTCTCTGTGGATGGAGTCAAATGCTTTTTCGTAGTCCACAAAAAGAAGGTACAGGGATGACCGCATTTCAACAGATTGCTCTATAATGATTAGAAGCGTATTTATCTGATCAACGCACGATCTTCCACTTCTGAAACCTTCTTGCTCTTTTCGCAACAGTACGTCTACTTGATGAATCATTCGTTCCAGAATTATTTTCATGAAGATTTTCATCACCGTGCAGAGAATCGTAATACCACGCCAATTGTTTCAATCCGTTGCATCACCTTTCTTTCGCAGTTTTACAATTATGCCACTTGTCAAGCCAGACGGAAACGTTTCAGAATTCCATATTTGTACGAAGAGTGGTTGTAATATGTTTGCAAATAGTTCGGTGTCAGTTTTAAGAACTTCAGCTGTTATGTTATTTATTCCTGCTGCTTTGCCATTTTTTAGAGTTCTAATGGCGTCAATCACTTCATCCCTTGATGGAGGATCCGTTCTAATGGGCAGAGTGGTACCGTTATTGTTTCTTGTAACGGTCACATTTTCGTTTTGAATATTTAAGACATTCATGAGGTGTTCTCTCCAACGCTTCAACTGTTCATCGGCGTTGGTTATTAGCGTTCCATCAGAGGACTTCACTGGTAATGCGCGTATGTTACCAGTGCCGGCAATTTTCTTTGTAATAACAAACACGTCTTTCATGTTATGAGCCTTAGCTGCATTTTCCGCTTCTATGGTCATATCGCGTATTTCTTTCCTTTTATCTTCTCAGACCGACCGTTTTACCTGTTTGATATTGATATTGATTTTGTGCTTCCTTTCTTTTAGTTATATCGTTGATGGAATTAATTTTATCTTTTTGACTTGCAGGTTGATCAATCAAATTCCATGTTTGCGGAGATATAAAGTCTTCGTTCTTTTTTGCCTTGTTTCCAAGCTTTGAAACACAGGCATCGATTATAGCGGCTTTAGTATTCTTCCACTTTTCATTCACATCTTCTGCCGACGTTGATGTTTCGATTACGTTATTCCGCACTTGCTCTAGGAAGGCTTCGCGATGTCGCTGGGACTCTAGTCTTTCGATGTTGTATTTGGTTCTGGTCTGGCCTTGGGTTGACTTCACATTTTTTAATTTAAAAACAATCCTTCCACATAATAAGTGGTGATCTGTTCCAATATCCGCTCCTCTCTGGTTCCGGACATCACACAAAGAGTTACTCCATTTGGCGCTAACACAAATATGATCTATTTGGTTTTGCGTGATGTTGTCTGATGACATCCATGTAATTTTATGCACGCGTTTGTGTGGAAATAGGGTGCCACCAATTTTCACTTCGTTTATTCCACACAACTCAACTAGCCGTTCTCCATTATCATTCATTTCGCCAATGCCATGCTTTCCCATAATATGTTGCAATTCCGCGTTGTCCGAGCCAACTTTAGCATTGAAATCACCCAATAGGATTTTCAAATCATTTTTATCTATACTCGCTAAAGTTTCGTTGAGGGCATCATAAAAAGCATCCTTTGTTTCTTCTTGGGCGTCGTATGTAGGGGCGTAGCATTATATAACTGTGAGATTTTTTTGGTGACCTTTAAATCTTATTAACATCAAGCGCTCATTTGCAAATTTGTAGTCCAATACGGCATTTCGAAATTTGTTGTTTACTAATATTCCGACTCCGTATTGATGGATATCTTCTTCGTTGGGCATTCTTGACCAGAAGAAAGTGTGTCTTTTGGAGGTTGTCATCTGACCGTATTGGTTCCATCTGACTTCACTCATGCCCAAGAACGCCAGTCCATAATTTTCCAAAATTTTACTGGCCTGCGCCAACTTGCCCACTTGGTTTAACGTCCTTACATTCCATGTTCCAAATCGTAGTCCTTTTTCAAAGCATATAGTCGTCATCGAATTTCCAGATCGTAGATTTCTTGTAGTTGTACTGAGAATGATTTTTAATTTCAGACGTATCAGGTTATCAGCCTAACACGACCAATCCTGTTGATGGGGCTGCCATCTTTGTGCCTACAGGCCTGCTATTTGCGACAGTTATTTAATCCGCGCGGTTATTGGGGATATATGGAAGCCAATAATATTATTCTACCTCAACAATTTGGGTTCCGCAGAGAGCATAACAGAGCTCATCCGTTGATAAGAATAAGAAATTTAGTAAAAACATACTTTAACCATCAAAAATCAACTGACATGGTTCTATTGGATGCCAAAGCTGCCTTTGATTCAGTGTGGCACGAAGGTCTCGTTTTTAAGATGATCAATTTAAACTTCCTAATCGCGTTGACAAAAATAATTCATAGTTTCCTCACCTCTCGTTCTTTTAAAGTTCACATTGGCTCACATCACAACGGTCATGTTTATTCCCTGTCCTTTATAATTTATATATATCCTATTTTCCTCCTATGGACTACTGTACTTTATCAATATTCGCTGATAACACAGCAATCCTAAGCTCGGAAATAATGTCTGTTGATATAATAGCTAATCTACATAGAGCATTATCTGATATTTTACCTTATTTCAATAAATGGAAAATTGTGTTAAATTGTGAAAAAATACAGGCGATACATTTTACAAGGAAACGGAAAGAATGTTATTTACCACAGACCAATATTATTATAAATAATAATGCTATACAGTGGGAACAAAAAGTAAAGTATCTTGGTATTATGCTCGATCCTAAAATGGATTTTAAGGATCATGTACCTTATGTAATAAATAAAGTTAACTTATTAACCCGTATCCTATACCCTTTTTTTAGTCGGAAGTATTGCCTTATTATTAATAATAAAAAACTTATTATGTAGTCCATTTTCCACGCTGTAATAATCTATGCATCCTCCCTTTGGTCTACTAGCGCATCTTGCCCTATTAAAAAACTGCAAATAGCCCAAAATAAGTTGTTAAAACTTATATATAACCTACCTTAGTTTTATTCTACCACACGCTTTCATGATATTGTGGGCCTGGAATTAGTTCTAGGCAAGATAAACAGGCTTACACAAAACTTTAGTACCAGATGTCTGAATTCTGATTTCGTGTATATTATTGAGCTAGCATCATCTTAGCTTTTATCTAGTCTATAGTTAAGTAGTATAAGTAGTTTTAAAAAAATAAAAATTCAAATAGGTTTTTGCCAAATTTTCTCCTCCAATTAAAAATAATACTGTATATATGTAAATAGAAATTTTGTAAATATAAATCTATTATTAAGCTGAAAAAGAAAAATCATGGACACTTAAATATGTAATTTAAATTAAAATTAAAATATAAATATTACGGATAAATAAATGAATTGAATTGAATTGACTATAATAAACGTAGACAAAATAACTTTAACCATATCTATGTGATAATATGAAATTTACGGAATTTTATGTCGATATTATAAGGGTTATTTGAACAAATTTTCACGAATTTAAATAATGACGGTGTTGCGCCCGATAAAATCTTATATACCAAATATCATCAAAATATTTGCGACCTGTATTGTGATTACAAAGTTTACGTGGCCACAGAAGGAGATGGTGGGACAGCCATACGGACAGACGGACATCGCTAACTGGAACTCGGAAAGCTGTTCTGGGTCAGTCGCTGGGGCCTGGTCAAATACTTTCGGAAAGCTACGTTAATCTGTAACAATTTCGGACACTGTATGTAGAAATTTAAACAAACAAACATGTTTCATTGTATTCATTTGTTGTTGTTTGTTAAATTTTTTAAGTACTTGTACAAAAGCAAAATAGCAAAACGAAGGAAAATTATTAAACCCACATAAACATAAATGTAACAAAAATCAATATTTGAATTTGTATTGCAAAACAACAAAAGCTAAGCAAAATAATTGAAACTATTCCATGCAAATACTAATATCAATTTATATGCTTTTGTAGGTTTCTATACGAACATGTTCTATTTTCAAGTGTAACTTTAATATTTGATAATCAATGTAAATACAAATATGAAAAGCAAAACGAAATCAAATCCATTAATCTAACAATTGGAAAAAATGTTCAAATGTAACTAAAATAAATATTTGAATGTCTTAAGGTTAGTTAATGGTTTATCGTACCCAAAAATAATAATACGTATAACTATATTTTACTTTATTTAAATCTAAATATGAATATTTCAATATTTTATGTGATAGCTTAAGTTTAAATTAAATAATTGCTTGAATTCAGGAACTCATACAAAGATAATGACCATGCTTCATTTACGTGTAAGCATTAAATCAATTATCTTTATACTAGTGAAATGTACTTTGAGATTGTTAAGCCAACCTTAAGTACTTGTGACGCTCAACAAGAAACAAATCAAAGATTTTATGCTTCAAGTGGCTTGATAGGGATGTCTAATATGCTTTTGAACCTACCACGAATATGATTTAATATTGTCAAGCATTTAAGCGCAAATATTATTTAATACGGTTTGGTACTTAACCTTCTATATAGTTGTTACTAGTGTAGTAAAGTAAATTAGAGTATTTTTTAAAAAAATATAATAATACTGATATAATATTCTTATCACAAAAAATAAAGGTTTTGTTAGTTTTGACCTAAGTGTCAAAAGCTATTTTAAAAATTTTTTTTTTAA